>CM061556.1:283277262-283637262 GCA_030864225.1 Capsicum baccatum var. pendulum
TGAACATGAAGTGAAATCCCATTTTTCAGGAGATTCCGGAACATAAGGTAAAATCTTATTTTTTTGGAGGAAACTGGACAGATAGTAAAATCCTATATTTTAGGAGGGTCCTGGACATAAAGTAAATTCCCATTTTTCAGGAGGGTCCTGAACATAAAGTAAAATCCATTTTTCAGGAGGGTCCTGGACATAAACTAAATTCCCATTTTTAAGGAGGTTCCTAAACATAAAGTAAAATCCATTTTTCAGGAGGGTCGTAAACATAAAGTAAAATCCCATTTTTAAGGAGAGTCCTGGACATAAAGTAAAATGCCATTTTTCAGGAGGTTCCTAAACAAAAGTAAAATCCCATATTTTAGGAGGGTCCTGAGCAGAAAGTAAAATCCCATTTTTCTGGAGGGTTCTAAACAAAAGTGAAATTCCATTTTCTGGAGGGCCTTGCACAAAAGTAAAATCTCATTTTTCAAGAGGGTCCTGAACAGAAAGTAAAATCTCATTTTTCAGGAGGGTCCAGAATATAAAGTGAAATCCCATTTTTTAGGAGGGTCCTAAACAGATGGTAAAATCTCATTTTTCATGATGGTCCTGAACAAAAGTAAAGTCTCATTTTTTAGGAGGGTCCTTAACAAAAAGTAAAGTCTCATTTTTAAGGAGGGTCCTGGACAAAAAGTAAAATGCCATTTTCCAGAAGGGTCCTGAACAGAAAGTAAAATGCCATTTTTCTAGAGGGTCCTGAAGAAAAGTAAAATCCCATTTTCTTGATGGTCCTGAACAAAAGTAAAATTCCATTTTTCAGGAGGGTACGGAACAGAAGGTAAATTCCCATTTTTCTGGAGGCTCCTGAACAGAAAACAAAATCCCATTTTTCAGGAGGGTCCTTAACTGTAAGTAAAATCACATTTTTCAGGAAGGTCCTGAACAGAAAATAAAATCTCATTTTTCAGGAGGGTCCTGAATATAAAGTGAAATCCCATTTCTTAGGAGTGTCCGAAACAGAAGGTAAAATCCCATTTTTCAGGAGGGTCCTGAACAAAAGTAAAGTCTTATTTTTCAGGAGGGTCTTTAACAGAAAGTAAAATATCATTTTTCAAGAGGGTTCTGAACAGAAACTAAAATCCCATTTTTCAGGAGGGTCCTGAAGAGAAAGTAAAATCTCATTTTTCAGGAGGGTCCTAAATATAAAGTGAAATCCTATTTTTTAGGAAGGTCCAAAACAGAAAGTAAAGTCTCATTTTTTTGGAGGGTCCTGAACAAAAAGTAAAATGCCATTTTCCAGAAAGATTCTGAACAGAACGTAAAATCCTATTTTTCTAGAGGGTCCAGAACAAAAGTAAAATCCCATTTTTTGGATGGCCCTGAAGAAAAGTAAAATTCCATTTTTCAGGAGGGTCCCGAACAGAAGGTAAATTCCTATTTTTCAGGAGGGTCCTGAAGAAAAGTAAAATCCCATTTTTTAGGAGGCTCCTGAACAGAAAAAAAATCCCATTTTTCAAGAGGGTCCTTAACAATAAATAAAATCCCATTTTTCAGGAGGGTCCTGAATAGAAAGTAAAATCTCATTTTTCAGGAGGGTCCTGAATATAAAGTGAAATCCAATTTTTTAGGAAGGTCCTAAATTGATGGTAAAATCTCATTTTTCAGCAGGGTCCTAAACAAAAGTAAAGTCTCATTTTTTAGGAGAGCCTGGACAAAAAGTAAAGACCCATTTTTTAGGAGGGCCTGGACAGAAAGTAAAATCCCAATATTCAGGAAGGTCCTAGACAGAAAGTTAAATCTCATTTTTCAGGAGGGTTCTGAACAGAAATTAAAGTCCCATTTTTTAGGATGTTCCTGGACAGAAAGTAAAATCCCATTTTTCAGAAGGGTCCTAAATATTAAATGAAATCCCATTTTTCAGAAGGGTCCTGAACAGAAAGTAAAATCCTATTTTTCAGAAGGGTGTTGGACCGAAAGTAAAATCCCATTTTTTAGGATGGTCCTAGAGAGAAACTAAAATCCCATTTTTCAGGAGGGTTCAAGACATTTAGTAAATATCCATTTTTAGTAGGGTCCTGGACATTTATTAAATACCCATTTTTTCAGTACGGACCTGAACAGAAAGTAAAATCCATTTTTCAAAAGGGTCCTGAACTTAAAGTAAAATTCCATTTTTATGAAAGTCCTCGACATAAAGTAAAATCCTATTTTCTAGGAGGGACCTAGATAGAAAGTAAATTTCCATTTTTTAGGAGGGTTTTAACAGAAAGTAAATAGCCATTTTCAGGAGGTTCCTAAACATAAAGTAAGATCCTGTTTTTCAGGAGGGTCCTGAACAGAAAGTAAAGTTCCATTTTTTAGGATGGTCCAGTACAGAAAGTAAAATCCCATTTTTCATAAGGGTCCTGAACAGAAAGTAAAGTCTAATTTCTCAGAATGGTCCTGGACAGAAAGTAAAATCCCATTTTTCAGGAGGATCCTGGACAGAAAGTAAAATCCTATTTTTCAGGAAGGTCCTGAACAAAAGTAAAATCCTATTTTTATGAAAGTCCTCGACATAAAGTAAAATCCTATTTTCTAGGAGGGACCTAGATAGAAAGTAAATTTCCATTTTTTAGGAGGGTTTTAACAGAAAGTAAATAGCCATTTTCAGGAGGTTCCTAAACATAAAGTAAGATCCTGTTTTTCAGGAGGGTCCTGAACAGAAAGTAAAGTTCCATTTTTTAGGATGGTCCAGTACAGAAAGTAAAATCCCATTTTTCATAAGGGTCCTGAACAGAAAGTAAAGTCTAATTTCTCAGAATGGTCCTGGACAGAAAGTAAAATCCCATTTTTCAGGAGGATCCTGGACAGAAAGTAAAATCCTATTTTTCAGGAAGGTCCTGAACAAAAGTAAAATCCTATTTTTCAGGAAGGTCCTGAACAAAAGTAAAATCCTATTTTTCAGGAGGCTCCTGAATAGAAAACAAAATTCCATTTTTCAGGAGGGTCCTTAACTGAAAGTAAGATCCTATCTTTCAGGAGGGTCTTGGACAGAAAGTTTAATCCTATTTTTTAGGAGGGTCCTGGACAGAAAGTGAAATCAGATTTTTCAGGCAGGTCTTGGATATAAAGTAAATTCCCATTTTTAAGGAGGGTCCTGAACATAAATTAAAATCCATATTTCAGGAGAGTCCTGGACATAAAGTAAAATCCATTTTCCCGGAGGGTCCTAGACAAAATGTAAATTTCCATTTTTCAGGAGGGTCTAGAAAAGAAAGTAATTTCTCATTTTTTAGGAGATTCCTAAACATAAAGTAAAATCCCATTTTTCAGGAGGGTCCTGGACAAAAATTAAATTCCTATTTTTCAGGAGGGTCCTGAACAAAAGTGAAATCCCATTTTTCTGGAGGCTCCTGAACAGAAAACAAAATCCCATTTTTCAAGAGGGTCTTTAACTGAAAGTAAAATCCCATTTTTCAGGAGGGTCTTGAACATAAAGAAAAATCCTATTTTTCAAGAGGGTCCTGAATATAAAGAAAAATCCCATTTTTCAGGAAGGTCCTGAACAGAAAGTAAAATCCTATTTTTCAGGAGGGTCATGAATATATATGAAAAATCCCATTTTTCAGGAGGGTCCTGAACATAAAGTAAAATCCATATTTCAGGAGGGTCCTGAACAAAATGTAAATTTCCATTTGTCAGGAGTGTCTTGAAAAGAAAGTAATTTCTTATTTTTTAGGAGAGTCCTAAACATAAAGTAAAATTCCATTTTTCAGGAGGGTTCTGGACAGAAAGCAAAATCCTATTTTTTAGGAGGGTCCTGGACAGAAAGTGAAATCAGATTTTTAAGGCGGGTCTTGGACATAAAGTAAATTCCCACTTTTAAGGAGGGTCCTGAACATAAATTAAAATCCATATTTCAAGAGAGTCCTGGACATAAAGTAAAATCCATTTTCCTGGAGGGTCCTAGACAAAATGTAAATTTCCATTTTTCAGGAGGGTCTAGAAAAGAATGTAATTTCTCATTATTTAGGAGATTCCTAAACATAAAGTAAAATCCCATTTTTCAGGAGGGTCCTGGACAGAAATTAAAATCCTATTTTTCAGGAGGGCCCTGAACAAAAGTAAAATCCCATTTTTCAGGAGGCTCCTGAACAGAAAACAAAATCCCATTTTTCAGGAGGGTCTTTAAGTGAAAGTAAAATCGTATTTTTCAGGAGGGTCCTGAACAGAAAGAAAAATCCTATTTTTCAGGAGGGTCCTGAATATAAAGAAAAATCCCATTTTTCAGGAGGGTCCTGAACATAAAGTAAAATCCATATTTTAGGAGGGTCCTAAATATAAAGAAAAATCTCATTTTTCAGGAGAGTCCTGGACGTAAAGTAAAATCCCATTTTCTCGGAGGGTCCTGAACAAAATGTAAATTTCCATTTGTCAGGAGTGTCTTGAAAAGAAAGTAATTTCTCATTTTTTAGGAGAGTCCTAAACATAAAGTTAAATCCCATTTTTCAGGAGAGTCCTGAACATAAAGTGAAATCCCATTTTTCAGGAGGTTCTTGAACAGAAAGTAATATCCCATTTTTCAGGAGGGTCCTGAATATTAAGTAAAATCTCATTTTTTAGGAGGTTCCTGAACATAAAGTAAAATCTTATTTTTCAGTAGGGTCCTGAACAATAGTAAAATCCGATTTTTCAGGAGGGTCTAGGACATAAAGTAAAATCCCATTTTTCAGGAGGTTACTGAACATAAAGTAAAATCTCATTTTTCAGGAGGGTCTTGAGCAGAAAGTAAAATCCCATTTTTAGGAGGGTGCTGAGCAGAAAGTAAAATCCTATTTTTCACGAGGGTCCTGAACAAAAGTAAAATCCCATTTTTCAGGAGGCTCCTGAACAGAAAGTAAAATCCCATTTTTCAGGAGGGTCCTTAACAGTAAGTAAAATCCCATTTTCTAGGAATGTCCTAAACAGAAAGTCAAATTCCATTTTTCAGGGGGGTCCTGGACAGAACATAAAATCATATTTTTTAGGATGGTTCTGAACAGAATGTAAAATTTCATTTTTTCGGAGGGTTTTGGACAGAAAGTAAAATCCCATTTTTCAAGAGGGCGTTTGATAGAAAGTAAAGTCCCATTTTTCAGGAGGGTCCTGAACAGAAAGTAAAGTCCCATTTTTCAGGAGAATTCTTGACAAAAAGTAAAATCTCATTTTTATGGAGGGTCTTGGACAGAAAGTAAAGCCCCATTTTTCAGGAGGGTCCTGGACAGAAAGTAAAATACCATTTTTCTGGAGGTTCCTGTATAGAAATTAAATTTCATTTTTCAGAAGTGTCCTGAACAGAAATTAAAAATAAAGTAAAATCCCATTTTCTGGAGGGCCTTGCACAAAAGTGAAATCCCATTTTTTAGAAGGGTCCTAAACAGATGGTAAAATTCCATTTTTCAGGAGGGTCCTGAACAAAAGTAAAGTCTCATTTTTTAGGAGGGTCCTTAACAGAAAGTAAAGTCTAATTTTTTAGGATGGTCCTGGTCAAAAAGTAAAATGCCATTTTCCAAAAGGGTCCTAAACAGAAAGTAAAATGCCATTTTTCTGGAGGGTCCTGAACAAAAGTAAAATCCCATTTTCTGGATGGCCATGAACAAAAGTAAAATTCCATTTTTCAGGAAGGTCCCGAATAGAAGGTAAATTCCCATTTTTCAGGAGGGTCCTGAACAAAAAGTAAAATCCCATTTTTCTCGACGGTCCTAAACAGAAAGTAAAATCTCTTTCTTTAGGAGGGACCTGAACATAAAGTGAAATCTCATTTTTCATGGGGGTCCTGAAAAGAAGGTTAAATCTCATTTTTCAGGAGGGTCCTGGACAGAAAGTAAATTCCCATTATTTAGGAGGGTCCGGGACGAAAATTAAAATCCTATTTTTCAGGAGGGTCTAGAACAGAAAGAAAAATCCCATTTTTTCGGAGGGCCCTGAACAGTAAGTAAAGTCTAATTTTTTAGGAAGGTCCTGAACAGAATGTAAATTTTCATTTTTTTAGAGAGTCCTGGACATAAAGTAAAATCTCATTTTTCAGGAGAGTCCTGAACATAAAGTGAAATCCCATTTTTCAAGAGGGTCCTAAATATGAAGTGAAATCCCATTTTTCTGGAGGGTCCGGAACAGATGGTAAAATCTAATTTTATTGGAGGGTCATAGATAGAAAGTTAAATTCCATTTTTCAGGAGGGTCTAGAAAAGAAAGTAATTTCTCATTTTTTAGGAGATTCCTAAACATAAAGTAAAATCCCCTTTTTCAGGATGGTCCTGGACAGAAATTAAAATCCTATTTTTCAGGAGGGTCCTGAACAAAAGTAAAATCCCATTTTTCAGGAGGCTCCTGAACAGAAAACAAAATCCCATTTTTCAGGAGGGTCTTTAACTGAAAGTAAAATCCCATTTTTCAGGAGGGTCCTGAACAGAAAGAAAAATCCTATTTTTCAGGAGGGTCCTGAATATAAAGAAAAATCCCATTTTTCCGGAGGGTCCTGAACATAAAGTAAAATCCATTTTTCAGGAGGGTCGTAAACATAAAGTAAAATCCTATTTTTAAGGAGAGTCCTGGACATAAAGTAAAATGCCATTTTTCAGGAGGTTCCTAAACAAAAGTAAAATCCCATATTTTAGGAGGGTCCTGAGCAGAAAGTAAAATCCCATTTTTCTGGAGGGTTCTAAACAAAAGTGAAATTCCATTTTCTGGAGGGCCTTGCACAAAAGTAAATTCTCATTTTTCAAGAGGGTCCTGAACAAAAAGTAAAATCTCATTTTTCAGGAGGGTCCAGAATATAAAGTGAAATCCCATTTTTTAGGAGGGTCCTAAACAGATGGTAAATTCTCATTTTTCAGGATGGTCCTGAACAAAAGTAAAGTCTCATTTTTTAGGAGGGTCCTTAACAAAAAGTAAAGTCTCATTTTTAAGGAGGGTCCTGGACAAAAAGTAAAATGCCATTTTCCAGAAGGGTCCTGAACAGAAAGTAAAATGCCATTTTTCTAGAGGGTCCTGAACAAAAGTAAAATCCCATTTTCTTGATGGTCCTGAACAAAAGTAAAATTCCATTTTTCAGGAGGGTACGGAACAGAAGGTAAATTCCCATTTTTCTGGAGGCTACTGAACAGAAAACAAAATCCCATTTTTCAGGAGGGTCCTTAACTGTAAGTAAAATCCCATTTTTCAGGAGGGTCCTGAACAGAAAATAAAATATCATTTTTCAGGAGGGTCCTGAATATAAAGTGAAATCCCATTTCTTAGGAGTGTCCGAAACAGAAGGTAAAATCCCATTTTTCAGGAGGGTCCTGAACAAAAGTAAAGTCTTATTTTTCAGGAGGGTCTAAACATAAAGTAAAATCCCATTTTTCAGGAGGGTCCTGGACAAAAATTAAAATCCTATTTTTCTGGAGGGTCCTGAACAAAAGTGAAATCCCATTTTTCTGGAGGCTCCTGAACAGAAAACAAAATCCCATTTTTCAGGAGGTTCTTTAACTGAAAGTAAAATCCCATTTTTCAGGAGGGTCTTGAACAGAAAGAAAAATCCTATTTTTCTGGAGGGTCCTGAATATAAAGAAAAATTCCATTTTTCAGGAAGGTCCTGAACAGAAAGTAAAATCCTATTTTTCAGGAGGGTCATGAATATATATGAAAAATCCCATTTTTCAGGAGGGTCCTGAACATAAAGTAAAATCCATATTTCAGGAGGGTCCTGAACAAAATGTAAATTTCCATTTGTCAGGAGTGTCTTGAAAAGAAAGTAATTTCTTATTTTTTAGGAGAGTCCTAAACATAAAGTAAAATTCCATTTTTCAGGAGGGTTCTGGACAGAAAGCAAAATCCTATTTTTTAGGAGGGTCCTGGACAGAAAGTGAAATCAGATTTTTAAGGCGGGTCTTGGACATAAAGTAAATTCCCATTTTTAAGGAGGGTCCTGAACATAAATTAAAATCCATATTTCAAGAGAGTCCTGGACATAAAGTAAAATCCATTTTCCTGGAGGGTCCTAGACAAAATGTAAATTTCCATTTTTCAGGAGGGTCTAGAAAAGAATGTAATTTCTCATTTTTTAGGAGATTCCTAAACATAAAGTAAAATCCCATTTTTCAGGAGGGTCCTGGACAGAAATTAAAATCCTATTTTTCAGGAGGGTCCTGAACAAAAGTAAAATCCCATTTTTCAGGAGGCTCCTGAACAGAAAACAAAATCCCATTTTTCAGGAGGGTCTTTAAGTGAAAGTAAAATCGTATATTTCAGGAGGGTCCTGAACAGAAAGAAAAATCCTATTTTTCAGGAGGGTCCTGAATATAAAGAAAAATCCCATTTTTCAGGAGGGTCCTGAACATAAAGTAAAATCCATATTTTAGGAGGGTCCTAAATATAAAGAAAAATCTCATTTTTCAGGAGAGTCCTGGACGTAAAGTAAAATCCCATTTTCTCGGAGGGTCCTGAACAAAATGTAAATTTCCATTTGTCAGGAGTGTCTTGAAAAGAAAGTAATTTCTCATTTTTTAGGAGAGTCCTAAACATAAAGTTAAATCCCATTTTTCAGGAGAGTCCTGAACATAAAGTGAAATCCCATTTTTCAGGAGGTTCTTGAACAGAAAGTAATATCCCATTTTTCAGGAGGGTCCTGAATATTAAGTAAAATCTCATTTTTTAGGAGGTTCCTGAACATAAAGTAAAATCTTATTTTTCAGTAGGGTCCTGAACAATAGTAAAATCCGATTTTTCAGGAGGGTCTAGGACATAAAGTAAAATCCCATTTTTCAGGAGGTTACTGAACATAAAGTAAAATCTCATTTTTCAGGAGGGTCTTGAGCAGAAAGTAAAATCCCATTTTTAGGAGGGTGCTGAGCAGAAAGTAAAATCCTATTTTTCACGAGGGTCCTGAACAAAAGTAAAATCCCATTTTTCAGGAGGCTCCTGAACAGAAAGTAAAATCCCATTTTTCAGGAGGGTCCTTAACAGTAAGTAAAATCCCATTTTCTAGGAATGTCCTAAACAGAAAGTCAAATTCCATTTTTCAGGGGGGTCCTGGACAGAACATAAAATCATATTTTTTAGGATGGTTCTGAACAGAATGTAAAATTTCATTTTTTCGGAGGGTTTTGGACAGAAAGTAAAATCCCATTTTTCAAGAGGGCGTTTGATAGAAAGTAAAGTCCCATTTTTCAGGAGGGTCCTGAACAGAAAGTAAAGTCCCATTTTTCAGGAGAATTCTTGACAAAAAGTAAAATCTCATTTTTATGGAGGGTCTTGGACAGAAAGTAAAGCCCCATTTTTCAGGAGGGTCCTGGACAGAAAGTAAAATACCATTTTTCTGGAGGTTCCTGTATAGAAATTAAATTTCATTTTTCAGAAGTGTCCTGAACAGAAATTAAAAATAAAGTAAAATCCCATTTTCTGGAGGGCCTTGCACAAAAGTGAAATCCCATTTTTTAGAAGGGTCCTAAACAGATGGTAAAATTCCATTTTTCAGGAGGGTCCTGAACAAAAGTAAAGTCTCATTTTTTAGGAGGGTCCTTAACAGAAAGTAAAGTCTAATTTTTTAGGATGGTACTGGTCAAAAAGTAAAATGCCATTTTCCAAAAGGGTCCTAAACAGAAAGTAAAATGCCATTTTTCTGGAGGGTCCTGAACAAAAGTAAAATCCCATTTTCTGGATGGCCATGAACAAAAGTAAAATTCCATTTTTCAGGAAGGTGCCGAATAGAAGGTAAATTCCCATTTTTCAGGAGGGTCCTGAACAAAAAGTAAAATCCCATTTTTCTCGACGGTCCTAAACAGAAAGTAAAATCTCTTTCTTTAGGAGGGACCTGAACATAAAGTGAAATCTCATTTTTCATGGGGGTCCTGAAAAGAAGGTTAAATCTCATTTTTCAGGAGGGTCCTGGACAGAAAGTAAATTCCCATTATTTAGGAGGGTCCGGGACGAAAATTAAAATCCTATTTTTCAGGAGGGTCTAGAACAGAAAGAAAAATCCCATTTTTTCGGAGGGCCCTGAACAGTAAGTAAAGTCTAATTTTTTAGGAGGGTCCTGAACAGAAAGTAAATTTTTATTTTTTTAGAGAGTCCTGGACATAAAGTAAAATCTCATTTTTCAGGAGAGTCCTGAACATAAAGTGAAATCCCATTTTTCAAGAGGGTCCTAAATATGAAGTGAAATCCCATTTTTCTGGAGGGTCCAGAACAGATGGTAAAATCTAATTTTATTGGAGGGTCATAGATAGAAAGTTAAATTCCATTTTTCAGGAGGGTCTAGAAAAGAAAGTAATTTCTCATTTTTTAGGAGATTCCTAAACATAAAGTAAAACCCCCTTTTTCAGGATGGTCCTGGACAGAAATTAAAATCCTATTTTTCAGGAGGGTCCTGAACAAAAGTAAAATCCCATTTTTCAGGAGGCTCCTGAACAGAAAACAAAATCCCATTTTTCAGGAGGGTCTTTAACTGAAAGTAAAATCCCATTTTTCAGGAGGGTCCTGAACAGAAAGAAAAATCCTATTTTTCTGGAGGGTCCTGAATATAAAGAAAAATCTCATTTTTCCGGAGGGTCCTGAACATAAAGTAAAATCCATTTTTCAGGAGGGTGGTAAACATAAAGTAAAATCCTATTTTTAAGGAGAGTCCTGGACATAAAGTAAAATGCCATTTTTCAGGAGGTTCCTAAACAAAAGTAAAATCCCATATTTTAGGAGGGTCCTGAGCAGAAAGTAAAATCCCATTTTTCTGGAGGGTTCTAAACAAAAGTGAAATTCCATTTTCTGGAGGGCCTTGCACAAAAGTAAATTCTCATACGATCTAGCATGTTGCTTGCTTGACCAAAGGTGAGGTCCATAAAAGAACCTCCAGCTGCGTTGTCCACCACTGGTTTAGTTACTAAATTCAAGGCTCTATATAAGATCTCCATGAGGTGAACGTTAGTCATGTGATGGTTTGGGCATCTCGCTAGCTTTGTCTTGAACCTCTCCCATGTTTCGTGAAGAGCTTCAGAGGGAAGCTGACGAAAGTTGCTGATTTCATCTCTCAATTGAGCCCTCTTGGATGGCGGAAAGAATCTTTCTAGGAAAGCGTCTCTCAATTGCCTCCAATTTGTAATAGAATCAGGAGTCAGCCCATTCAACCATAATGTTGCTTCCCCAGACAGAGACAATGGAAATAGACGTAATCGAATAGCATTCTGACCAACTCCAGGATTGTCAAAAGACTTGCATGTAGAAATAAAGTTGATGAGATGCATATTCAGATCATCGCCTGCTAGTCCACCAAATAATCCCTTGAGTTGCAATAACTGAATCATGGTGCTAGTGATGTTGAACTTGGCTCCGGGCGCTAATGGTGGTGGAATTATAGCTCCAGTGGCTCCGGCACCATCAAGATCATCATCATCATCGTCGAAAGCTGGTTGCAAAGGTTGGCGATCATATCTGTACCGAGCTTGTCGACCTCGTCTGTTGGCAGGTGTTGCCATTTCAGCGCCATGCCTTGGGTTGATCAACTCGTCATCTCCTAAATCTTCATCGTCAGGATTTGTTGCTCGTCCAGGATTATCAATGTTTTGTTGTTGGACTTGAGCAGCGGCAAGAGCAGCTAATCTTGCTTGCTCGTGTTGAGCAGCCATCCTGTCGATTTCAGCTTGTGCTTCCATTCTTCTAATTCGTTGCGGTTCAGGATTGATTGGTAATAACGGTTGACCAGAACTTCTTGTATGGGGCATGCACTAAAAGAAAAACCTGCAATAAACAAAAACAAAAACTAAACGTAAAAGTACGAGAATCTTTGACCAAAGGGTCTAGTAATTTTCACGAACTTGATTGACACTCGTATTCCCCGGCAACGGCGCCAATTTTTTGATAACGCTCAATCTACAGCTCTCGTAGGAGTGTAAAGCGGTCGTTAGCAAATATAGAACCCAACTGGGTTGGGTATCGATCCCACAGAGAATAGCTTGGTCAACAAGTAAGTGAAATTATTAGACTTTTGATGCAAGTCTCGTAAGAATGGGGGGATTGTAATAAGTAACCAAAGTAATGAAATAAAAGCTGAAAAATAGCAAAGTAAAAAGAGAAAGATTGTCACGTTGGTTGTAAACAATGAGAATTGAAGCGTTGGGGTTATGTCCACCTTCTGAGGTATACGTCTCTATTGGCTATGAGTGTGTAGAGTCTTAACATGCAATTGCTTATAGAGAATTGTAGTCGATGGTAAATCCAAGCGTCTCTCGACCTAAACAAGGACTATTTCACTTTAACTCTGTCGAGCTTAAAGCGTGTCTAACTGTACAAATTCTCCAAGAGGTTAGTCCAGGTACGGCACTAGCTTTTTAATAGGAAAGGGTGTCCTACTACCTTGACATTATCTCTTTTCCAGACAAATAACCTTTCTCTCGAACAAGTTAAATGTTAGACTGGCGTTGTTCTATGCGTCTTCTTTTCTAGACAAATAACCTTTCTCTCGAACAGGTTAGATGTTAGAATGGCGTGTTCTTGTGTTTGAACCGCAAAGGATGTAGATTTAAGATGAAGAGAATAATGATATAAGCAATATACGTGTCTTGAACTCACAAGCTCATAGCAATAGATAGTAACTCATTCGGCTTCCATAACCCCAACTAAGAGGTTTAGTTACCCATGAATGCGAAGGATATCACGTTTTGCATGGTGGATGGCGTGAATAGTAGGTGTTTGGCATGTGGTTTTGGTGATTCCTTAGCAAGTAACGATTCTCTTGTTGTGGAATTTAAGAATAGAAGAATAGATTAGAGGTGTTTGTGGTGGAAGATGAGAAAGATGGAAGAAAATTAATAGTTTAAGAATGAATTTCTTGAATTAAGGGAGGAGTTGCCTCCACTAAGGGAGGACTTGATTAAAATCTCTAGCATGATAGGGTATTTATAATACTCCTATCCTACTCCTACTATGCTAATGAAATAAATAACCAAATCCTACTAAACTAAGGAAATACTTAACCCATTTGTACTAGGTTAATGTAACATTCTCCTAATCCAAATAAACTAATGAAATACATAACCCAATTGTACTAGGTTAATGTATCATTGTCAAAATCCAGCTTTGTGTCTGTATGTCCCCAAAGTCTTCAGAAATGCTGTTTTAACCCGGGACAGATTTTCCATCCAGCAGTTTTGGTCCAGGTCCCCAGAGTCTTCAGAAATGCTGTTTTAGCCCGGGACAGATTTTCCATGCAGCAGATTTAGTCCTTTAGGCGTCCAGCTCCTTTCCACTTCGTTTGTGAGCTTTCTTTTGCGTCAAGTAAGCCATAAAATGTTGTATTTTGCATCATTTATACCTGAAACTTTCCTAATCATGTTTGTTAGCTCATTTACAGGAAAAAGGACTAAAAGTGCATGAAATAGATAATTAGTTCTCAAAACTAGGCTAAAATATGGGCAAAATATATTGATATAGGCGTGTAAATTCGCCTATCATCAACACCCCACACTTGCAGCTTTGTTCGTCCTCGAACAAAATATCATGTCCTTCTAAACATCAACTTAGGGTTTTACAACAACAACATAAAACATTCTTCAAGACAAGCACAACAATTATCAACAAAGAGTAGCTTTCTGATTATAAGTAGAAACAATTTGACCTCAAGTATAGACTCGTGATGGTGATCAACTCGCATGCAAACGTTAAGGTACATAGAATCATATACAACTACCCAAAACTCATCAACCATGTGTGTCTCACAATATAGTACCCATAATCACTCACAAATATAGCATATTTTTCAAACATGGGTATCCAAGTGTCCTTGCTCTCACTCTCTCAAAGAATTCATATGTAGCAACTAATGACCATAAGCTTGCCCTTAATGTAGTACTCTACTAAATGTCGGAATGTTAAGATTAGGATCAAGTAGGTCTTTAGATGGTTGTAATGTAGGCTAAGGGACGGGTAGGACTATTTTGGCCAGAAATAGTGACTAAGTTCCTAAGCACTTTAATACATCACATTGTATCATTGACACTTTGTTCTTTCAACCTTTCTTTATTTTATTCTTCCACCCTTGTTCTCATCTTTTGTTTTTCAATTTTAAGCACAACTCACTTTTCAGCTTTCTTTTCCTTTTTCTTTTCACAACATACCTCTTATGATAGCAATTTCTTTTTCATAACATATTCAAGCACCATTACAATTTAAAGCATCATACTCACCCAATTTCCTCTTATGTTGTCACATGACTTTTTCACTTTAAAGCACTTAGGAATTTGGATCAAATTACGGTCTTGAAAGAAATGGATTAGGCTTACATACAAGGTTGTCAAAGAAATAGGCTAAAGGCTCAAAAGGGTTTAACTAGGATGATTTACATGGGTAGGAAAAACTGAAGGTAAACACATATAGGTTGCCAAAGAAATGCCTAAATCATATCCTAAACTTACATTCCTTATTTTCGCTTTGCATACATACCAGGCAAGTTCTAGCATCAGCCACACACATAGAATATACTATTATCTCACACACACAAGGCACATGGTCGACTTGATTGGTAGTAATATAGACTCTCGACCCAACAAGTGAAGGAATTGAATCACACAATATCACATAATGAGTCACAACTAGAGCCTAAATGTCTCAATCGTCATAATTGTAACACATACTCTTGTTCTAATCTCATGCTGCCTATCCAAACAATTTCATGCGTAGCTAGAAAAATTTTACTCCTAAAATAAAAAAACGTCACACGAAAAAAAAATCACAAGAAAAAATTTGGACTTGGACTCAAAACAAAATAAACAAGCAAACATACAAACATAGCATGCAGATTCTGCCGACACCCCACACTTAGACTAGACACTGCCCTCAGTGGAAAATAAAGTTGAAGAACCTGATTAGTCGGACTCTTCCTCAATGTCGGGGGTCATACCCCCTTCGTCTGAGTCATCGTAAGAGTCATCGTCAGAGTTCTCTTCAGCGTCAGAATCAGGCAAGCGTCTATCATCATCAGTTGGCACGTCATCATCAAGAGGTTCCTCGAAATAGACTCCCACTCCACACATCTCCCGGGCATGTCTGTTCATTAGGTAGTCGTGGTCCAGCTGTTGGAGCTCTACAGCAGTTGGAATACGTCCACCACTCATCATAGTGAATCTCGTCATGCCATAGAGATGACGGAAGAAACTCTCATCACGAGCATGTCTCTCCGCAGTGGTAAGGTTGACTCCATGCGTTGTTTCAACATCTTTGACCTTGGTGAGGTCAACCTTCTTTGGGGTATGTGGGAGTTTGTGGTCAGCTGGTTCCTCTTCTATATCCTCCTTCCGCAACATTGCTGTCAACAAATTGCCGAATGTGAAATGGGACCTGCTGTGGAGTCTGGCTTTTCTCATGGTGGATCGAATGATTGCCCCAAAGTTGATAGGGACATTCGTCATCAATGCATAAACCAGGCACACTCTATCTCTCGATATCTTTGTGTATTGCGTCCCAGGAATGAGGCATGAGTTGACAATGCGCATCCAGATTCTTGCTTCCCTATTTAGTGGAGCATAGGGGAATGTGTTGTGACGGCCTGTTTCCTTATGTCTGCCACATCTCGCCATCGATCTGCTTCCACAAAGCGTGTGTCTTATAGCTCTGTAAGGAGGCCTGCTGTACAGCTCTTTGTATGGTGCAGTGTCGACCGAAGGTAGGCCTAGAAACGAGTTGATCCAATCCGCTGTAAGCTGTAACACTTGGCCCCGAATTTTGACTTCGTTGCCTGTTGTGTTTGGCGACCAGTTGGCATAAAACTCTCTTGTCAAGTCAAGATTGCACTCTCCCATGTCACGGAAGATGAAATCCAGCTTCAAAGCCATTATCTTAGCCAACAGTTGCGGCTCCTTCTTTGCTAAGGTCTCCTTGTTGATTAAGTCGACGTGCACATATTTCTTTTATTTGTTGCTTCTGTACCATGCCTTGGCTTCTTCCTCAAGAACCCATTTGATTCCGAACATTCTGCATGGTAGGTGTGCGGAAGATGATTCGCCTTGGTCTTTTCGGCTTCTCTTTTTGTCCTTGCGGGTCGTGGTAGCCTTCTCCTTGCCTTGCCTTGCTTTCGGTGCCATTGGACCTGAGACTAGAAATAATGTTAGATGCAGCACAATCGCACTTTAGACAATCTATATGCAAGCATTAGGGGTACCACCCCACACTTAATCTTGTTGGCACAAATCGGTGAAGTGAACGTGGTCGAGTACTCAGACGTCGTCGACATACGTCTTAGGATTGTATTCCGACAAGAAAATCAGTATTACATCACTTATGAGCAGCCATTTGGACGACTTGCATGGTGTATATAGCAACGTTACAACATAGGGGTTACCACATGGAATTGCTATTCGAACAACAAACACCACCACCTAAGTCGATAGTCACTATAACATTATCCCGATGGCCGGGATGGTTTATCATGCAAGCATCCAACAACACTCTCAAGCAATATTCATGGCCACATATGTTCAGCAAGTATCACAACAATGCCATTGAAACAAAATTCAAGTCGGAAACAAGTCATGAATTCCATACGTATATAATCAATCACACGATTTTGCAACAATTATCCACACACATGAACATCACCACCAATCTCTCATGATTTAGCATTTTATAATAAGCATAGTAAAGTAGTACTTACGATAAATAGATGAAGAATAAGAGAGCACTTACTTGCTTGAAGATTGTGGAGAAGTTGTTGTGGATTGGAAGAACAAAGGAAGAAAAATTTGAGAGGATTTAGGATGATATGCGGCGCCTTTAGGGTTACTTCTAATGTGTTTGTGATAAAAAAAACAAGTCCCCTTTATATAGGAGGAGTATGGGTCGGGTTATGACCCATTTACAATCGGATTTGGGGACAAAATCACCCTATATGCGGCGCATATCCCTCGGCATATCACATGTATATGCGGCGCATTGTCCATGGCATAATGGGACATATGCGCCGCACATAGTATGGCATATCTAGGCATATGCGGCGCATATGGTATGGCATTTGGTCTCAGTAACTCAAATGCCATAGCATAGGCGGCGCATAGTCAAAAGCACACCTAGGAATAGGCGGCGCATAGTGTATTGCACACTAGATTCCGAGTCCTTAGGCGATAGAATAGGTTGTGCATCATTCGTGGCCTATTTTTACCAAGGCCTAGCCTTTCTCGAAGCCTATTATGACGTGAGAAAGGCTCAATCCATAGCCTTATGCATCACCATTCCTAACTTACCGACTTTACCATACAATGCGACCAAATCGTCAATTGAAATCAATCTTCTCGTTGCATACTTCTTACACCTATATTTGCTCAAACAAATGAAAATGATTAGTACGATGGGTTGCCTCCCACCAAGCGCCTTAGTTTTGGTCGTGGCACGACTCTTATTTTTGGATTTTCATTTATCTAAAAGAAAAAAATACTAAAACGACAAAACGATAAAACGATAAAACAACAAAACGATAAAACGAAGGGTTGCCTCCCATCTAGCGCCTTATTTATTGTCGTGGCTCGACGTAGTAATCTCGAGTACTTAGACTTCGTCGAGATAAGTGATGGCCATGTCATTCATCGAGTCAAGAGGACCGATATATGGCTTAACACGTTGGCCATTCACCTTGAAGATAACACCCTCATTATTTTCCAATTCGACTACTCCAGACGAGTAGACGTGGGTGACTTTAAATGGACCAGACCACTTTGATTTTAACTTACCTGGGAAGAGCTTGAATCTGGAGTTAAAGAGTAGTACCATGTCACCTTTTTGGAAGTGTCGTCGAACAATCCGCTGATCGTGATACTTCTTCATCCGCTCCTTGTATAAATCTGATCTTTCATATGCATGGAGACGGAATTCATCTAGCTCGTTCAGCTGCTCCAACCTCAGGTTCTTCACATCATCCCAATTCAGATTCAAGTGCTTCAATGCCCATAATGCCTTGTATTCAAGCTCGATGGGTAGATGACAAGCCTTCCCATAAACTAGCTGATAAGGTGACATACCAATGGGTGTCTTGAATGCAGTCCTATACGCCCATAGTGCATCATCTAGCTTCCGAGACCAATCCTTCCGATTCGCATTGACCGTCTTGGCAAGGATTTGCTTGATCTCACGATTGGAAACCTCTACTTGTCCACTAGTTTGGGGATGATAAGGCGTAGCTACCTTGTGTTGCTTGACTCCATACTTGGCCAATACAGATTTGAATAGCTTGTTGCAGAAGTGAGATCCTCCATCACTTATGATAGTACGAGGTACCCCAAAGCGAGAGAAGATATTCTTCTTTAAAAACGCTACAACACGCTTTCCTTCGTTATCGGCCAATGCTATAGCTTCAACCCATTTTGACACATAATCCACAGCAACCAAGATGTACTTCATTCCAAACGAATTCACGAATGGTCCCATGAAATCAATACCCCATACATCAAAGAGTTCTACTTCCAGGATTTTGGACATGGGCATTTCATGGTGTTTTGAAATAGCACCTTGACGTTGGCATTGGTCACACCTTCTCACATAGTCGTGTGCATCTCTGAATATTGTAGGCCAATAATAACCACTTTGCAAGACTTTTCTTGCTGTTCGATTCCCTGCATGATGGCCTCCAACTTGCGAAGTGTGGCATGCTTCTAATATAGTGGGCACTTCTTCATGGGATATACATCGTCGAATGATACCATCCGCGCATCTTCGAAACAAATAAGGCTCATCCTAATAATAGTGCTGAACGTCATGCATAAACTTCCTCCTCTGGTGGTAAGATAAATTGGAAGGTAACACATTACTCACCACGAAATTTGCAAAGTCGGCATACCATGGTAAGTTCTCCATTGTTGTTGCTAGTATCTCCTCGTCAGGGAATGCATCGCCAATCTGATTTTCTGATTGCGCCACATACTCATTCTCAAGTCTAGATAGGTGATCAGCCACTTGGTTCTCGCAACCTCTTCTATCTTTGACTTCGAAATCAAACTCTTGCAGCAGCAACACCCATCGAATCAGCCTTGGTTTTGCATCCTTCTTTGTCATTAGATACCTAAGAGCTGCATGGTCTGTATGAACGATCACTTTAGTACCTAATAGATAGGCACGGAACTTCTCAAACGCATACACGACCGCTAATAGCTCTTGTTCAGTGACAGTGTAGTTCCTTTGGGCTTCATTGAGGACCTTACTCGCATAGTAGATAGGATGAAATAATTTCTCCTTTCTCTGTCCAAGAACAGCACCAACGGCTACACCACTAGCATCACACATGACTTCGAACGGGAGCGTCCAATCTGGTGTTACCATGATAGGGGCTTTAATGAGTTTTTCTTTAAGGCATTCAAATGCCTTTAAGCAATCATCATTAAAGTCAAACTTCGCATCTTTCTCCAATAGCTTGCACAATGGACTAGAAATTTTGGAGAAGTCTTTGATGAATCTACAATAAAACCCAGCATGGCCAAGAAAACTACGAACTCCCTTCACCGAAATTGGAGGTGGTAGCTTCTCAATTACCTCTATTTTGGCGCGATCAACCTCTATTCCTCTTTCGGAGATCTTGTGCCCAAGAACAATTCCTTCTTTTACCATGAAGTGACACTTCTCCCAATTCAGCATAAGGTTGAACTCTACACATCTTTGTAATGCCATGCTTAAATTCACCAAACATGCTTCGAAAGACTCACCAACAACTGAAAAGTCATCCATAAATACCTCCAAAGTGTCTTCTACCATATTAGAGAAAATAGACATCATGCATCGCTGAAAGGTGGCTGGTGCGTTACATAACCCGAATGGCATACGTTTGAAGGCAAACGTACCATATGGGCATGTAAACGTTGTCTTCTCTTGGTCTTCTGGTGCAATAAAAATCTGATTATAACCTGAATAACCATCAAGAAAGCAAAACCATCCTTTACCCGCTAATCGATCTAGCATTTGGTCCATAAATGGCATGGGGAAGTGATCCTTGAGAGTCCAAGAATTCAGCTTGCGGTAGTCCATGCATACTCTCCATCCAGTGACGGGCCTGAGTGGAATAAGCTCATTCTTTGCATTCGCAACCACCGTCATACCTCCTTTCTTGGGAACACATTGTACTGGGCTTACCCATGTACTATCAGAAATAGGGTACACAACTCCTGCGTCTAGCCACTTGATAATCTCCTTCTTCACCACCTCTTGCATTGGTGGGTTTAGACGTCTTTGGTGTTCGATGGTGGGTGTGCACTTTTCTTGGAGCTGAATTTTATGAGTGCAAATCCCAGGTGGAATACCAAGGATATCCGCAATGGTCCATCCAATAGCTCTAATATACTTGCGTAAAATTGCAATAAGAGCTGCAACCTGTTGCTCACCTAAATCGGCTGCCACTATGACTGGAAGAGTGTTTCCGCTTCCTAAGAATGCATACTTCAAATGGCTTGGCAGCTCCTTTAATTCTAATGTGGGTGGTTCTTCAATAGATGGCTTAGCTGGTGGTGTGGGTCGATTCTTGAGATCAAGATCCAGCTTCTTAGGAGGATAGCGATATGCTCCTAATCCCGATAGAGCACAAATATCATCTTCAGAAATTTCAGCATCATCATCATCTTCTTCCATGAGCAAAACCTCCAAAGGATCGTCAAGAATTTGCTCTTCAGCAAGTAACTCATCCTCGTCATCAACGACAACATCAGCCACAGAAAATACACTTAGATCTTTGGGTTGCTTCATTGATTTGCAAACATCAAAGCGCACCACTTCATCATTTATTCGGAATGAAAGCTCATTAGCTCTCAAATCTATGAGCACACTTCCCGTAGCAAGGAAAGGGCGTCCCAAGATTATGGGAACCTCTGAATCTGCTTCGCAATCCAAGATGACAAAGTCTGCTGGAAATATGAAAGAAGATACCTTCACCAAGACATCGCATAGAATACCAACCGGTCGTTTTACCGACCTATCCGCCATAACAAGCTTCATATTAGTTGGTGTAGGATCTCCTAACCCCAACTTCTTGTAGATTGGTAATGGCATCAAGTTGATGCTGGCTCCTAAGTCACATAATGCTTTAGCAAAGTTCAAAGATCCGACGGTGCAAGGAATAGTGAAAGCTCCGGGGTCGGCCTTCTTCTGAACTATGGATCGGGTAGCTATTGCACTACAATGATGCACATCTTCTTTCAACTCATAGCTTGCTGCCCTCTTCTTGGTCAAAAGATCTTTCATAAACTTCGCATACCCAGGCATTTGTTCAAGTGTCTCTACCAATGGGACATTAATAGTTAGCTGCTTCAACATGGTCATAAATTTGCTAAACTTAGTGTCATCGGCCGCCTTCTTCAATCTTTGTGGAAAAGGTGGTGGTGGGTATGTAAGTGTTCTTTCCATGGCTTTCTTCTCCTCTTGCTTCCGTTTATTATTTTTTTCAGGCTGCACGTCACTAGGCAACACGTCCTTGACGTTGGAAGTGGATATTGCGGCGTCTTCCCTAGTGGCGTCACCAGGTGTGGCGTCCATGTCTGCTGTTCTATCAACTACTTGCTTGCTTTCTGCTGAAGTTTCCAGCACCTTACCACTCCTCGTAGTGATGGCCATGCATGACCCATCAGTCCTTGGGTTTTGCACGGTATCGCTAGGCAAGGTGCCGGCTTTTCTTTGGTTGAGTGCTGCTGAAAGTTGACTGAATTGCTGCTCTAGTTGCTTGATAGAAGTGGAATGAGAATCAACTAATTGCTTCATGGAGGCCAAATCGTCAATCACCTCCTTAACTCCCGCGCTCGTAGCTTCCACTCCTTTCAATAACTTAGCCATCATGTCTTCCATAGAATTAGATGTGGTGGTATCACGTCTACCAGGGGGAACGTACAAACCACTATTTTCATTATTTTTCTTCCAACTACCTTGGTCTTTACCTCCAGATTTGTCATAATAGTTCCGACCTTGGTTTCCTTGGGCATTCCCTCGGAAACCCCCCTGATTGTTCAAGTAGTTGGCCTCCTCTTCCGAATCAGATTCGTCTCTTCCTTTTGACGCAATTGCTTTCACTTTTTCAGTCTTCCCTAATAGATGCTTTGTAAGAAGGTCCATTTGGGTTTTCATGTGCGCCATGTCTTGATCACGTTCTTCTTCTCTTCTTCTTTGATCTGCAGACATGCCAATAGATAAAGTGGGGCTTGCTACCTCAGAATCCCTGGTATGCCAAGCTCTACTTTGTTTCGTCATACGATCTAGCATGTTGCTTGCTTGACCAAAGGTGAGGTCCATAAAAGAACCTCCAGCTGCGTTGTCCACCACTGGTTTAGTTACTGAATTCAAGGCTCTATATAAGATCTCCATGAGGTGAACGTTAGTCATGTGATGGTTTGGGCATCTCGCTAGCTTTGTCTTGAACCTCTCCCATGTTTCGTGAAGAGCTTCAGAGGGAAGCTGACGAAAGTTGCTGATTTCATCTCTCAATTGAGCCCTCTTGGATGGCGGAAAGAATCTTTCTAGGAAAGCGTCTCTCAATTGCCTCCAATTTGTAATAGAATCAGGAGTCAGCCCATTCAACCATAATGTTGCCTCCCCAGACAGAGACAATGGAAATAGACGTAATCGAATAGCATTCTGACCAACTCCAGGATTGTCAAAAGACTTGCATGTAGAAATAAAGTTGATGAGATGCATATTCAGATCATCGCCTGCTAGTCCACCAAATAATCCCTTGAGTTGCAATAACTGAATCATGGTGCTAGTGATGTTGAACTTGGCTCCGGGCGCTAATGGTGGTGGAATTATAGCTCCAGTGGCTCCGGCACCATCAAGATCATCATCATCATCGTCGAAAGCTGGTTGCAAAGGTTGGCGATCATATCTGTACCGAGCTTGTCGACCTCGTCTGTTGGCAGGTGTTGCCATTTCAGCGCCATGCCTTGGGTTGATCAACTCGTCATCTCCTAAATCTTCATCGTCAGGATTTGTTGCTCGTCCAGGATTATCAATGTTTTGTTGTTGGACTTGAGCAGCGGCAAGAGCAGCTAATCTTGCTTGCTCGTGTTGAGCAGCCATCCTGTCGATTTCAGCTTGTGCTTCCATTCTTCTAATTCGTTGCGGTTCAGGATTGATTGGTAATAACGGTTGACCAGAACTTCTTGTATGGGGCATGCACTAAAAGAAAAACCTGCAATAAACAAAAACAAAAACTAAACGTAAAAGTACGAGAATCTTTGACCAAAGGGTCTAGTAATTTTCACGAACTTGATTGACACTCGTATTCCCCGGCAACGGCGCCAATTTTTTGATAACGCTCAATCTACAGCTCTCGTAGGAGTGTAAAGCGGTCGTTAGCAAATATAGAACCCAACTGGGTTGGGTATCGATCCCACAGAGAATAGCTTGGTCAACAAGTAAGTGAAATTATTAGACTTTTGATGCAAGTCTCGTAAGAATGGGGGGATTGTAATAAGTAACCAAAGTAATGAAATAAAAGCTGAAAAATAGCAAAGTAAAAAGAGAAAGATTGTCACGTTGGTTGTAAACAATGAGAATTGAAGCGTTGGGGTTATGTCCACCTTCTGAGGTATACGTCTCTATTGGCTATGAGTGTGTAGAGTCTTAACATGCAATTGCTTATAGAGAATTGTAGTCGATGGTAAATCCAAGCGTCTCTCGACCTAAACAAGGACTATTTCACTTTAACTCTCTCGAGCTTAAAGCGTGTCTAACGGTACAAATTCTCCAAGAGGTTAGTCCAGGTACGGCACTAGCTTTTTAATAGGAAAGGGTGTCCTACTACCTTGACATTATCTCTTTTCCAGACAAATAACCTTTCTCTCGAACAAGTTAAATGTTAGACTGGCGTTGTTCTATGCGTCTTCTTTTCTAGACAAATAACCTTTCTCTCGAACAGGTTAGATGTTAGAATGGCGTGTTCTTGTGTTTGAACCGCAAAGGATGTAGATTTAAGATGAAGAGAATAATGATATAAGCAATATACGTGTCTTGAACTCACAAGCTCATAGCAATAGATAGTAACTCATTCGGCTTCCATAACCCCAACTAAGAGGTTTAGTTACCCATGAATGCGAAGGATATCACGTTTTGCATGGTGGATGGCGTGAATAGTAGGTGTTTGGCATGTGGTTTTGGTGATTCCTTAGCAAGTAACGATTCTCTTGTTGTGGAATTTAAGAATAGAAGAATAGATTAGAAGTGTTTGTGGTGGAAGATGAGAAAGATGGAAGAAAATTAATAGTTTAAGAATGAATTTCTTGAATTAAGGGAGGAGTTGCCTCCACTAAGGGAGGACTTGATTAAAATCTCTAGCATGATAGGGTATTTATAATACTCCTATCCTACTCCTACTATGCTAATGAAATAAATAACCAAATCCTACTAAACTAAGGAAATACTTAACCCATTTGTACTAGGTTAATGTAACATTCTCCTAATCCAAATAAACTAATGAAATACATAACCCAATTGTACTAGGTTAATGTATCATTGTCAAAATCCAGCTTTGTGTCTGTATGTCCCCAAAGTCTTCAGAAATGCTGTTTTAGCCCGGGACAGATTTTCCATCCAGCAGTTTTGGTCCAGGTCCCCAGAGTCTTCAGAAATGCTGTTTTAGCCCGGGACAGATTTTCCATGCAGCAGATTTAGTCCTTTAGGCGTCCAGCTCCTTTCCACTTCGTTTGTGAGCTTTCTTTTGCGTCAAGTAAGCCATAAAATGCTGTATTTTGCATCATTTATACCTGAAACTTTCCTAATCATGTTTGTTAGCTCATTTACAGGAAAAAGGACTAAAAGTGCATGAAATAGATAATTAGTTCTCAAAACTAGGCTAAAATATGGGCAAAATATATTGATATAGGCGTGTAAATTCGCCTATCATCAAGAAGGTAAATTCCTATTTTTCAGGAGGGTCCTGAAGAAAAGTAAAATCCCATTTTTCAGGAGGCTCCTGAACAGGAAAAAAATCCCATTTTTCAAGAGGGTCCTTAACAATAAATAAAATCCCATTTTTCAGGAGGGTCCTGAATAGAAAGTAAAATCTCATTTTTCAGGAGGGTCCTGAATATAAAGTGAAATCCAATTTTTTAGGAAGGTCCTAAACAGATGGTAAAATCTCATTTTTCAGCAGGGTCCTAAACAAAAGTAAAGTCTCATTTTTCAGGAGAGCCTGGACAAAAAGTAAAGACCCATTTTTTAGGAGGGCCTGGACAGAAAGTAAAATCCCAATATTCAGGAAGGTCCTAGAAAGAAAGTTAAATCTCATTTTTCAGGAGGGTTCTGAACAGAAATTAAAGTCCCATTTTTTAGGATGTTCCTGGACAGAAAGTAAAATCCCATTTTTCAGAAGGGTCCTAAATATTAAATGAAATCCCATTTTTCAGAAGGGTCCTGAACAGAAAGTAAAATCCTATTTTTCAGAAAGGTGTTGGACCGAAAGTAAAATCCCATTTTTTAGGATGGTCCTAGACAGAAACTAAAATCCCATTTTTCAGGAGGGTTCAAGACATTTAGTAAATATCCATTTTTAGTAGGGTCCTGGACATTTATTAAATACCCATTTTTCAGTACGGACCTGAACAGAAAGTGAAATCCATTTTTCAAAAGGGTCCTGAACTTAAAGTAAAATTCCATTTTTTAGGAAAGTCCTCGACATAAAGTAAAATCCTATTTTCTAGGAGGGACCTAGATAGAAAGTAAATTTCCATTTTTTAGGAGGGTTTTAACAGAAAGTAAATAGCCATTTTCAGGAAGAGCTCAAACGCTTACTTTCTCAAGAAGAGAGTCCCCCAAAGGCCAAACCCATAGTTCAACCGTTCAATATGCAGAAAGTTATGGCTAAATTCCAAGCATCCCTCTCAGAACCATCCATTTCTGACCTAAAGGGAGAAATTACCAATTTAAAAAGAGAAGTCAAAAATCTCAAAACTAGACTTGATCATGTGGAACTTAACATCCTCACAGAACAAGTCGTTGGGTCTGCCTTACCTTCGGAAAAGGCCCCTGAATCTCCCAAATATCTTCCTATCACTCCAATGGATCATCTGAAAGAACCAGATCCATTCCCTGGAACTGACGTTCCATCTTCTTCGGGAAAGGCCATTTCCGCCATTAAATCTTACAGCGAGCACATCGTTGTTAAGATTGGCATTAACAAAGACTTTGTTCTCAACAGAGTCGCTCTATTTGACACTGGTGCTGACAATAACTGTATTGTCAAAGGCCTTATCCCTACCAAATACCTCCAGAAGAGTAAAACTAAATTATACTCAGCCACTGGAGAAAAAATGAGAAATACTTATGAGCTTCAAAAGGCCCATATATGCAACAATGGCATTTGCCTTGTTAGTAATTTTGTCATTTCTGAAGATATCATCGAAGATATCATCCTTGGAATACCGTTCGTTAATCAAATTCGCCCCTACCAGAGCGACTATGATGGATTACGCTCAGTCCTTTTGGGAACCGAGCTCTTCTTCCCTTTACTCCGTCCTCTTTCTAAAAACGATGGACAAAGGATCAAGGAAGAAACAGTGTTCAAAATAAACCGTTTATCTTCTCACATTTGTTTTCTAAAACAGGAAGTTCAGCTCAAACATATTGAGCAAACTTTAAAAACCCCGGAGATGGTCAACAAGATCACCCTCCTTCAAAAAAAGTTTGAAAACGAGATTTGCTCTGAATTGCCTAATGCATTTTGGGAACACAAGAAGCATCTCGTTGAGCTTCCTTATGTTGCTGGCTTCGACGAAAAACAAATTCCTACGAAAGCCAGACCAATTCAAATGAATCAAGAGATGATGGAAATCTGCAAAACAGAAATCAATTATCTCCTTCATAAGGGTATCATTAGGCCCTCTAATTCCCCTTGGAGTTGCTCTACATTTTACGTAAATAACAGCGCAGAGAAGGAAAGAGGAACTCCTAGGCTTGTTATTAATTACAAGCCATTAAATTCGGTCCTAAAATGGATCAGGCACCCAATCCCTAATAAAAGGGATCTCCTCAAGCGAACCTATAAGGCCAACCTTTACAGCAAATTCGATATGAAGTCAGGATTCTGGCAAATTCAGATTGCTGAAAAGGACAAATATAAGACTGCCTTCAACGTCCCTTTTGGGCACTACGAATGAAATGTCTTACCGTTTGGGCTTAAAAATGCTCCCTCTGAATTCCAGAATATCATGAACAATATTTTCAATGAATATTCTTATATGTCAATTGTTTATATTGATGATGTGTTAATTTTCTCTGAGAACATTGATTCCCATTTTAAGCATCTTAATACATTCTTTAAGATTGTAAAACTCAATGGTCTTGTTGTCAGTGCTATGAAAATGAAGTTGTTTCAAACTTCCATTCGTTTTCTAGGACATGATTTGCATCAGGGTAGCCATAAGCCCATTTGTAGAGCCATAGAGTTCTCATCTAAATTTCCAAATGAGATTACGGATAAAACTCAACTGCAAAGGTTTTTAGGAAGCCTAAATTATGTTGCCAATTTTATCCCTCACATTAGGCAGGTCTGTGAACCTCTTTATAAACGTCTTAAGAAAAATCCAGTTTCGTGGAGTTCTGAACAAACCGACGCCATTAAAAAGATTAAATCTTTAGTCCAAAACCTTCCCTGTTTGGGCATCCCCAATCCTGAAGCATTCATGATTGTAGAAACCGATGCATCTGACATAGGTTATGGTGGTATTCTTAAGCAAAGGATATCTGATGACTCTCCCGAACAATTAGTTCATTTTACCTCCGGCATCTGGAATGCTGCTCAGAAAAACTATAGCACAGTTAAAAAAGAAGTTTTATCTATAGTGCTATGTATCACCAAATTTCAAGATGACCTTATCAATAAGGAATTTCTTCTTCGCGTTGATTGCAAATCAGCTAAAGAAATTTTACAAAAGGATGTTAAAAATCTCGTTTCAAAACAGATATTTGCTAGATGGCAAGCTCTCCTATCTAGCTTTGATTTTCAAATTGAATTTATCAAAGGAGAACATAACTCCCTTCCCGATTTTCTAACAAGAGAATTCTTACAGGTCCATGAGACCGAATCTGGGGAAAAACCCCAAACAAGAACAACCAAGAATGGCTAGACCATTCGACGCTCCTCTAGCTACGGCAAATCCACTCCGGCCTTCTATTCCGCAAAGGCCAGTTCTCAAGGAAGAGATCCAATCTCTAAATCCCAACAGGTTCGCAGCACTACAGCCTCCACCAGCACCCACAAAGCTGGTAGATATGAAGACAAATTTGCCCGTTATCCAAGGGCAAACAACAGCCAGCTCTTCAGTACAGACTAAGCAGAGCTATACAATAAAGGCTCCAGAAACCTTCGCAGAAGCAGTCGATCCAGCATCAGCCAAGATTGCTCCAACACCAGCGACTCCAGTTAAGGAAGAATTTAAGTACATTACTACTCAGGTATGCCCCATAATTGCACTGGACAAGGCATACGAAGGATATCATATGAACCAGCTCATCAAGCCGGTTTATACCAACATGAACTTTATGGACACTGAAGATCCACTCAAAACTCGTCGGTTTTACGAGGCCATCCTAGTAGATACCGACTCTATTGAAGTAGAACATTCAGTGGATGAGAGTTACCCAGAGCATATTGGATACTCTAAATTCACTATCAAGAGGGTTCTAACCCCTTTCAACTGGTTTGTGGATCACCTGCATACTCCAGTGGCCCTATCAATGCCGCATCGACCGCAAACATACAACTGGTACGACTATAAGTCGGCCTGGTTTAATTTCCTATTCGTTCGACCAGGTCATACCTGGTTTGTCAAATACTGCCCAGCTATGGTAGAAGCCATTATACCAAGATGGTTCTATGAATGGTGGGAATGCTTTGGAGGAACTAAGGAAGTTCTTCAGCAACAATTTGTTAAACGTCTCCCTGATTTCATAATCAAAGAGGGATGTTCTACCTTACCCACGCATATTCAAATGTGTAAGTTTTTTATTAAGAAAAGGATTTCGTATATTATATCCTGGAACTTCATCAAGTTTGAAAAGCACAGGATTAAGTACTTATCCAAAGAAGTAAAAGTCAAAGGTTGGACTCCCAAGCCAACTGCTCCCAGGACTCCTGACAAAGGAAAATCCGCAGCTTCATCTTCCAGCTCCTCCATTGGCAAGAAGGCTCTGAAAGAGAGACTCAAGAAAGCTTTGGATGATTTGTACAAGCAAGAAGCATCAACCAACACTGAAGAATTACTTCAGCTCATTGCAGAGGCTTCTTCTACAGGAAGCAGTGATGACAATGGCGATATGCTAAATCCAAAAGGATGAGCTATGGCCTACATGGATCCGTATTATGAATAGGAATTTAACCCTTCTAGAGATAGAGGTTCAAAGAACCGGAATTATCTCGGTAAAAGGGCAATTCACTATTCTTGATTAGAATCCAGGACCCATCCTGTCTCCTCTAGAAGACAAAACCTTCAGCATCACCTTTCACTAAAAGGAATCTGCTTTAATAAAGTAGAGCACCCAGCAGCAGCTTTTTCAAAAGGCGCACTCAGCAGCAGCTTTTTCACAGGAACCTCCTAAAAAATGAGACTTTACTTTCTGTTCAGGACCCTCCTGATAGATAGGATCTTACCTTCTCTTCAGGACCCTCTTAAAAATGGGATTTCACTTTATGTCAAGACCTTCGTAAAAAATGAGATTTTACTTTTTGTTCAGGACCCTCCTAAAAAATGGGATTTTACTTTTGTTCAGGACCATCCTAAAAAATCGGATTTTACTTTCAGTTCAGGACCCTCCTGAAAAAAGGGACTTTACTTTATGTTTAGGATCCTCCAGAAAAATGGAATTTCACTTTCTGTTTAGGACCATCCTGAAAAATGACATTTTACCTTCTATTCAGGACCATCTTGAAAAATGGGACTTTACTTTCTGTTTAGGACCCTCATAAAAAATAGAATTGTACTTTCTGTTGAGGACCCTCTAGGAAAATGGGATTTTACTTTTGTTCAGGACCCTCCTGAAAAATGGGATTTTACTATATGTTCAGAACCCTCCTGAAAAATGGTATTTTACTTTATGTCCAGGACACTCCTGATAAATGGGATTTTACTACATGTCCAGGACTATCCAGAAAAATGGGATTTTACCTTCTGTTCAGGACCCTCCTGAAAAATGGAATTTCACTTTATGTTCAAGACCCTCCTGAAAAATGGGATTTTACTTTGTGTTCAGGACCCTCCTAAAAAATGGCATTTTACTTTTGTGCAGGACCCTCCTAAAAAATGGGACTTTACTTTCTGTTCAGGTCCCTCCCCAAAAAGTGAGATTTTACTTTTATTCAGGACCCTCCTGAAAATGGGATTTTACTTTTGTTCAGGACCCTCCTAAAAATTAGGATTTTACTTTCTATTCAGGACCCTCCTAAAATATGTGATTTTACTTTCTGTTCAGGACCCTCCTAAAAAATGAGACTTTACTTTCTGTTCAGGACCCTCATGAAAGATGGGATTTTACCTTCTCTTCAGGGCCCTCTTAAAAATGGGGTTTCACTTTATGTCAGGACCCTCCTAAAAAATGAGATTTTACTTTTTGTTCAGGACCCTCCTAAAAAATGGGATTTTACTTTTGTTCAGGACCATCCTAAATAATCGGATTTTACTTTCTGTTGAGGACCCTCCTGAAAAAAGGTACTTTACTTTATGTTTAGGATCCTCCAGAAAAATGGAATTTCACTTTCTGTTCAGGACCATCCTAAAAAATGGGAGTTTACCTTCTATTCAGGACCCTCCTGAAAAATGGGACTTTACTTTCTGTTTAGGACCCTCATAAAAAATAGGATTGTACTTTCTGTTGAGGACCCTCTAGAAAAATGGGATTTTACTTTTGTTCAGGGCCCTCCTGAAAAATAGGATTTTACTATATGTTCAGAAATCTCTTGAAAAATTGGATTTTAATTTATGTCCAGGGCACTCCTGATAAAAGGGATTTTACTTTATGTCCAGGACTCTCTTGAAAAATGGGATTTTACCTTCTGTTCAGGACCCTCCTGAAAAATGGAATTTCACTTTATGTTCAAGACTCTCCTGAAAAATGGGATTTTACTTTTTGTTCAGGACCCTCCTGAAAATTGGGATTTTTACTTCTTTTTAGGACCATCTTGAAAAATGAAATTACACTTTATGTCAGGACCCTCCTAAAAAATGGGATTTTACTTTCTGTTCAGGACCCTCCTGAAAAATGAGATTTTACTTTTGTGCAGGACCCTCCTAAAAAATGGGACTTTACTTTCTGTTCAGCTCCCTCCCAAAAAAGTGGGATTTTACTTTTATTCAGGTCCCGCCTGAAAATGGGATTTTACTTTTGTTCTGGACCTTCCTGAAAATTAGGATTTTACTTTCTGTTCAGGACCCTTCTGTAATATGGGACTTTACTTTTGTGCAGGACCACCCTGAAAAATGGGATTCTACCTTATCTTCCGGACCCTTCTAAAAATTTGGATTTCATTTTATGTTTCGGACCCTCCAGAAAAATGGGATTTTACTTTTTGTTCAGGATCTTCTTTAAAAATAGGATTTCACATATTGTTCAGGACCCTCCTTAAAAATGGAATTTTAATTTCTATTCAGGACCCTCCTGAAAAATGGGATTTCACTTTTGTTTAGGAACCTTCTGAAAAATGAGATTTTAATTTCTGTCCAGGTCCCTCCTAAAAAATGGGATAGTACTTTTGTTCAAGGCCCTCCTGAAAATGGGATTTTACTTTTGTTTAAGACCCTCCTGAACACTAGGATTTTACTTTCTGTTCAGGAACCCCCTGAAAAATGTGACTTTACTTTCTTTTCAAGACCCTCCTAAAAAATTGGACTTTACTTTATGTTTAGGGTCCTCCTGAAAAAATGAAATATCACTTTCTGTTCAGGATCATCTTGAAAAATTGGATTTTACCTTCTGTTTAGGACCCTCCTGAAAATGGAACTTTAGTTTCTGTTTAGGCGCCTCATAAAAAATAGGATTGTATTTTTTGTTGAGGACCCTCCTGTAAAAAATTGGATTTTACTTTTGTTCAGGACTCTTCTGAAAAATAGGATTTTACTATATATTCAGAACCCTTCTGAAAAATGGGATTTTACTTTATGTCCAGGACACTCCTGATAAATGGGATTTTACTTTATGTTCAAGACATTCCTGAAAAATTGATTTCACTTTATGTTCAGGACTCTTCTGAAAAATAGGAATTTACTTTATGTCCAGGACTCTACTGAAAAATAGGATTTTACCTTCTGTTCAGGACCCTCCTGAAAAATAGAATTTCACTTTTTGTTCAAGACCCTCCTGAAAAATGGGATTTTACTTTTTGTTCAGGACCCTCCTGAAAAATGGGATTTTACCTTCTCTTCAGGACTCTCTTGAAAAATGGGATTCACTTTATGTCAGAACCCTCCTACAAAATGGGATTTTACTTTTGTGCAGGACCTTCCTAAAAAATGGGACTTTACTTTCTGTTCAGGTCCCTCCAAAAAAAGTGGGATTTTACTTTTATTCAGGACCCTCCTGAAAATGGGATTTTACTTTTGTTCAGGACCCTGCAGAAAATTAGAATTTTACTTTCTGTTCAGGACCCTCCTAAAAAATAAGATTTTACTTTCTGTTCTGGACCCTCCTAAAAAATAGGACTTTACTTTCTGTTCAAGACGCTCCTGAAAAATGGGATTTTACCTTCTCTTTAGGACCCTCTTAAAAAATAGGATTTCACTTTATTTCAGGAACCTCCTAAAAATGAGATTTTACTTTCTGTTCAGGACCCTCCTAAAAAATGGGATTTTTCTTTTGTTCGGAACCCTCCTGAAAAATAGGATTTGACTTTTGTTTAGGACCCTCCTGAAAAATGGGATTTTACTTTCTGTTCAGGTCCCTCCTGAAAAATGGGATTTTACTTTTGTTCAGGGCCCTCCTGAATATGGGATTTTACTTTTGTTCAGGACCCTCCTGAAAACTAGGATTTTACTTTTTGTTCAGAAACCCCCTGAAAAATGTGATTTTACTTTCATTTCAGGACCCTCCTTACAAAGTTGGATTTTACTTTTATTCAGGACCCTCTTGAAAAATAGGATTTTACTATATGTTCAGAACCCTCCTGAAAAATGGGATTTTACTTTTTGTCCAAGACACTCCTGATAAATGGGATTTTACTATATGTCCAGGACTCTCCAGAAAAATGGGATTTTACTTTGTGTTCAGGACCCTCCTAAAAAATGGGATTTTACCTTGTCTCCAGGACCCTCTAGAAAAATGGGATTCACTTTATGTCAGGACCCTCCTAAAAAATGGCATTTTACTTTTGTGCAGGACCCTCCTAAAAAATGGGACTTTACTTTCTGTTCAGGTCCCTCCCAAAAAAGTGGGATTTTACTTTTATTCAGGACCCTCCTGAAAATTAGGATTTTACTTTCTATTCAAGACCCTCCTAAAAAATGTGATTTTACTTTCTGTTCATGACCCTCCTAAAAAATGAAACTTTACTTTCTGTTCAGGACCCTCATGAAAGATGGGATTTTACTTTCTCTTCAGGACCCTCTTAAAAATAGGATTTCAATTTATGTCAGGACCCTCCTAAAAAATGAAATTTTACTTTTTGTTCAGGGCCCTCCTAAAAAATGGGATTTTACTTTTGTTCAGGACCATCCTAAAAAATCGGATTTTACTTTCTGTTCAGGACCCTCTTGAAAAAAGGCACTTTACTTTATGTTTAGGATCCTCAAGAAAAATGGGATTTCACTTTCTGTTCAGGACCATCCTGAAAAATGGGAGTTTACCTACTATTCAGGACCCTCCTGAAAAATGGGACTTTACTTTCTGTTTAGGACCCTCATAAAAAATAGGATTGTACTTTCTGTTGAGGGCCCTCTAGAAAAATAGGATTTTACTTTTGTTCAGGACCCTCCTGAAAAATAGGATTTTACTATATGTTCAGAACTCTCTTGAAAAATGGGATTTTACTTTATGTCCAGGACACTCCTAATAAAAGGGATTTTACTTTATGTCCAGGACTTTTCTGAAAAATGGGATTTTACCTTCCTTTCAGGACCCTCCTGAAAAATGGAATTTCACTTTATGTTCAAGACCCTCCTGAAAAATGAGATTTTACTCTTTGTTCAGGACCCTCCTGAAAAATGGGGTTTTACCTTCTATTCAGGACCCTTTTGAAAAATGAGATTTCACTTTATGTCAAGTCCCTCCTAAAAAATGGGATTTTACTTTCTGTTCAGGACCCTCCTGAAAAATGATATTTTACTTTTGTGTAGGACCCTCCTAAAAAATGGGACTTTACTTTCTGTTCAGGTCCCTTGATGATAGGCGAAATTACACGCCTGTAGTGCTATATTTTACCCATATTTTAGCTAAGTTTTGAGGACAAAATATATAATTCATGCACTTTTAGTCCTTTTTCCTGTAAGTGAGCTAACGAACATGATTAGCAAGTTTTCAGGTATAAATGATGCAGAATTCAGCATTTTATGGATAACTTGACGCCAAAGAAAGCTTCACGAAGGAAGGAAGAGGAATCTTGGACGCCAAGGACCAAAAGTGGCGCATGGAAAATCTGTCCCGGGCAAAAACAATAATTCTGAAGACTTTGGGGACTATAATGATACATTAACCTAGTAGGATTTGGTTAAGTATTTCATTATCTTAGTAGGAATAGGATGTGGGTATTATAAATACCCTATCTTGCTAGAGATTTTAATTCATTCCACACAATTCTCCCATTCCATCAATTCCCATCCATCCACCATCCATCCATCCATCAAAACAATTCTCTTTATTAATTCATTGTTGACATTATTTTTCATCTATTCGACTTTGAATTTTACAACAAGAGAATCGCTATTTTGCAAGGAATTCACTCCTGACACCATACCTTACTACACGTGAGATCTTTTATTGTGGTACAATGATAATGTCTATTGTGATTTCCATCGCACTCATGAATAGCTAAACTTCTCTGTTGGGGTTATGGAAGCCAAATGAGATACTATCTAAGGCTATGAGTTTGTGAATTCGTGACACGTGTGTTGCTTATGTCATTATTCTCTTCATCTTAATGCAAATTCTTGTGGCTGCAGACGCATAGAATAACGCCAGTATAGCATTAACTTGTTTGAAAGAAAAGTTATATGTCTGGAAAAGAGATAATGTCAAGGTAATAGGGTCCCATCCCCTATTAAAAAGTTAGTGCCGTAACTGGATTAACCTCTTGGAGAATTCGTACCATTAGATACTCTTTAAGCTCGAAAGAGTTAAAGTGAAATAGTCCTTATTTAGGTCGAAAGACGCTTGGATTTACCACAGAATACAATTCTCTATAAGCACATGCATGTCTGAATTCCGCATAACTCATAGCCAATAGAGACGTATAACTCATAAGGTGGACATACCCCCAACTTCTCAATTCTCATTGTTTCACATCTTACCAAACATTCTTTCTTTTTACTTTGCTATTTTTTGTTTTTACTTTAATATTTTGGTTACATTACTTGCACGACAAAACTCCTCCCTTTTACGAGACTTGCACTAAAAGTTTAGTAATCTTTGCTTACTTGTTGACCAAGCTATTCCCTGTGGGATCGATACCCAACCCAGTTGGGTTATATATTTGACAACGACCGCTTTACACTCCTACGAGAGCTGTAGATTGAGCGTTATGAAAAATTGGCGCCGTTGCCGGGGAATACGGTTGTCAACTAAGTTTGTGATAATTACTAGACCCTTTGGTCAAAGATTCTCGTACTTTTACTTTTAGTTTTTGTTTTTATTCTATTCAGGTTTCGTTGACAGAATGGATGCACAACGTGACATAGAAAGAATGGCTGCTCAACAAGAGCAGGCTAGGTTAGCTGCATTGGCAGCTGCTCAAGTGCATCAACAGAATATTGATAACCCAGGTCGTTCAACAAATCCTGATGATGAGGACCTGGGCGATGAGGAGCTACTAAACCCATAGCATACTACTGAGGTGGCGGCACCCATGCAGAGGAGAGATCGTCAAGCGCGATTGAGGCCTAATTGCCGAGCTGTGCAGATTCCTTTTGATGACGATGATGACGATTTGGATGAAGCTGGTGCCACAGGAGCCATTATTCTGCCAGCCTTGGCACTTGGAGCATAGTTCAATATCACTAGCACAATGATTCAACTATTGCAGCTTAAGGGATTATTCGGTGGACTTGTGGGTAATGATCCGAATATGCATCTAGTCAACTTTATTTCTACATGCAAGTCATTCGACAATCCTGGCGTTGGACAAAATGCAATTCGACTGCGCTTATTTCCATTGTCTCTGTCTGGGGAGGCAACTCTATAGTTAAAGGGGCTGACTCCTGATTCCATTACAAATTGGAGGCAATTGAAAGACGCTTTCCTAGAAAGATTCTTTCCGTCATCTAAAAAAGCACAATTAAGAGATGAAATCAGCAACTTTTGGCAGCTTCCAACTGAAGCTCTCCACGAAACATGGTAGAGGTTCAAGACGAAGCTTATGAGGTGCCCAAACTATTACATGACCAATGTCCACTTGATAGAGATATTATACAGAGCTTTGAATTCGGTGACTAAGCCAGTGGTTGATAATGCGGCTGGAGGATCATTCATGGACCTCACCTTTGGTCAGGCAAGAAATATGCTAGATCGGATGACAAAGCAAAGTAGAGCTTGGCATACCAGGGATTCTGAGTTAGCAAGCCCTACTATATCTATTGGCATGACTGTTGAACAAAGGAGAAGAGAGGAAGAACGTGATCAAGATATGGCACACATGAAAACACAAGTGGATCTTCTTACAAAGCATCTATTATCAGGGAAGACCAAAAAAGTCAAAGCCGTTGCGTCAAAAGGAAGAGACGAATCTTATTTGGAAGAAGAGGCTAACTACTTAAATAATCAGGGGGGTTTCCGAGGGAATACCCAAGGAAACCAAGGTCGGAACTATTATGATAAATCTGGAAACAAGGACCAAGGTAGTTGGAAGAACAAGAATGAAAAGAGTGGTTTATATGTTCCCCCTGGAAGACGTGACGCCACCACATCTAGTTCTGGAAGTATGGAAGACATGATGGCTAAAATATTGAAAGGAGTGGAAGCAACGAGCGTGGGAGTAATTGAGGTAGTTAATGATTTGTCCTCTATGAAACAATTAGTTGATTCTCATTCCATTTCAATCAAGCAAATAGAGCAGCAATTGAGCCAACTTTCAGCAGCACTCAATCAAAGAAAGGCTGGCACCTTACCTAGAAACACTGTGTAAAATCCAAGGAATGAAGGATAATGTATGGCTATTACTACTAGGAGTGGTAAGGTGCTGGAAAATTCATCCCAAAGCAAGCAAGTGGCCAAAAATAAAGAAGATGAGGACGCCATAGACAATGATCAAGACGTCCATGACATCGCACCGAGTATGTCGCAGCCTAAAAAGGCTAAAAAATGGAAGCAAGAGGAGAAGCAAGCCACGGAGAGAACAATTCCTTATCCACCACCACCTTTTCCTCAAAGATTGAAGAAGATTACGGATGATACAAAGTTCAGCAAATTCATGACGATGTTAAAGCAGCTGACCATTAATGTTCCGTTGGTAGAGGCACTAGAGCAAATGCCTGGGTACGTAAAATTCATGAAGGACCTTTTAACAAATAAGCGGGCGGTAAGCTATGAGCCGGCAGATATTGTTCACCATTGCAGTGCAATCGCTACAAGATCGCTAGTTCAAAAATACGCCGACCCTGGTGCCTTTACTATTTCTTGCACTGTTGGCTCTTTGAACTTTGCCAAGGCATTGTGCGATCTGGGTGCTAGCATCAATTTGATGCCACTATCCGTCTACAGGAAGTTGGTATTAGGCGATCCGACACCAACCAATATGAGGCTCGTGATGGCTGATAGGTCGGTAAAACAACCTGTGGGTATCTTGAATGATGTGTTGGTGAAGGTTTCTTCATTCATCTTTCCTGCAGACTTCGTTATTTTGGATTGCGAGGTGGATTCTGAAGTTCCCATAATCTTGGGACGTCCTTTCCTTGCAACAGGAAGTGTGCTTATTGACATGAGAGCTAATGAGCTTTTATTTTGGTTGAATGACGAAGTGGTCCGCTTTGATATATGCAAAGCAATGAAGCAGCCCAGCAATATGAATGTGTTCTCTGTAGCTGATGTTCATTATGAGGATACGAAAGAAATATCTGTAGAGAAACAGCTTACTGTTGAGCCATTATCTGTTGCGCTGCTGAATGTTGAGCATGAGGAAGATGGAGATTATAAAGAAACTATGTGTGCTCTAAAAGAAATAGGGTCATATTCTCATGCTCCTAAGAAGTTGGACCTTGATCTTACAAATTAGCCTTCACAAACAGCGAAGACTTCCATTGTAGAGCCACCAATGCTAGAATCGAAAGAGCTCCCCAATTACCTAAGTAATACATTCTTGGGATATAGAAATACACTTCCGGAGAGTGTTGCGGATGATTTAAGTAAACAACATGTAGAGGCTCTCATCTCTGCTCTGATGAGGTACAAGAGAGCTATGGGTAGGAAGATTGATGATATAATTGGTATCTCTCCTAAGGTATGTATGCACAAGAGTCATATCGAAGAAGATTGCATGCCTACAAGTAAGTATCAACGTCGTCTGAATACATTCAAAAAATGATGCCCCATCTATATCAATGAATTCTATGTAATCGAGGTAACTATGTCGTGCCGCGACAATAAATCAAGCGCTACATGGGAGGCAACCCATGGTTTTTAATCATTTTGTTTTTTTTAGTTTATTTTTGTAGTCAAGCCACGACCAAAACTAAGGCGCTTGATGGGAGGCAACCCATCGTTCTAATCATTTTTGTTATTTTTGAGTAAATGTAGGTGCAAGAGGTGTAAAACGAGGAGATTGGTTTCAAATTTTGATTTGGACGTATTGCATGTTAAAGGTGGTAAGTTAGGAATGAAGAAGCAAAAGGCTATGGATTGAGCATTGCTCATGAAAATATAGGCATCGAACAAGGCTAGGCCTAGGTAAAACTAGGCCAAGAACAAGGCAAGGCCTATACTATGGCCCAAGGTCTCGGAATCTAGTGTGCCATAGCATAGGCGCCGCCTATGCTAAAGCCTTTTGTCTCTGAATCTCATATGCCATGCTAAAGGCGCCGCATATGGTCACTAAAGGCTTTGCAATAGGCGCCTCCTATGCTCACCAAATGCTTTCCAAAAAGCGCCACCTATGCTCACACAATTCCATAGCATAGGCGCCGCCTATGCAAAAGCATTCTGCTCAACTAGGCATGGCCTATGCTATGGCATTCTGCTCAACTAGGCAAAGCCTTAGGCGCCGCCTATGGTTACTTTTGGTGTCCAAATCCGATTTTAAATGGGTCAAAACCCGACACAAGCTTGCCCTATATATAAGAAACTTAGTCTTAGGTCAAAAACACATTGCAAACCTAACATAAGCGCCGCCTACCTCTCCAAATCCTCTAAAAAAAAAATTTTTTTTGCTCTTTTACTTTGCAAGAACATCATCCGAGGTCATCAACCAAGTAAGTACTACTTTGTTCTTTATTTATATTCCGTAAGTACTACACTACTACGCCTATTATGAATTGTTAAATCTTGAAGTAGTATTGGTGATTTGAATGTGATTGAATTGTTGTGATGCAACCAAGTGAGTGAATGAATATGTAAGGATGATCTTAACTTATTTCCAACTTGAATTTGATTATGATGCACTGTCATACTTTTGCAGAATTGACATGGTCACGAAAATTGCATACTCTTGACAATAGAAAGCTTACATATTGGAATGACTTGTTCATCGAGATGAGAATTTAGGTTGACTACCAACATATGAGGTTGCGATTATTTCTAGATGCTATACCTTGATTCAATCTCTATGTAGTAGTCTTGATATATCAAACATGAAAGTATTTCCAAGATTACAAGAAGTATGACTGCACTGATTATATTGTTGGAACATATCACCTAAATATATGTCGATGAAGTCTGAGTAATCGATATCATTCACTTAATTAATTTGTGTCAACAAATTAAGTGTGGGGTGGTGCCACTATTGTCTGTTTGTTGATTGAATCTTCTGAGATGAAGCTAACATGACTCTATTGAGATCTCAGGTACAATGGCACCAAAAGACAAGAAAAGCAACCACTCCACAAAAAGGCCAGAAAAGGGGAAGAAAAGAGCAAGGTGAATCCTCCGTGCTGCAAATACCTCGACCCACTCTTGGAATCAAGTGGGGTACTTATGAGGAACTTCTGAGGATGACGACTCTGATGATGATTCCGATGCAGGGGGTATAATCCCGAACATAGAGGATGAGTCCGACTAACCAGGTTCTTCTTATTTATTTTCCACTGAGGACAGTGTGTCCCGTCTAAGTGTGGGGTGCTGGTATTTGTATGCTATACTTCTTTATCTGCATTTGCATTTATTTATGTTTGTTTGTTATTTATGTTTTTTTTTAGTAGTTAATTTTTTTACCTTGCATGAAATTATTCTGAGAGGCAGCATGGTATTATAACAAGAGTTTGTGCTAAAATCATTACTATCGAGACATTTAGGCTCTAATTGTGACTCACTATGTGATATTATGTGGTTCAATTCCTTCATCTGTTGGGTCAAGAGTCTATGCTACTCCCAATAATAGTATATTCTATGTTTGTGGCTGATGCTAGAACTTGCCTGGTGTGTGTGTGAAGCGAAAATAAAGAACGTGAGTTTAGGAGATGATTTAGGCATTTCTTTGGCAACCTATACTTGTGTACCTTCTTTTTACCTACCCGTGGACATTATCCTAGTTAACCCCTTTGAGCCTTGATCCTATTTTCTTTGACAACCTCATATGTAAGCCTAATCCATTTTTTTAAGACCATAATTTGATCCAAATTCCTAAGTGCTTTAAATTGAAAGAGTCATGTGACAAAATAAGAGGAAATTGGATGAGTATGAGGCGTTAGAATGTATTGGTGCTTGAATTTGTTATGAAAAAGCATTGCTATCATAAGAGGTGTGTTATGAAAACAAAAAAGAAAAGGAAAACTAAAATGTTAGTTATGTTTAAAATTGAAAAACAAAAGAGGAGAAAAAGGGTGGTAGAATAAAAGAAAGAAGAAAGGTTGTTTGAAAAGAAAGTATTAATGGCATAATGTGATGTATTAAAGCGCTTAGGAACATAGTCACTATTTCTGGCAAAAATAGTCCTACCCGTCCCTTAGCCTACATTACAACCTGCAAACGACCTATTTGATCCTAAGCTTAGCATTCTGGCATTTAGTGGAGCATTACACTAAGGGCAAGCCTATGGTCATCAGTTGCAGTATATGAATCCTTTGTGAGAGTGAGAGCAAGGATAATCTTATACCCATGTTTTGAAAAATATACTATGCTTGTGAGTGATTATGGGTAACATCTGGTGATACACACGTGGTTGAAGAGTTTTGGGTAGTTGTGTATGATTCTTTGTGCCTTGACTTTTGAATATGAGTTAACCACCACCACGAGTCTATGCTAGAGGTTAAATTGTTTCTACTAACGATCGAAAAACTACTCTTAGTTGATAATTGTTGTGCTTGTCTTGATGAATATTTTGTGTTGTTACTGTGAAATCCCAAGTAGATATTTAGATGGACATGATAGTTTGTTCGAGGACGAACAAAGCTTCAAGTGTGGGGTGTTGATGATAGGCAAAATTACACGCCTATAGTGCTATATTTCACCCATATTTTAGCTAAGTTTTGAGGACAAAATATATAATTCATGCACTTTCAGTCCTTTTTCCTATAAGTGAGCTAACGAACATGATTAGCAAGTTTTCAGGTATAAATGATGCAGAATACAGTATTTTATGGATAACTTGACGCCAAAGAAAGCTTCACGAAGGAAGGAAGAGGAATCTTGGACGCCAAGGACCAAAAGTGGCGCATGGAAAATCTGTCCCGGGCAAAAATAGCAATTCTGAAGACTTTGGGGACTAGAAATAACTTATTAGGATTAGGATAATGATACATTAACCTAGTAGGATTTGGTTAAGTATTTCATTATCTTAGTAGGAATAGGATGTGGGTATTATAAATACCCTATCTTGCTAGAGATTTTAATTCATTCCACACAATTCCCCCATTCCATCAATTCCCATCCATCCACCATCCATCCATCCATCAAAACAATTCTCTTTATTAATTCATTGTTGACATTATTTTTCATCTATTCGACTTTTAATTTTACAACAGGAGAATCGCTATTTTGCAAGGAATTCACGCCTAACACCACACCATACTACACGTGAGATCTTTTATTGTGGTACAATGATAATGTCTATTGTGATTTCCATCGCACTCATGATAGCTAAACTTCTCTGTTGGGGTTATGGAAGCCAAATGAGATACTATCTAAGGCTATGAGTTTGTAAATTCGTGTCACGTGTGTTGCTTATATCATTATTCTCTTCATCTTAATGCAAATTTTTGTGGCTGCAGACGCATAGAATAACGCCAGTATAGCATTAACTTGTTCGAAAGAAAAGTTATATGTCTGGAAAAGAGATAATGTCAAGGTAATAGGGTCCCATCCCCTATTAAAAAGTTAGTGCCGTAACTGGATTAACCTCTTGGAGAATTCGTACCATTAGATACTCTTTAAGATCGAAAGAGTTAACGTGAAATAGTCCTTGTTTAGGTCGAAAGACACTTGGATTTACCATAGAATACAATTCTCTATAAGCACATGCATGTCTGAATTCCGCATAACTCATAGCCAATAGAGACGTATAACTCATAAGGTGGACATACCCCCAACTTCTCAATTCTCATTGTTTCACATCTTACCAAACATTCTTTCTTTTTACTTTGCAATTTTTTGTTTTTACTTTAATATTCTGGTTACATTACTTGCACGACAAAACTCCCCCCTTTTACGAGACTTGCACTAAAAGTTTAGTAATCTTTGCTAACTTGTTGACCAAGCTATTCCCTGTGCGATTGATACCCAACACAGTTGGGTTATATATTTGACAACGACCGCTTTACACTCCTACGAGAGCTGTAGATTGAGCGTTATCATCCCTCTCAAAAAAGTGGGATTTTAGTTTCATTCAGGGCCCGCCTGAAAATGGGATTTTACTTTTATTCAGGACCCTTCTAAAAATTAGGATTTTAATTTCTGTTCAGGACCCTCCTATAAAATGGGACTTTACTTTTGTGTAGGACCACCCTAAAAAATGGGATTCTACTTTCTGTTCAGGAACCTTCTGAAAATTTGGATTTCATTTTACGTTTTGGACCCTCCTGAAAAAAGGAATTTTACTTTCTGTTCAGGACCCTCTTTAAAAATAGGATTTCACATATTGTTCAGGACCCTTCTTAAAAATGGAATTTTAATTTCTCTTCAGGACCCTCCTGAAAAATGGGATTTCCCTTTTTTTCAGGACCCTTCTGAAAATGGGATTTTAATTTCTGTTCAGGAACCCCCTGAAAAATGTGATTTTACTTTCATTTCAGTACCCTTCTAAAAAATGGGAATTTACTTTATGTTTAGGATCCTCCTGAAAAAATAGAATTTCACTTTCTGTTCAGGATCATCCTGGAAAATCGGATTGTACCTTCTGTTTAGGACCCTCCAAAAAAATGGAACTTTAGTTTCTGTTTAGGCCCCTCATAAAAAATAGGATTGTATTTTATTATGAGGACCCTCTGGAAAAATTGGATTTTACTTTTGTTCAGGACCCTCCTGAAAAATAGGATTTTACTATATGTTTGGAACCCTTCTGAAAAATGGGATGTTACTTTATGTCCAGGACACTCCTGATAAATGGGATTTTACTTAATGTTCAAGACCTTCCTGAAAAATTGATTTTACTTTATGTTCAGGACTCTCCTGAAAAATAGGAATTTAATTTATGTCCACGACTCTCCTAAAAAATGGGATTTTAGCTTCTGTTTAGGACCCTCTTGAAAAATGGAATTTCACTTTTTGTTCAACACTCTCCTGAAAAATGGGATTTTACTTTTTGTTCAGGACCCTCCTGAAAAATGGGATTTTTACCTTCTCTTCAAGACTCTCTTGAAAAATGGGATTCACTTTATGTCAGGACCCTCCTAAAAAATGTGATTTTACTTTTGTGCAGGACCCTCCTAAAAAATAGGACTTTACTTTCTGTTCAGGTCCCTCCCCAAAAAGTGGTATTTTACTTTTATTCATGACCCTCCTGAAAATGGGATTTTACTTTTGTTCAGGACCCTCCTGAAAATTAGAATTTTACTCTCTGTTCAGGACCCTCCTAAAAAATAAGATTTTACTTTCTGTTCTGGACCCTCCTAAAAAATGGGACTTTACTTTTTGTCTAAGACCCTCCTAAAAAATGAGACTTTACTTTCTGTTCAGGACCATCTTAAAAAATAGGATTTCATTTTATGTCAGGAACCTCCTAAAAAATGAGATTTTACTTTCTGTTCAGGACCCTCCTAAAAAATGGTATTTTACTTGTGTTTGGGACCCTCCAAAAAAATGGGATTTTACTTTCTATTCAGGTCCCACCTGAAAAATGGGATTTTACTTTTGTTCAGGGCCCTCCTTAATATGGGATTTTACTTTTGGTCAGGACCCTCCTGAAAACTAGGACTTTACTTTATGTTTAGGATCCTCTAAAAAAATGAAATTTCACTTTCTATTTAGGACCATCCTGAAAAATGAGATTTTACCTTCTGTTCAGGACCCACTTGGAAAATAGGACTTTACTTTCTGTTTAGGACCCTCATAAAAAATAGGATTGTACTTTCTGTTAAGGACCCGCCAGAAAAATGGTATTTTACTTCTGTTCTGGACCCTCCTGAAAAATAGGATTTTGCTATATGTTCAGAACCCTCCTGAAAAATGGGATTTTACTTGATGTCCAGGACACTCCTAATGAATGGGATTTTACTTTATGTCCAGGACTCTCCGAAAAAATGGGATTTTACCTTCTGTTCAGAACCCTCCTGAAAATTGGAATTTCACTTTATGTTCAAGACCCTCCAGAAAAATGGGATTTTACTTTTTGTTCAGGACTCTACTGAAAAATGGGATTTTACCTTCTCTTATGGACCCACTTGAAAAATGGGATTTCACTTTATGTCAGGACCCTCCTAAAAAATGAGATTTTACTTTTGCGCAGGACCCTCCTAAGAAATCAGACTTTACTTCCTGTTCTGGTCCTTCCCAAAGAAGTGGGATTTTACTTTTATTTAGGACCCTCCAAAAAAATGGGGCTTTACTTTCTGTTTAGGCCCCTCATAAAAAATGGGATTTTACTTTATGTTGAAGACCTTCCAGAAAAATGGGATTTTACTTTTGTTCAGGACCCTCCTAGAAAATAGGATTTTACTATATGTTCAGAACCCCCATGAAAAATAGGATTTTACCTTTTGTCCAGGACACTCCTGATAAATGGGATTTTACTTTATGTTAAAGACCTTTCCGAAAAATTGATTTTACTTTATGTTCTGGATCATCCTGGAAAATTGGATTTTACCATCTGTTTAGGACCCTCCTGAAAAATGCAACTTTAGTTTCTGTTTAGGCCCCTCATAAAAAATAGGATTATATTTACTATTGAGGACCCTACAGTAGAAAATTGGATTTTACTTTTGTTCAAGACCCTCCTGAAATATGGGATGTTACTATATATTCAGAACCCTTCTGAAAAATGGGATTTTACATTAGGTTGAAGACCTTCCTGAAAAATTTATTTTACTTTATGTTCAGGACTCTCCTAAAATATAGGAATTTACTTTATGTCCAAGACTCTCCTAAAAAATGGGATTTTACCTTCTGTTCAGGACCCTCCTGAAAAATGGAATTTCACTTTTTGTTCAAGGCCCTCCTGAAAAATGGGATTTTACTTTTTGTTCAGGTCCCTCCTATAAAATGGGATTTTACTTTTGTTCAGAGCCCTCGTGAATATTGGATTTTACTTTTGTTCATGACCCTCCTGAAAACTCGGATTTTACTTTTTGTTCAGAAACCCCCTGAAAAATGTGATTTTACTTTCATTTTAGGACCCTCCTGAAAATTAAAATTTTACATTCTGTTCAGGACCCTCCTACAAAATAAGATTTTACTTTCTGTTCTGGACCCTCCTAAAAAATGGGATTTTACCTTCTGTTCAGGAACCCTTCTGAAAAATGGGATTTCACTTTTGTTTAGTACCCTCCTGAAAAATGGGATTTTACTTTCTGTTCAGGTCCCTCCTGAAAAATGGGATTTTACTTTTGTTCAGAGCCCTCCTGAATATTGGATTTTACTTTTGTTTAGTACCCTCCTGAAAACTAGGATTTTACTTTTTGTTCCGAAACCCCCTGAAAAATGTGATTTTACTTTTATTTTAGGACACTCCTAAAAAATGAGACTTTACTTTATGTTTAGGATACTCCAGAAAAATGGAATTTCACTTTCTGTTCAGGACCATCCTAAAAAATGGGATTTTACCTTCTGTTCAGGACCCTCCTGAAAAATAAGACTTTACTTTCTGTTTAGGACCCTCATAAAAAATAGGATTGTACTTTCTGTTCAGGACCCTCCAAAAAAATAGGATTTTACTTTTGTTCAGGACCCTTCTAAAAAATGGAATTTTGCTATATGTTCAGAACCCTCCTTAAAAAAGGGATTTTACTTTATGTCCAGGACACTCCAAATGAATGGGATTATACTTTATGTCTAGGACTCTTCGGAAAAATGGGATTTTACCTTCTATTCAGGACCCTCCTGAAAAATGGAATTTCACTTTATGTTCAAGACCCTCCTGAAAAATGGGATTTTACTTTTTGTTCAAGACTCTCCTGAAAAATGGGATTTTATTTTCTCTTCAGGACCCACTTGAAAAATGGGATTTCACATTATGTCAAGACCCTCCTAAAAAATGGGATTTTACTTTTGTGCAAGACCCTCCTAAGAAATGGGACTTTACTTCCTGTTCTAGTCCCTCCCAAATAAGTAGGATTTTACTGTTATTCAGGGTCGTTCGAAAAAATGGGGCTTTACTTTCTGTTTAGGCCCCTTATAAAAAATGGGATTTTATTATCTGTTTAGGACCCTCATGAAAGTGAGACTTTACTTTTTGTTCAGAACTCTCCTGATAATTATGGAATTTTACCTTCTCTTCAGGACCCTCTTAAAAAATGGGATTTCACTTTGTATCAGGACCCTCCTAAAAAGTGAGATTTTACTTTCAATTCAGGACCCTCCTAAAAAATGGGATTTTACTTTTGTTCAGGACCATCCTAAAAAATGGGATTTTACATTCTGTTCAGGACTCACCTGAAAAATGGGATTTTACTTTCTGTTCAGGACCCTCTTTAAAAATAGGATTTCACATATTGTTCAGGACCCATCTTAAAAATAGGATTTTACTTTCTGTTCAACACCCTCCTGAAAAATAGGATTTCTTTTTTGTTCAGGACCCTCCTAAAAAATGGGATTTTACTTTTTGTTCAAGTCCCTCCTCAAAAATGGGATTTTACTTTTGTTCAGGGCCCTCCTTAATATGGGATTTTACTTTTGTTCAGGACCGTCCTAAAAACTAGGATTTTACTTTCTGTGCTGAAACCCCCTGAAAAATTTGATTTTACTTTCAGGCCAGGATCCTCCTAATAAATGGGACTTTACTTTTTGTTTAGGATCCTCCAGAAAAATGGAATTTCACTTTCTGTTCAGGACCATCCTGAAAAATGGGATTTTACCTTCTATTCAGGACCTTCTTGAAAAATGGGACTTTACTTTCTGTTTAGGACCCTCATAAAAAATACAATTGTACTTTCTGTTGAGGACCCAGAAAAATGGGATTTTACTTTTGTTCAGAACCCTCCGGAAAAATGGGATCTTACTATATGTTCTGAACCCTCCTGAAAAACGAGATTTTACTTTATGTCCAGGACACTCCGGATAAATGGGATTTTACTTTACGTCCAGGACTCTCCTGAAAAATGGGATTTTACCTTCTGTTCAGGACCCTCCTGAAAAATGGAATTTCACTTTATGTTCAAGACTCTCCTGAAAACTGAGATTTTACTTTGTGTTCAGGACCCTCCTAAAAAATGGAATTTTACCTTCTCTCCAGGACCCTCTTGAAAAATGTGATTCACTTTATGTCAGGACCCTCCTATAAAATGGGATTTTACTTTTGTGCAGTACCCTCCTAAAAAATAGGACTTTACTTTCTGTTCAGATCCCTCCCAAAAAAGTGAGATTTTACTTTTATTCAGGACCCTCCAAAAAATGGGATTTTACTTTTGTTCAGGACCCTCCTGAAAATTAGGATTTTACTTTCTATTCAGGACCCTCCTAAAAAATATGATTTTACTTTCTGTTCAGGACCCTCCTAAAAAATGAGACTTTACTTTCTGTTCAGGACCCTCTTGAAAGATGGGATTTTACCTTCTCTTCAGGACCCTCTTAAAAATGGGATTTCACTTTATGTCAGGACCCTCCTAAAAAATGAGATTTTACTTTTTGTTTAGGACCCTCCAAAAAATGGGATTTTACTTTTGTTCAGGACCATCCTAAAAAATGAGATTTTACCTTTTGTTCAGGACCCTCCTGAAAAATAGGATTTTACTTTTGTTTAGGGCCCTCCTGAAAATGGGATTTAACTTTTGTTCAGGACCCTCCAGAAAAATAGGACTTTACTTTTTGTTCAGGAACCTCCTAAAAAATATGATTTTACTTTCGTTTTAGGATCCTCCGAAAAAAATGGGACTTTACTTTCTATTCAGGAGCCTCCTGAAAAATGGGATTTTACTTTTATTCAAAACTATCCTAAAAAATAAAATTCTACCTTCTGTACAGGACCCTGCTAAAAAATAGGATTTTAATTTATGTTCAGGACATTCCTGAAAAATGGGATTTTACTTTATATTAAGGATCATCCTGAAAAATAGGATTTTGCATTCTCTTCATGATGGACCCTCTTTAAAAATGGGATTTCACATATTGTTCAGCACCCTCCTAAAAAATAGGATTTTCCTTTCTGTTCAGGACCCTCCTGAAAAATGTGATTTCAGTTTTATTTCGGACCCTCCTGAAAAATAAGATTTTAGTTTCTGTTCGGGACCTTCCTGAAAATGTGATTTTACTTTTTGTTCAGGACTCTCCTAAAAAATGGGACTTTACTTATAGTTCAAGACTCTCCTAAAAAATAGGACTTCACTTTCTGTTTAGGACCCTTCTGTAAAATGGGACTTTACTTTTGTTTATCACCATCCTGAAAAATGGGATACTAACTTCTCTTCAGGACCCTCCTAAAAAATTAGATTTCACTTTATTTTCAGGACCCTCCTGAAAAATGACATTTTACTTTCTGTTCAGGACCATCCTGAAAAATAGGATTTTACTTTATGTTCATGACCCTCTTTAAAAATGGGATTTCACCTTTTCTTCAGGACACTTTTTTAAAAAGGGATTTCACATATTGTTCAGGATCCTCCTAACAAATGGGATTTTACTTTCTGTTCAGGACCCTCCTAAAAAATGGGATTTCTCTTTTGATCAGGACCTTCCTGAAAAATGGGATTTTACTTTCTGTTCAGGGCCCTCCTGAAAATTAGATTTTAATTTTGTTTCGAACCCTCCTAAAAAATAGGATTTTACTTTCTGTTCAGGACCCTCCTAAAAAAAGGATTTTACTTTTGTTCTGGACCATCCTAAAAAATTAAATTCTACCTTCTGTTCAGGATCGTACAAAAAAATTGGAGTTTACTTTATGTTCTGGATCCTCCTGAAAAATAGGATTTTACTTTCTGTTCAGGACCTTCCTGAAAATGTGGTTTTACTTTCTGTTCAGGACTCTCCTAAAAAATGGGACTTTACTTATAGTTCAGGACTCTCCTAAAAAATGGGACTTCACTTTCTGTTTGGGACACTCCTGTAAAATGGGACTTTACTTTTGTTTAGGACCATCCTGAAAAATGGGATACTAACTTCTGTTCAGGACCCTCCTGAAAAATTAGATTTCACTTTATGTTCAGGACCCTCCTGAAAAATGGAATTTTACTTTCTGTTCAGGACCCTCCTGAAAAATGGGATTTGACTTTATATCCAAAACTCTCCTGAAAACATTGATTTTACTTTCTGTCCAGGAGCCTCTTAAAAATGGGATTTTACTTTCTGTCCATGGCCCTCCTGAAAAATAGGATTTTACTTTCTGTTTAGGATTCTCCTAAAAAATGGGATTTCACTTTATGTTCAGGACCCTATTGAAAAATGAGATTTTACTTTCTGTTCAGGACCATCCTGAAAAATGGGATTTTACTTTATGTTCATGACCCTCATTAAAAATAGGATTTCGCCTTTTCTTCAGGACACTCTTTAAAAAAAGGATTTCACATATTGTTCAGGATCCTCCTAAAAAATGGGATCTTACTTTCTGTTCAGGAACCTCCTGAAAAATGGGATTTCTCTTTTGATCAGGACCTTCCTGAAAAATGAGATTTTACTTTCTGTTCAGGGCCCTCCTGAAAATGGGATTATTCTTTTGTTCAGGACCCTACTAAAAAATAGGATTTTACTTTCTGTTCAGGACCCTCCTAAAAAATACGATTTTACTTTCTGTTCAGAACCGTCCAAAAAAATGGGACATTACTTTCTATTCTAGACCCTCCTAAAAAATGGGATTTTACTTTTGTTCAGGACCATCCTAAAAAATTAAATTAAACCTTCTGTTCAGGACTCTCCAAAAAAATTGGTGTTTACTTTATGTTCAGAAACCTCCTACAAATGGGATTTTACTATATGTTCAGGACCCTGCTGAAAAATAGGATTTTACTTTCTATTTAGGCCCCTCCTGAAAAAATAGAATTGCACTTTCTGTTCAGGACCATCCTGAAAAATGGGATTTTACCTTCTGTTCTGGACCCTCCTGAAAAATGGAACTTTACTTTCTATTTAGGCCCCTCCTAAATAATGGGATTTTACTTTCTGTTCTGGACCCTTCTGGAAAAAAAGGATTTTACTTTGTTCAGGACCCTCCTGAAAAATAGGATTTTACTTTATGTCCAGGCCCCTCCTGAAAAATAAGATATTACTTTATGTCCAGGACCTTCCTGAAAAATGGGATTTAAGTTTTTGTTCACGACCCTTCTGAAAAATGGGATTTTACTTTCTGTTTAGGACCTTTCTGAAAAATGGGATTTTACCTTCTATTCAGGATCCTCCTAAAATATGGGATTTATTTTATGTTCACGACCTTGATGAAAAATGGGAATTTACTTTATGTTCAGGACCCTCCTAAGAAATGGGGTTTTACTTTCTGTTAATGACCATCCTGAAAAATGGGATTTCACTTTTGTTCAGTACCCTTCTAAAAAATGCGATTTTACTTTCGGTTCAGGTCCCTCCTGAAAAATGGGATTTTTTTTTTCAGGGCCCTTCTAAAAATGGGATTTTACTTTTATTCAGGACCATCCTAAATAATTAAATTGTACCTTCTGTTTAGGACACTCCAAAGAAATTGGATTTTTCTTTATGTTCTGGATCCATCTGAAAAATGGGATTTTACATTCTGTTCAGAACCCTCCTAAAAATGGGATTTTACGATATGTTTAGGACCCTCCAAAAAATAGAATTTAACTTTATGTTCAGGAACCTCCTGAAAAATAGAATTTTACTTTCTGTTTAGGACCCTCCTGAAAAAATAAAATTGCACTTTCTGTTTAGGATCATCCTGAAAAATGGAATTGCACTTTCTGTTGAGGACCATCCTAAAAAATGGGACTTTACTTTCTATTTAGGCCCATCCAAAAAATTGGGATTTTACTTTCTGTTCTGGACCCTTCGGTAAAATGGAATTTTACTTTGTCCAGGACCTTCCTGAAAAATGGGATTTAACTTTTTGTTCAGGATCCTTCTGAAAAATGGGATTTTACTTTCTGTTCAGGATCCTCCTGAAAAATGGGATTTTACTTTATGTTCAGCACCTTGATAAAAAATGGGAATTTACTTTATGTTCAAGACCCTCCTAAAAAATGGGAGTTTACTTTCTGTTCATGACCATCCTGAAAAAAGGGATTTCACTTTTGTTCAGTACCCTTATAAAAAATGCGATTTTACTTTCTGTTCAGGCCCCTCCTAAAAAATGAGTTTTTTTTTCAGGACCCTTCTGAAAATGGGATTTTACTTTTGTTGAAGACCATCCTAAAAAATTAAATTCTACCTTCTGTTCAGGACCCTCCAAAAAAATTGGATTTTACTTTATGTTATGGATCCTCCTGAAAAATAGGATTTTACATTCTGTTCAGAACCCTCCAAAAAATGGGATTTTACTATATGTTCAGGACCCACCAAAAAAATAGAATTTAACTTTATGTTCAGGAACCTCCTGAAAAATAGGATTTTACTTTATGTTTAGGAACCTCCTGAAAAATAGGATTTTACTTTCTGTTCAGGACCCTCTTGAAAAAATGGAATTGCACTTTCTGTTGAGGACCATCCTAAAAAAAGGGATTTTACCTTCTGTTAAGGACCCTCCTAAAAAATTGGACTTTACTTTCTCTATTCAGGCCCCTCCAAAAAAATGGGATTTTACTTTCAGTTGTGAACCCTTCAGAAAAATGAGATTTTACTTAGTTCAGGACCCTCCTGAAAAATAGGATTTTACTTTATGTCCAGGACCCTTCCTGAAAAATGGGATTTAACTTTTTGTTCAGGACCCTTCTGAAAAATGGGATTTTACTTTCTATTCAGGACCCTCTTGAAAAATAGGATTTTACTTTCTGTTTAGGATCCTCCTAAAAAAAGGTATTTTACTTTATGTTCAGGACCTTTCTGAAAAATGGGAATTTACTTTATGTTTAGGACCCTCCTAAAAAATGGGATTTTACTTTCTGTTCATGACCCTCCTGAAAAATGGGATTTCACTTTTGTTCAGTACCCTTCTGAAAAATGTGATTTTACTTTCTGTTCAGGTCCCTCCTGAGAAATGGGATTTTTTTCAGGGCCTTCCTGAAAATGGGATTTTACTTTTGTTCAGGACACTCCTGAAAAATAGGATTTTACTTTCTGTTAAGGAACCTCCTAAAAAATGTGATTTTACTTTCATATCATGACACTCCTAAAAAATAGGACTTTACTTTCTGTTCAGGACCCTCCTAAAAAATTAGATTTTACCTTCTGTTCAGGATCCTCCTGAAAAATGGGAAATTACTTTATGTTCAGGACCTTCCTAAAAAAAAGGTTTTTACCTCCTCTTCAGGACCCTCTTTAAAAATAAGATTTCACATATTGTTCAGGACCCTCTTAAAAAATGGGATTTTACTTTCTGTTCAGGACCCTCCTGAAAAATGGGATTTCACTTTTGTTCAGGACCCTTCTAAAAAATGAGATTTTCCTTTCTGTTCCGGTCCCTCCTGAAAATGGGATTTTACTTTGGTTCAAGACTCCTTAAAAATAGGATTTTACTTTTTGATAAGAAACCTCCTAAAAATATGATTTTACTTTCATTTCAGGACCCTCCTACAAAATAGTACTTTACTTTCTGTTCAGGACCCTCGGGTAAAATGGGACTTTTCTTTCGGTCACGACCCTCCTGAAAAATGGAATTTTAATTTCTATTCAGAACCATCCTGAGAAATGGGATTTTTACTTCTATTAAAGACCCTCCTAAAAATGGGACTTTACTTTCTATATTGAATTTTACTTTCTGTTGAGGACCCTCCTGAAAATGGCATTTTACATTCTATTCAGGACCCTCCTAAAAAATGGGATTTTTCCTTCTGTTAAAGATCCTCCTGATAAATGGGATTTTACTTTATGTTCAGGACCTTCCGAAAAAATGATATTTTACTTTATGTTCTGGAACCTCCTAAAAAATATGATTTTACCCTCTCTTCAGGACCCTATATAAAAATAGGATTTCACATATTGTTCAGGACCCTCCTGAAAATTGGGATTTCAATTTTGTTCAGGACCCTCCTGAAAAATTGAATTTTACTTTCTGTTCAAGACCCTACTATAAAATGGGACTTTACTTTTTTTCAGGACCATCCTGAAAAATGGGATACTACCTTCTGTTCAGGACCCTCCTCAAAAATTGGATTTCACTTTATGTTCAGGACCCTTCTAAAAAATGGGATTTTACTTTTTGTTAAGGACCCTCCTACAAAATGGGATTTTAATTTATATCCAGACCTCTCCTGAAAAAAGTGAATTTACTTTCTGTCCAGGACCCTCCTAAAAAATGAGATTTTACTTTTTATCCAAGGTTCTCTTGAAAAATAGGATTTTACCATCTGTTCAGAATCCTCCTAAAAATAGGATTCCACATTACGTCAGGACCCTCCTAAAAATGGGATTTTACTTTCTATTCAGGACCCTTCTGAAAACTGGGATTTTACTTTTATTCAGGACCTTCCGAAAATATGGGCTTTTATTTGCTGTTCAGGTCCCTACTAAAAAATGGGATTATACTTTTGTTCAGGGTCCTCCTGAGAATGGGATTTTACTTTTGTTCAGGACCCTCCTAAAAAATAGGATTTTACTTTCTGTTTAGAACCATCCTATAAAATAGGACTTTACTTTTTGTTCAGGACCCTCTTGTAAAATAGGACCTTTCTTTTGTTCAGGACCATCCTGAAAAATATGATTCTACCTTTTGTTCAGGACCACCCTGAAAAATTGGATTTCACTTAATGTTCAGGACTCTCCTGAAAAATTGGATTTTAGTTTCTGTTCAGGACCCTTCTAAAAAATGGGATTTTACTTTCTGGTAAGGACCCTCTTGTAAAATGGGACTTTTCTTTTGTTTAGGACCATCCTAAAAAAAGGGATTCTACCTTCTGTTCAGGACCCTCCTGAAAAATTGGATGTCACTTAATGTTCAGGACCATCCTGGAAAATGGGATTTTACTTTCTGTTCAGGACTCTGCTGAAAAATGGGATTTTACTTTATGCCCAGGACTCTCCTGAAAAATGTGATTTTACTTTCTGTCCAGAACACTTCTAAAAAATGGGATTTTATATTCTGTCCAGGATCCTCCTGAAAAATGGGATTTCACCTTCTGTTCAGGACCCTCCTAAAAAATGGGATTTCACTTTATGTTCAGGACACCCCTGAAAAATTAGATTTTACTTTCCGTTCAAGACCCTCCCAAAAAATGGGATTTTACTTTCTTTTCAACACCCTCTTTAAAAATAGGATTTCACATATTGTTCAGGACCCTCCTGAAAAATGGGATTTTAGTTTCTGTTCAGAACCCTCCTTAAAAATCTGATTTCACTTAATGTTCAGGACCCTCCTGAAAAATGGGATTTTACTTTATGTTCAGGACCCTCCTGAGAAATGTGATTTTACATTCTGTTCAAGATCCTCCTGAAAAATGGGATTTTATTTTATGTTCAGGACCTTCCAAAAAAATAGGATTTTACCTTCTCTTCAGGACCCTATTTAAAAATAGGATTTCACATATTGTTCAAGACCTCCTAAAAAATGAGATTTTACTTTCTGTTCAGGACCCTCCTGAAAAATGAGATTTCAATTTTGTTCAGGACCTTCCTGAAAAATTAAATTTTACTTTCTGTTCAGGACCTTACTAAAAAATGTGATTTTACTTTCTGTTCAGGACTCTCCTAAAAAATGGGACTTTACTTTGTGTACAGGACCCTTCTGTAAAATGGGAGTTTACTTTTGTTCAGGACCATCCTGAAAATGGGATACTACCTTCTGTTCAGGACCTTCCTGAAAAATTGGATTTCACTTTATGTTCAGGACCCTCCTGAAAAATGGGATTTCATTTTCTGTTCAGGACCCTTCTGTAAAATGGGACTTTTCTTTTGTTCAGGACGATCCTGAAAAATGGGATTCTACCTTCTGTTCAGAACCCTCCTAAAAAATTGGATTTCACTTAATGTTCAGGACCCTCCTGAAAAATGAGATTTTACTTTCTGTTCAGGACCCTCCTGAAAAATAGGATTTTACGTTTTGTCCAGGACTCTCCTGAAAAAAGTGATCTTAGTTTCTGTCCAGAACCCTTCTAAAAAATGGGATTTTATATTCTGTCCTGGACCCTCCTGAAAAATAGGATTTCACCTTCTGGTCAGGACCCTCTTGTAAAATGAGATTTCACTTTATGTTCAGGACCCTCCTGAAAAATTAGATTTTACTTTCTATTTAGGACCCTCCTGAAAAATTGCATTATTCTTTATGTTTAGGACCCTCCTAAAAAATGGGATTTTACCTTCTCTTCTAGACCATCTTTAAAAATAGGATTTCACATATTGTTCTGGACCCTCCTGATAAATGGGATTTTACTTTCTGTTCAGAATACTCCTGAAAAATGGGATTGCACTTTTGTTCAGGATCTTCATGAAAAATGGGATTTTACTTTCTTTTCAGGTCCCTCCTGTAAAAAGGGATTTTACTTTTGTTCAGGGCCCTCGTAAAAAATGGGATTTTACTTTCTGTTGAGGACCCTCCTTAAAAATGGGATTTTACTTTGTTCAGGACCCTCCTGAAAAATGGGATTTTACTTAATGTCCAGGACCCCCCTGGCAAATAGGATTTTACTATATGTATAAGACATTACTGAAAAATGGGATCTCACTTTATGTTCAGGACCCTTCTGAAAAATGGGATTTTACTTTCTGTTCAGAACCCTCCTGAAAAATAAGATTTTACTTTATGTCCAGGACTTTCCTGAAAAAAGTGATTTTACTTTCTGTCAAGAACCCCTCTAAAAAATGGGATATTATATTCTGTCCAGGGCCTTCCTGAAAAATGGCATTTCACCTTCTGTTTAGGACCCTCCTAAAAAATGGGATTTAACTTTATGTTCAGGACCCTCTTGAAAAATTAGTTTTTACTTTCTGTTCAGGACCCTCCTGAAAAATTCAATTTTTCTTTACGATTAGGACCCTCCAAAAAAATGGGATTTTACCTTCTCTTCAAGAGCCTCCTTAAAAATAGGATTTCACATATTGGTCAAGATCCTCCTTAAAATGGGAATTTCACTTTTGTTCAGGATCCTCTTGAAAAATGGGATTTTACTTTATATTAAGGTCCCTCCTGTAATAAGGGATTTTACATTTGTTCAAGGCCCTCCTGAAAAATGGGATTTTACTTTCTGTTGAGGACCCTCCTTAAAAATGGGATTTTACTTTGTTCAGGACCCTCCTGAAAAATGGGATTTTACTTTATGTCCAGGACCCTCCTAAAAAATAGGATTTTACTTTATGTATAGGACCTTCCTGAAAAATGGGATTTCACTTTATATTCAGGACCCTCCTGAAAAATATGATTTTACTTTATGTTCAGGACCCTCCTGAAAAATGGAATTTTACTTTATGTTCAGGACCTTCTGAAAAAATAGGATTTTACCTTCTCTTCAGGACCCTATTTAAAAATAAGATTTCACATATTGTTCAAGACCTTATAAAAAATGAGATTTTACTTTCTGTTCAGGACCCTCCAGAATAATGGGATTTTAATTTGGTTCAGGACCTTCCTGAAAAATGGGATTTCACTTTATGTTCAGGACCCTCCTGAAAAATGGGATTTCACTTTATGTTCCGGACCCTCCTGAAAAATTAGATTTTACTTTCTGTTCAGGACCCTCCAAAAAAATGGGATTTTACCTTCTCTTCAAGACCCTCTTTAAATATAGGATTTCACATATTGTTCAGGAGCCTCCTGGAAATTGAGATTTTACTTTCTGTTCAGAGTACTCCTGAAAAATGGGATTTCACTTTTGTTCATGATCCTTTTGAAAAATGGAATTTTACTTTCTATTCAGGTCCCTCCTGTAAAAAGGGATTTTACTTTTATTCAGGGCACTCCTGAAAAATGGAATTTTACTTTATGTCCAGGACCCTCCTGAAAAATAGGACTTTACTTTATGTATAAGACCTTCCTGAAAAATGGGATCTCACTTTATGTTCAGGACCCTCTTGAAAAATGGGATTTTACTTTATTTTCAGGACCCTCTTGAAAAATGTGATCTTACCTTCGGTTCAAGATCCTCCTGAAAAATGGAATTTTACTTTATGTTTAGAACCTTCCGAAAAAATGGGATTTTACTTTATGTTCAGGACCCTCCTGAAAAATAGGATTTTACTTTCTATTCAGGACCCTCTTGTAAAATGGGACTTTTCTTTTGTTCAGGACCATCCTGAAAAATGGAATTCTACCTACTATTCAGGACCCTTCTGAAAAATTGGATTACACTTAATGTTCAGGACCCTCCTGAAAAATGGTATTTTACTTTTTTTCAGGGCCCTCCTGAAAAATAGGATTTTACTATATGTCTAGGACTCTCCTGGAAAAAGTGATTTTACTTTCTGTCCAGAACCCTTCTACAAAATGGGATTTTATATTCTGTCCAGGACCCTCCTGAAAAATGAGATTTCACATATTGTTCAGGACCCTCCTGAAAAATGGAATTTCACTTTTGTTCAGGATCCTCTTGAAAAATGGGAGTTTACTTTCTATTCAGGTCCCTCCTGTGAAAAGGGATTTTACATTTGTTCAAGGCCCTCCTGAATAATGGGATTTTACTTTCTGTTGAGGACCCTCCTTAAAAATGGGATTCTACTTTGTTCAGGACCCTCCTGAAAAGGGGATTTTACTTTATGTCCAGGACCCTCCTAAAAAATAGGATTTTACTTTATGTATAGGACCTTCCTGAAAAATGGGATTTCACATATTGTTTAGGACCCTCCTGAAAAATGGAATTTCACTTTTGTTCAGGATCCTCTTGAAAAATGAGAGTTTACTTTCTATTCAAGTCCCTCCTGTAAAAAGGGATTTTACATTTGTTCAAGGCCCTCCTGAATAATGGGATTTTACTTTCTGTTGAGGACCCTCCTTAAAAATAGGATTCTACTTTGTTCAGGAACCTCCTGAAAAATGGGATTTTACTTTATGTCCAGAACCCTCCTAAAAAATAGGATTTTACTTTATGTATAGGACCTTCCTGAAAAATGGGATTTCACTTTATATTCAGGACCCTCCTGAAAAATATGATTTTACTTTATGTTCAGGACCCTCCTGAAAAATGTGATTTTAACTTCTGTTCAAAATCCTCCTGAAAAATGGGCTTTTACTTTATGTTCAGGACCTTCCGAAAAAATGGGATTTTACCTTCTCTTCAGGACCCTATTTAAAAATAGGATTTCACATATTGTTCAAGACCTCCTAAAAAATGAGAGTTTACTTTCTGTTCAGGACCCTCCAGAATAATGGGCTTTCAATTTGGTTCAGGACCTTCCTGAAAAATGGGATTTCACTTTATGTTCAGGACCCTCCTGAAAAATATGATTTTACTTTATATTCAGGACCCTCCTGAAAAATGTGATTTTACCTTCTGTTCAAGATCCTCCTGAAAAATAGGATTTTACTTTATGTTAAGGACCTTCCGAAAAAATGGGATTTTAACTTCTCTTCAGGACCCTATTGAAAAATAGGATTTCACATATTGTTCAAGACCTCCTAAAAAATAAGATTTTACTTTCTGTTCAGGACCCTCCAGAATAATGGGATTTCAATTTGGTTCAGGACCTTGCTGAAAAATTGAATTTTACTTCCTGTTCAGGACCTTGCTAAAAAATGTGATATTACTTTCTGTTCAGGACTCTCTTAAAAATGGGACTTTACTTTCTGTTCAGGACCCTCCTGTAAAATGGGAGTATACTTTTGTTCAGGACCCTCCTGAAAAATTGGATTTCACTTTATGTTCAGGACCCTCCTAAAAAATAGGACTTTACTCTCTGTTCAGGACCCTCCTGTAAAATGGGACTTTTCTTTTGTTCAGGACCATCCTGAAAAATGGGATTCTACCTTCTGTTCAGGACCCTCCTTAAAAATTGGATTTCACTTAATGTTCAAGACACCCCTATAAAATGGGAGTTTACTTTTGTTCAGGACTCTCCTAGAAAAGTGATTTTACTTTTTTTCCAGGACCCTTCTAAAAAATAGGATTTAATATTCTGTCCAGGACCCTCCTGAAAAATGGGATTTCACCTTCTGTTCAGGACCCTCTTGAAAAATGGGATTTCACTTTATGTTCAGGACCCTCCTGAAAAATTAGATTTTACTTTCTGTTCAGGACCCTCCTGAAAAATAGGATTATTCTTTATGTTTAGGACCCTCCTAAAAAATGGGATTTTACCTTCTCTTCAAGACCCTCTTTAAAAATAGGATTTCACATATTGTTCAGGACCCTCCTAAATAATGGGATTTTACCTTCTCTTCAAGACCCTCTTTAAATATAGGATTTCACATATTGTTCAGGACCCTCCTGAAAAATGAGATTTTACTTTCTGTTCAGAATACTCCTGAAAAATGGGATTTCACTTTTGTTCATGATCCTTTTGAAACATGGGATTTTACTTTCTATTCAGTTCCCCCCTGTAAAAAGGGATTTTACTTTTGTTCAGGGCACTACTGAAAAATGGGATTTTACTTTATGTCCAGGACCCTCCTGAAAAATGGTACAAAGATACCTTCCTAGTTAAGGTCTGATCATGACCTTAACTAGGAAGGTATCTTTGTACCACCTGAAGTCTGCTAGGTTTTTACAGCGCAGGTTATTAAGAATCTCTAGGATTCTATCTTGGAAGAGCTTAGGTTCTCCTACGAAATGCCGAGCTATATGATAAAGTAGGGTGGCGCAAGCATCTTCTTGTGCTACCTCTACGATGGTTTCTTGGCCATCAACAGTTCTGACTGCTTGCTCAGTGGTAGTAGCATCGTAGATGAGATTCTTAACCTCATCAGTGACATAGTTGTCCCACCAATGTTTTATCATACCAGTAAAGCCTGAGACAATTATGGTGGCAACTCCTTTGTCAGAGGAGCCTTTGATCTTATAGGCCGTGATAGCTACAACCATGTCATGGAGTTTATTGTAAATCTGGTATTCGGCTAGACCGTTAATATTCCATTCTGTAATGCCTCTCCCATCATGATTACATGTAGAGAGGTAAGGATTTTCTTCGAACTGGACATCCGGGGGACAAGGTTTTTCGTAATAGTTTTTCTTGGTAGAAAAACGCTCATTGGTAAGCTTGGAAAGAGAATTCTTTTTGGAGATGGATTCTCCTTGTTGAGCGACTTTAAACTTCAAAAGTTTGGAATTGATTTTTTCTAAAATTTCTTCGGAGAGTTTGAAATCCTCATTGAGGTCAGGAAACTTGTCCTTTTGGAATTCTGGCATCTTGAAGATGGGATTTGAAAGAGGTTGAGAGCTAGGAGTGCTCTTAACCGGTATGGGAGGTGGAAGAGTAGAATTCTTGGATTCCCCTATCTATTGAGATATGGTGTGGAGAACTTGATTAGTATAATTGTTTTGCTCAACTATTCTATCAAGATCTCTATTGAGGGGGGCCGCGACAGGCCTATCATGTTTTGCCTTAAAAAGAGAGGCTTTAAGGATTTCATTGGAATAAGGAATTTTGATTCCTTCAAGAGGAGGAGTCACGGATTCAACAACCGTGTTTCTTTGGGTGTACCATTTGGTAACAATAACGTTGAGGGAGTCAGATTGGTTTTCTATCTTTCCGGTATTTTCGAACCAGAAGAAGAATTCCATATCGCATCGGAGTCTTTTCATGTCAGCTATCCATAGCCGACCAAACTCCTTTTGTTGTTCTTTGGAGTAGGTACTGCCGTACCATGTCCATTTAAGAGTGTCCTTTGGATGGTTCCATCGGACCTTAAGAGCTTCAAGATCAGGAAAGTATGTCTCATTATCCGACGTGATAACAAGGAGGCTTGGGTCAGTCCTAATCTTTTGAGGAGGAGCCATGTCAGAGGCCGTAGGACTTCCTGGCTCATAGAGGTTTTCGGGTTCATTGACCCTAGTATTTTGATAATAGACTTTTGGGACAGGACCAGAGAAGTCAACTCCTCTGATTTTCTCTTTGTCATTATCATGTTCATCACTTCCCTCCGGGGGTTTGGAAGTAGAGGCACGAGTGGAGACAGATCGGCGGAATGAAGAGTGCCGAGATGACTCCATCCCAAGGAATTTTAGATCAATAGATCCGTCGGGATGTTGGACAACCCGTTCGATCTGAGATTTTTCGGGGTAAATCCGAATCGGTCTAGTGATGGCCTCAAAGTGCCAATCATTACTGTGGAGGATGTCATCCCAGACTAGAGCCTTAGGAACAAAGACTGTGCTACGATCTTCGTTTGCTTCCATTAGGGTGGTAACCCCTTTAGGGCTCGTGAATCTAGCCTTAGGTGCTAGAGTAGTACCCATGAGGCGATAATATATGCAGTATATAATCGCTATTTCTCTGGTGTTCTCCTTACTATTCATGTTTTTTGTTTTAACATTCAGAGTTAAAACATCCATGATGTTAGGATCATTTATATCAACAGAGAAATTGGGGTAACAGTTAAAGTATACCGGGCCATTAGCGAGGTTACTTTGAATTACCCCTAAGAGTGAGTCGTCAAAATTAAGTAAACGAGCATCTCTTAGGATAGCACAGATAGGGATATCTAAGCCCTGTCGGAAAAGAGGCTTAATAGCAACTTGAACAAGACCAACATGCAGATAATTAAACTGATTTTTAAATCTGTTTATATCTAATTCGTTGAACAGTTGAATAATTTCTAAAGAATTATTAATAGCAACAGTAAATTCAGAGGTCTTAATGTTATGTTTTTTCAAAAAACTAAATTTTTCGATTTGGTAAATCGTGTTGAAAGATTCTTCTGGAATACTCCAGTTTTGAAGATCATTTTCAATAGTGGCAATCGGGGTTGCCTGAGAAGACAGGTTAACAGTGTTTTTAATATGATTGTTCATCATTCTAAACATGCTGTCTAGAGACTAACAGAGCAAACATATATGTTCACAAAAGCAAGCATATCATAATAATCATGCATGAATAAGCTTAAACCTAATTATATTTATGTATCGATGGCTTATGGAGATCTAACAAGGTTTAATGGATTTACAAAGGGTCTTACTAGTGTTCTATTAGTGACGGGACCACCAACAAGGTCTTAACGCTTACCTTAGCTCACGACCATACTTTTAGGCTGACCAACGTCTAAATCGGAAATTAATCGGTTCCTTCAAACACTCAGACAAGACACTGTTACCCCATACTTGGATTAAAACCCCATTATAAGACAGGATATATAAACATAATTATACTTTAAGGAAATTCATACGAGATTAAAATAATATGTTCTTATAAGAACATACTTTAGCCCATGCTCTAGACAGATTATGTGTTTAGCTGCTCATGCTAAGCACACAATCTGCCAACATGGATTTGATACCAGAAAACGAATCGTGAATATTATAGCGGAATTAAGAAAAAAAATTAAAGAAAGAAGAGATATAAAACTTACAAGTTTTATAGAAACTTTAGAAAAACATTACAAGGGTTTACAAGAGATTGGGCAGAGAGAATATTTCTAAGTGGGAAATTTTCTGAATGCCTTCTCTAGAGAATTACAATGCCTTTTATAGGAAAAATAATACATCTTAATGTGTACAGATGGACGACTATGATCTTGCCGACGCAAGTGAGTGCTTGCTTTAATAAAGCTGATAAGATTCCTGCCTTTTGAAAAAGCAAAAGTAATTGGCTAGCTTTTTGAAAAAGCTGTATGGATGCTTTTAGAAAAAGATGAAAGGATCATTGTCTTCTTATATAGACAGCCTGGGTCCTGGATTCCAATCAGGAATAGTAAGTTGCCCTTTGCAGAGATAATTCCGGTTCTTTGAACCTCTATCTCTTTGAAGGGTTAATTTCCTATTCGTAATAGGGATCTAGGTAGGCCATAGCTATTCCCTGTGGGTTTAGCATATCGCTATTATCATCGCTGCTCCCCGTGGAAGAAGCTTCTGCAATGAGCTGAAGTAATTCTTCAGTTTTGGTATCTGCTTCCTGGCTTTCTAGGTCGGCCAAGGCTTTCTTTAATTTCTCTTTCAATGCCTTCTTGCTTGTGGAAGAGCTGGAAGAGGCTGCTATATATTTTCCTTTGTCCAGAGTCTTAGGAGCGATAGTCTTGGGAGTCCAACCTTTGATTTTTATCTCCTTGGATAAATATTTAATCCTGTGCTGCTCCTCTTTAGAGAAATTCCAGGAAATGATATAAGATACTCGTTTTTTTATAAAAAATTTGCACATTTGGATGTGCTTTGGCAGTGTGGAGCATCCTTCCTTAACTAAAAAATCAGGAAGACGATTGAGAAATTGCTGGGGAAGAACATATTTAGTTCCTCCATAGCAAATCCACCATTCGTAAAACCACCTGGGTATGGTGGCGTCTACCATTACAGGACAATATTTTACAAACCAAGTATGTCCTGGTCGAACGAAAAGGAAATTGAACCACGCCGACTTGTAGTCGAACCAATTGAAAGTCTGAGGCCTGTGTGGCATCGATAAAGCAATAGGGGTGTGTAGATGATCTACAAACCAATTAAAAGGGGTTAATATCCTATTGACGGTAAACTTCAAGTAACTAATATGATCAGGATTACGATCATCCATTGAGTGTTCTACTTCAATAGAATCTGTATCTACCAGAATAGCCTCGTAGAATCTGCGAGTCTGAAGCGGGTCTTCAGTATCCACAAAATTGTTGTTGTTATAAACCGGCTTGATCAGCTGGCTCAGTGGATAGCCTTCATAGGCTTTATCTAATGCAATTATAGGCATTACTTGGGTGGTAATGAACTTGAATTCTTCCTTGCTAGGAGAGGATGGAGTAGCATTGGCTACGGTAGGATCAACTGCTTGAGCGAAGGTTTCTGGAGCCTTCATAGTATAACTCTGCTTGGTCTGAACTGATGGAGAGCTTGCTGAGGGCCCTTTGTCCAAGGGCAAATTAGTTTTTAAATCTACCAATTTCGTGGGCATTTGTGGTGATAGTTTTGGAAACTGAACCTCTGTTAGGGTTGAATATTTGTTCTGCATAGGAGTTTGTATCTCCGTCTTAAGCGTAGGTCTCTGTGGAACCGTCGGCCGCAATGGATTTGCGGATGCTGAGGGGGAATCGAATGGTCTAGCCATCCTTTGTTGTTCTGGTTTGGGGCTTTTCCCCAGATTTGTTGGTCTCATGGCTCTGTAAAAATTCTCTTGTTAGAAAATCGGGAAGGGAATTATTTTCTCTTTTAATGAACTCTATTTGAAAATCAAAGCTAGATAGTAGAGCTTGCCATCTAGAAAATATTTGTTTTGAAACAAGATTTTTAACATCCTTTTGTAAAATTTCTTTAGCTGATTTGCAATCGACTCTTAGAAGAAATTCCTTATTAATAAGGTCGTCTTGAAATTTAGTGATACATAACACTATAGACAAAACTTCCTTTTTGACTGTGCTGTAATTTTTCTGGGCAGCATTCCATACTCCAGAAGTAAAACGAACTAACTGTTCGGAAGAATTGTTTTCTATCCTTTGCTTCAGGATACCCCCATATCCTATATCTGAAGCATCAGTTTCCACAATCATGAAGGCATCAGGATTTGGGATACCTAGACAGAAAGTAAAGTCCCATTTTTGAGCAGGGTCCTTAATAGAAGGTAAACTCCCATTTTTCAGGATGGTCCTGAACAGAAAGTGAAATCCCATTTTTCTGGAGGATCCTAAACATAAAGTAAAGTGCCTTTTTTCAGGAGGGTCCTGAACAGAAAGTAAAATCCAATTTTTTAGGATGGTCCTGAACAAAAGTAAAATCCCATTTTTTATGAGGGTCCTGAACAAAAATTAAAATCTCATTTTTTAGGAGGGTCCTGACATAAATTGAAATCCCATTTTTAAGAGGATCCTGAAGAGAAGGTAAAATCCCATCTTTCATGAGGGTCCTGAACAGAAAGTAAAGTCTCATTTTTTAGGAGGGTCCTGAACAGAAAGTAAAATCACATTTTTTAGAAGGGTCTTGAATAGAAAGTAAAATCCTAATTTTCAGGAGGGTCCTGAATAAAAGTAAAATCCCACTTTTTTGGGAGGGACCTGAACAGAAAGTAAAGTCCCATTTTTTAGGAGGGTCCTGCACAAAAGTAAAATGCCATTTTTTAGGAGGGTCCTGACATAAAGTGAATCCCATTTTTCTAGAGGGTCTTGGAGACAAGGTAAAATCCCATTTTTTAGGAGGGTCCTGAACACAAAGTAAAATTCCATATTTCTGGAGAGTCCTGGACATATAGTAAAATCCCATTTATCAGGAGTGTCCTAGACAAAAAGTAAAATCCCATTTTTCAGGAGGGTTCTGAACATATAGTAAAATCATTTTTCAGGAGGGTCTTGAATAAAAGTAAAATCCCACTTTTTAAGGAGAGTCCTGAAATGAATGTAAAATCACATTTTTCAGGGGGTTTCTGAACAAAAAGTAAAATCCTAGTTTTCAGGAGGGTCCTGAACAAAAGTAAAATCCCATATTCAGGAGGGCCCTGAACAAAAGTAAAATCCCATTTTTCAGGAGGGACCTGAACAGAAAGTAAAATCCCATTTTTCAGGAGGGTCCTAAACAAAAGTCAAATCCCATTTTTTAGGAGGGTTCCGAACAAAAGAAAAATCCCATTTTTTAGGAGGGTCCTGAATAGAAAGTAAAATCTCATTTTTTAGGAGGTTCCTGAAATAAAGTAAAATCTTATTTTTTAAGAGGGTCCTAAAGAGAAGGTAAAATCCCATTTTTCAGAAGGGTCTTGAACAGAAAGTAAAGTCCCATTTTTTAGGAGGGTCCAGAACAGAAAGTAAAATCTTATTTTTTAGGAGGGTCCTGAACAGAAAGTAAAATTCTAATTTTCAGGAGGGTCCTGAACAAAAGTAAAATCCTATTGTCAGGAGGGTCCTGAATAAAAGTAAAATCCCACTTTTTTGGGAGGGACCTGAACAGAAAGAAAAGTCCCATTTTTTAGTAAAGTCCTGCACAAAAGTAAAATCCCATTTTTTAGGAGGGTTCTGACATAAAGTGAATCCCATTTTTCAAGAGCGTCCTGAAGAGAAGGTAAAATCCCATTTTTCAGGAGGGTCCTGAACAAAAAGTAAAATCCCATTTTTCAGGAGGGTCTTGAACAAAAAGTGAAATTCTATTTTTCAGGAGGGTCCTGAACAGAAGGTAAAATCCTATTTTTCAGGAGAGTCCTCGACATAAAGTAAATTTCTATTTTTTCAGAAGAGTGTTGAACATAAAGTAAAATCAATTTTTCAGGAAGGTTTTGAACATAAAGTTAAATCCCATTTATCAGGATTGTCCTGGACATAAAGTAAAATCTCATTTTTCAGAAGGGTTCTGAACATATAGTAAAATCCTATTTTTCAGGAGAGTCCTGAACAAAAGTAAAATCCAATTTTTTACTGGAGGGTCCTCAACAAAAAATACAATCCTATTTTTTATGAGGCGCCTAAACAGAAACCAAAGTTCCATTTTCAGGATGGTCCTAAACAGAAGGTAAAATCCAATTTTTCAGGATGATCCTGAACAGAAAGTGATATTTCATTTTTTCAGGAGGACCCTAAACATAAAGTAAAGTCCAATTTTTTAGGAGGGTCTTGAAAAGAAAGTAAAGTGACATTTTTCAGGGGGTTCCTGAACAAAAAGTAAATTCCTAGTTTTCACGAGGGTCCTAAACAAAAGTGAAATCCCATTTTCAGGAGGGCCTTGAACAAAAGTACTATCCCATTTTTTAGGAGGGTCCTGAACAGAAAGTAAAATCTCATTTTTCAGGAGAGTCTTGAACATAAAGTGAAATTCCATTTTTCAGGAGGGTCCTGAACAGAAGGTAAAATCCTATTTTTCAAGAGAGTCGTGGACATAAAGTAAAATCCCTTTTATCAGGAGTCTCCAGGACATAAATTACAATCTCATTTTTCAAGAGAATTCTGAACATATAGTCAAATCCTATTTTTCAGGAGGGTCCTTACCAAAAGTAAAATCCCATTTTTCTAGAGGGTCCTCAACAGAAAGTACAATCCTATTTTATATGAGGACCCTAAACAGAAGGTAAAGTCCTCTTTTTCAGGAGGGTCCTTAACTGAAGGTAAAATCTAATTCTTTAGGATGGTCCTGAACAGAAAGTGAAATTCCATTTTTCTAGAGGATCTTAAACATAAAATGAAGTCCTATTTTTTAGGAGGGTCCTGAAATGAATGTAAAATCACATTTTTCAGGGGGTTTCTGAACATAAAGTAAAATCCTAGTTTTCAGGAGGGTCCTGACCAAAAGTAAAATCCCATATTCAGGAGGGCCCTGAACAAAAGTAAAATCCCATTTTTTAGGAGGGACCTGAACAGAAAGTAAAATCCCATTTTTCTGGAGAGTCCTAAACAAAAGTCAAATCTCATTTTTCAGGAGGGTTCCGAACAAAAGTAAAATCCCATTTTTTAGGAGGGTCCTGAACAGAAAGTAAAATCTCATTTGTTATGAGGTTCCTGAAATAATGTGAAATCCTATTTTTTAAGAGGGTCGTGAAGAGAAGGTAAAATTCCATCTTTCAGGAGGGTCCTGAACAGAAAGTAAAGTCCCATTTTTTAGGAGGGTCCAGAACAGAAAGTAAAATCTTATTTCTTAGGAGGGTCCTGAACAGAAAGTAAAATTCTAATTTTCAGGAGGGTCCTAAAAAAAAGTAAAATCCCATTTTCAGGAGGGTCCTGAATAAAAGTAAAATCCCACTTTTTTGGGAGGGACCTGAACAGAAAGTAAAGTCCCATTTTTTAAGAGGGTCCTGCACAAAAGTAAAATCTCATTTTTAGGAGGGTCCTGAAATAAAGTGAATCCCATTTTTCAAGCGAGTCCTGAAGAGAAGGTAAAATCCCATTTTTCAGGAGGGTCCTATTTTTCAGGAGGATCTTGAACAAAAAGTGAAATTCCATTTTTCAGGAGGGTCCTGAATAGAAGGTAAAATCCTATTTTTCAGGAGAGTCCTGGACAGAAAGTAAATTCCTATTTTTAGGAGAGTCCTGAACATAAAGTAAAATCAATTTTTCAGGAAGGTCTTGTACATAAAGTAAAATCCCATTTATGAGGAGTGTCCTGGACATAAATTAAAATCCCATTTGTCAGAAGGGTTCTGAACATATAGTAAAATCCAATTTTTTACTGGAAGGTCCTCAACAAAAAATACAATCCTATTTTTTATGAGGGGCCTAAATAGAAACTAAAGTTCCATTTTTAGGAGGGGCCTAAACAGAAGGTAAAATCCAATTTTCCAGGCTGATCCTGAACAGAAAGTAAAATTTCTTTTTTTCAGGAGAATCCTAAACATAAAGTAAAGTCCTATTTTTTAGGAGGGTCCTGAAAAGAAAGTAAAGTCACATTTTTCAGAGGGTTCTTGAACAGAAAGTAAAGTCCTAGTTTTCAGGAGGGTCATAAACAAAAGTGAAATCCCATTTTCAGGAGGGCCTTGAACAAAAGTACTATACCATTTTTCAGGAGGGACTTGAACAGAAATTAAAATCTCATTTTTCAGGAGGGTCCTAAACAAAAGTGAAATCCCATTTTTCAGGAGGGTCTTGAACAAAAAGTGAAATTCCATTTTTCAGGAGGGTTCTAAACATAAAGTAAATTCCTATTTTTAGGAGAGTCCTGAACATAAAGTAAAATTAATTTCTCAGGAAGTTCTTGAACATAAAGTAAGATCCCATTTATCAGGAGTGTCCTGGACATAAAGTAGAATCCCATTTTTCAGAAAGGTTCTGAACATATAGTAAAATCCTATTTTTCAGGATAGACTTGAACAATAGTAAAACCCAATTTTTTACTGGAGGGTCCTCAACAAAAAATACAATCCAATTTTTTATGAGGGGCCTAAACAGAAACTAAAGTTCCATTTTCAGGAGGGTCCTTAACAGAAGGTAAAATCCAATTTTTCTAGGATGATCCAGAACAGAAAGTGAAATTTCATTTTTTCAGGAGGATCCTTAACATAAAGTTATGTTTCATTTTTTAAGAGGGTCCTGAAAAGAAAGTAAAGTCACATTTTTCAGGGGGTTCCCGAATAGAAAGTAAAGTCCTAGTTTTCAGGAGGGTCCTAAACAAAAGTGAAATCCCATTTTCAGGAGGGCCTTGAACAAAAGTACTATCCCATTTTTCAGGAGGGACCTGAACAGACATTAAAATCTCATTTTTCAGGAGGGTCCTAAAAAAAGTGAAATCCCATTTTTCAGGTGAGTCCTGAATAGAAATTAAAATTCCATTTTTAAGGAGGGTCCTGAACAATATGTGAAATCCTATTTTTAAAGAAGGTCCTGAACAGAAAGTAAAATCCCATTTTTCTGGAGGGTCAGAAACATTAAATGAAATCCAAATTTTTAGAAGGGTCCGGAAGAAAAGGTAGAATCCCATTTTTAGGGTGGTCCTACACAAAAGTAAAGTCCCATTTTACAAGAGTGTCCTGAACAGAAAGTAAAATCCTAATTTTTAGGAGGGTCCAGAACAAAAGTAAAATCCCATTTTCAGGCGGGACCTGAATAAAAAAAAATCCCCATTTTTTAGGAGGGTCCTGCACAAAAGTAAAATCTCAATTTTCAGGAGGGTCCTGAACAGAAAGTAAAATCCCATTTTTAGGAGGGTCCTGACATAAAGTGAATCCCATTTTTCAAGAAGGTCCTAAAGAGAAGTTAAAATCTCAATTTTCAGGAGGGTCCTGAACAGAAAGTAAAATCCCATTTTTCAGGAGAGTCTTGAACATAAAGTGAAATTCCATTTTTCAGGAGGGTCCTGAACAGAAGGTAAAATCCTATTTTTCAAGAGAGTCCTGGACATAAAGTAAAATCCGTTTTATCAGGAGTCTCCAGGACATAAATTACAATCTCATTTTTCAAGAGAATTCTGAACATATAGTCAAATCCTATTTTTCAGGAGGGTCCTGACCAAAAGTAAAATCCCATTTTTCTAGAGGGTCCTCAACAGAAAGTACAATCCTATTTTATATGAGGATCCTAAACAGAAGGTAAAGTCCTCTTTTTCAGGAGGGTCCTGAACAGAAGGTAAAATCTAATTTTTTAGGATGGTCCTGAACAGAAAGTGAAATTCCATTTTTCTAGAGGATCTTAAACATAAAATGAAGTCCTATTTTTTAGGAGGGTCCTGAAATGAATGTAAAATCACATTTTTCAGGGGGTTTCTGAACATAAAGTAAAATCCTAGTTTTCAGGAGGGTCCTGAACAAAAGTTAAATCCCATATTCAGGAGGGCCCTGAACAAAAGTAAAATCCCATTTTTTAGGAGGGACCTGAACAGAAAGTAAAATCCCATTTTTCTGGAGAGTCCTAAACAAAAGTCAAATCTCATTTTTCAGGAGGGTTCCGAACAAAAGTAAAATCCCATTTTTTAGGAGGGTCCTGAACAGAAAGTAAAATCTCATTTGTTAAGAGGTTCCTGAAATAATGTGAAATCCTATTTTTTAAGAGGGTCGTGAAGAGAAGGTAAAATTCCATCTTTCAGGAGGGTCCTGAACAGAAAGTAAAGTCCCATTTTTTAGGAGGGTCCAGAACAGAAAGTAAAATCTTATTTCTTAGGAGGGTCCTGAACAGAAAGTAAAATTCTAATTTTCAGGAGGGTCCTAAAAAAAAGTAAAATCCCATTTTCAGGAGGGTCCTGAATAAAAGTAAAATCCCACTTTTTTGGGAGGGACCTGAACAGAAAGTAAAGTCCCATTTTTTAAGAGGGTCCTGCACAAAAGTAAAATCCCATTTTTAGGAGGGTCCTGAAATAAAGTGAATCCCATTTTTCAAGCGAGTCCTGAAGAGAAGGTAAAATCCCATTTTTCAGGAGGGTCCTATTTTTCAGGAGGATCTTGAACAAAAAGTGAAATTTCATTTTTCAGGAGGGTCCTGAATAGAAGGTAAAATCCTATTTTTCAGGAGAGTCCTGGACAGAAAGTAAATTCCTATTTTTAGGAGAGTCCTGAACATAAAGTAAAATCAATTTTTCAGGAAGGTCTTGTACATAAAGTAAAATCCCATTTATGAGGAGTGTCCTGGACATAAATTAAAATCCCATTTGTCAGAAGGGTTCTGAACATATAGTAAAATCCAATTTTTTACTGGAAGGTCCTCAACAAAAAATACAATCCTATTTTTTATGAGGGGCCTAAATAGAAACTAAAGTTCCATTTTTAGGAGGGGCCTAAACAGAAGGTAAAATCCAATTTTCCAGGCTGATCTTGAACAGAAAGTGAAATTTCTTTTTTTCAGGAGGATCCTAAACATAAAGTAAAGTCCTATTTTTTAGGAGGGTCCTGAAAAGAAAGTAAAGTCACATTTTTCAGGGGGTTCTTGAACAGAAAGTAAAGTCCTAGTTTTCAGGAGGGTCATAAACAAAAGTGAAATCCCATTTTCAGGAGGGCCTTGAACAAAAGTACTATACCATTTTTCAGGAGGGACTTGAACAGAAATTAAAATCTCATTTTTCAGGAGGGTCCTAAACAGAAAGTAAAATCCCATTTTTCAGGAGGGTCTTGAACAAAAAGTGAAATTCCATTTTTCAGGAGGGTCCTAAACATAAAGTAAATTCCTATTTTTAGGAGAGTCCTGAACATAAAGTAAAATTAATTTCTCAGGAAGTTCTTGAACATAAAGTAAGATCCCATTTATCAGGAGTGTCCTGGACATAAAGTAGAATCCCATTTTTCAGAAAGATTCTGAACATATAGTAAAATCCTATTTTGCAGGATAGTCTTGAACAATAGTAAAATCCAATTTTTTACTGGAGGGTCCTCAACAAAAAATACAATCCAATTTTTTATGAGGGGCCTAAACAGAAACTAAAGTTCCATTTTCAGGAGGGTCCTTAACAGAAGGTAAAATCCAATTTTTCTAGGATGATCCAGAACAGAAAGTGAAATTTCATTTTTTCAGGAGGATCCTTAACATAAAGTTATGTTTCATTTTTTAAGAGGGTCCTGAAAAGAAAGTAAAGTCACATTTTTTAGGGAGTTCCTGAACAGAAAGTAAAGTCCTAGTTTTCAGGAGGGTCCTAAACAAAAGTGAAATCCCATTTTCAGGAGGGCCTTGAACAAAAGTACTATCCCATTTTTCAGGAGGGACCTGAATAGACATTAAAATCTCATTTTTCAGGAGGGTCCTAAAAAAAGTGAAATCCCATTTTTCAGGTGAGTCCTGAATAGAAATTAAAATTCCATTTTTAAGGAGGGTCCTGAACAATATGTGAAATCCTATTTTTAAAGAAGGTCCTGAACAGAAAGTAAAATCCCATTTTTCTGGAGGGTCAGAAACATTAAATGAAATCTAAATTTTTAGAAGGGTTTGGAAGAAAAGGTAGAATCCCATTTTTAGGGTGGTCCTACACAAAAGTAAAGTCCCATTTTACAGGAGTGTCCTGAACAGAAAGTAAAATCCTAATTTTCAGGAGGGTCCAGAACAAAAGTAAAATCCCATTTTCAGGTGGGACCTGAATAAAAAAAAATCCCCATTTTTTAGGAGGGTCCTGCACAAAAGTAAAATCTCATTTTTCAGGAGGGTCCTGAACAGAAAGTAAAATCCCATTTTTAGGAGGGTCCTGACATAAAGTGAATCCCATTTTTCAAGAAGGTCCTGAAGAGAAGTTAAAATCTCAATTTTCAGGAGGGTCCTGAATAGAAAGTAAAATCCCATTTTTCAGGAGAGTCTTGAACATAAAGTGAAATTCCATTTTTCAGGAGGGTCCTGAACAGAAGGTAAAATCCTATTTTTCAAGAGAGTCCTGGACATATAGTAAAATCCGTTTTATCAGGAGTCTCCAGGACATAAATTACAATCTCATTTTTCAAGAGAATTCTGAACATATAGTCAAATCCTATTTTTCAGGAGGGTCCTGACCAAAAGTAAAATCCCATTTTTCTAGAGGGTCCTCAACAGAAAGTACAATCCTATTTTATATGAGGATCCTAAACAGAAGGTAAAGTCCTCTTTTTCAGGAGGGTCCTGAACAAAAGGTAAAATCTAATTTTTTAGGATGGTCCTGAACAGAAAGTGAAATTCCATTTTTCTAGAGGATCTTAAACATAAAATGAATTCCTATTTTTTAGGAGGGTCCTGAAATGAATGTAAAATCACATTTTTCAGGGGGTTTCTGAACATAAAGTAAAATCCTAGTTTTCAGGAGGGTCCTGAACAAAAGTTAAATCCCATATTCAGGAGGGCCCTGAACAAAAGTAAAATCCCATTTTTTCGGAGGGACCTGAACAGAAAGTAAAATCCCATTTTTCTGGAGAGTCCTAAACAAAAGACAAATCTCATTTTTCAGGAGGGTTCCGAACAAAAGTAAAATCCCATTTTTTAGGAGGGTCCTAAACAGAAAGTAAAATCTCATTTGTTAGGAGGTTCCTGAAATAATGTGAAATCCTATTTTTTAAGAGGGTTGTGAAGAGAAGGTAAAATTCCATCTTTCAGGAGGGTCCTGAACAGAAAGTAAAGTCCCATTTTTTAGGAGGGTCCAGAACAGAAAGTAAAATCTTATTTCTTAGGAGGGTCCTGAACAGAAAGTAAAATTCTAATTTTCAGGAGGGTCCTAAAAAAAGTAAAATCCCATTTTCAGGAGGGTCCTGAATAAAAGTAAAATCCCACTTTTTTGGGAGGGACCTGAACAGAAAGTAAAGTCCCATTTTTTAAGAGGGTCCTGCACAAAAGTAAAATCCTATTTTTAGGAGGGTCCTGAAATAAAGTGAATCCCATTTTTCAAGCGAGTCCTGAAGAGAAGGTAAAATCCCATTTTTCAGGAGGGTCCTATTTTTCAGGAGGATCTTGAACAAAAAGTGAAATTCCATTTTTCAGGAGGGTCCTGAATAGAAGGTAAAATCCTATTTTTCAGGAGAGTCCTGGACAGAAAGTAAATTCCTATTTTTAGGAGAGTCCTGAACATAAAGTAAAATCAATTTTTCAGGAAGGTCTTGTACATAAAGTAAAATCCCATTTATGAGGAGTGTCCTGGACATAAATTAAAATCCCATTTGTTAGAAGGGTTCTGAACATATAGTAAAATCCAATTTTTTACTGGAAGGTCCTCAACAAAAAATACAATCCTATTTTTTATGAGGGGCCTAAATAGAAACTAAAGTTCCATTTTTAGGAGGGGCCTAAACAGAAGGTAAAATCCAATTTTCCAGGCTGATCCTGAACAGAAAGTGAAATTTCTTTTTTTCAGGAGAATTCTAAACATAAAGTAAAGTCCTATTTTTTAGGAGGGTCCTGAAAAGAAAGTAAAGTCACATTTTTCAGGGGGTTCTTGAACAGAAAGTAAAGTCCTAGTTTTCAGGAGGGTCATAAACAAAAGTGAAATCCCATTTTCAGGAGGGCCTTGAACAAAAGTACTATACCATTTTTCAGGAGGGACTTGAACAGAAATTAAAATCTCATTTTTCAGGAGGGTCCTAAACAAAAGTGAAATCCCATTTTTAGGAGGGTCCTGAATAGAAATTAAAATTCCATTTTTAAGGTGGGTCCTGAACAATATGTGAAATCCTATTTTTAAAGAAGGTCCTGAACAAAAAGTAAAATCCCATTTTTCTGGAGGGTCAGAAACATAAAATTGAATCCAAATTTTTAGAAGGGTCCGGAAGAAAAGGTAGAATTCCATTTTTTAGGGTGGTCCTGCACAAAAGTAAAGTCCCATTTTACAGGAGGGTCCTGAACAGAAAGTAAAATCCTAATTTTCAGGAGGGTCCAAAACAAAGGTAAAACCCCATTTTCAGGCGGAACCGGAATAAAAGTAAAATCACACTTTTTTGGGAGGGAGCTGAGCAGAAAGTAAAGTCCCATTTTTTAGGAGGGTCCTGCACAAAAGTAAAATCTCATTTTTCAGGAGGGTCCTGAACAGTAAGTAAAATCCCATTTTTTATGAGGGTCCTGACATAAAGTGAAATCTCATTTTTCAAGAGTGTCCTGAAGAGAAGTTAAAATCCCAATTTTTAGGAGGGTCTTGACAAAAAGTAAAATCCCATTTTTCAGGAGAGTCTTTAACATAAAGTGAAATTCCATTTTTTAGAGGGTCCTGAACAGAAGGTAAAATCCTATTTTTCAAGAGTGTCCTGGACATAAAGTAAAATCCCTTTTATTAGGAAAGTCATGGATATAAATTAAAATCCCATTTTTCAAGAGAGTTCTGAACATATAGTCAAATCATATTTTTCAGGAGGGTCCTGAACAAAAGTAAAATCCCATTTTTCTAGAGGGTCCTCAACAGAACGTACAATCCTATTTTTTATGAGGGTCCTAAACAGAAAGTAAAGTCCCATTTTTCAGGAGGGTCCTGAATAGAAGGTAAACTACCATTTTTTAGGATGGTCCTGAACAGAAAGTGAAATTCTATTTTTCTGGAGGATCCTAAACATAAAGTAAAGTGCCTTTTTTCAGGAGGGTCTTGAACAAAAAGTAAAATCCGATTATTTAGGATGGTCCTGAACAAAAGTAAAATCCTATTTTTTAGGAGGGTCCTGAACTAAAAGTAAAATCTCAGTTTGTAGGAGGGTCCAGACATAAAGTGAAATCCCATTTTTAAGAGGGTCCTTAAGAGAAGGTAAAATCCCATCTTTCATGAGGGTCCTGAACAGAATGTAAAGTCTCATTTTTTAGGAGGGTCCTGAACAGATAGTAAAATCACATTTTTTAGGAGGGTTTTGAATAGAAAGTAAAATCCTAATTTTCAGGACGGTCTTGAACAAAGGTAAAATCCCATTTTCAGGAGGGTCCTGAATAAAAGTAAAATACCACTTTTTTGGGAGGGACCTGAACAGAAAGTAAAGTCCCATATTTTAGGATGGTCCTTCACAAAAGTAAAATGCCATTTTTTAGGAGGGTCCTGATATAAGGTGAATCCCATTTTTCTAGAGGGTCCTGGAGACAAGGTAAAATCCCATTTTTTAGGAGGATCCTGAACACAAAGTAAAATCCCATTTTTCAGGAGGGTCTTGAACATAAAGTGAAATTTCATTTTTCAGGAAGGTCTTGAACAGAAGGTAAAATCCCATTTTTCTGGAGAGTCCTGGACATATAGTAAAATCCCATTTATCAGGAGTGTCCTGGACATAAAGTAAAATCCCATTTTTCAGGAGGGTTCTGAACATATAGTAAAATCCCATTTTTCAGGAGGGTCCTGAACAAAAGTAAAATCCCATTTTTCTGGAGGGTCCTCAACACAAAGTACAATTCTTTTTTTATGAATGTCCTGAACAGAAAGTAAAGTCTCATTTTTTAGGAGGGTCTTGAACAGAAAGTAAAATCACATTTTTTAGAAGGGTCCTGAACAATATGTGAAATCCTATTTTTAAAGAGGGTTCTGAACAGAAAGTAAAATCCCATTTTTCAGGACAGTCCTGAATAGAAAGTAAAATCCCATTTTTTAGGAGGGTCCTGAACAAAAGTAAAATCCCATTTTTTAAGAGGGTCCTGAACAGAAAGTAAAATCTCACTTTTTAGGAGGGTCCTGACATAAAATGAAATCCGATTTTTTAAGAGGGTTCTGAAGAGAAGGTAAAATCCCATTTATCAGGTGAGTCCTAAACAAAAAGTAAAGTCTCATTTTTAGGTGGGTCCAGAACAGAAAGTAAAATCATATTTTTTAGGAGGGTCCTGAACAGAAAGTAAAATCCTAATTTTCTGGAGGGTCCTGAACATAAAGTAAAATTTCATTTTTCGGGAGGGTCCTGAACATTAAGTGAAATTCCATTTTTCAGAAGGGTCCTGAACAGATGGTAAAATCCTATTTTTCAGTAGAGTCTTGGACAAAAAGTAAAATCCGTTTTTTTAGGAGGGTCCTGGATTTAAAGTAAAATCTCTTTTTCACGAGAGTCTTGGGCAAAAAGTAAATTCCCATTTTTTAGGATGGTCCAGAACATAAAGTAAAATTAATTTTTCGAAAAGGTCTTGAACATACTGTAAAATCCCATTTATCAGGAGTGTCTTGGACAAAAAGTAAAATCTTATTTTTCAGGAGGGTTCTGAACATATAGTAAAATCCTATTTTTCATGAGGGTCCTGAACAAAAGTAAAATCCCATTTTTCTGGAGGGTCCTCAATAGAAAGTAAAACCCCATTTTTTATAAGGGGCCTAAACAGAAAGTAAAGCCCCATTTTTTCGAAAGGCCCTGAATTACAGTAAAATCCCACTTTTTTGGGAGGGACTAGAATAGGAAATAAAGTCCCATTTCTTAGGAGGGTCCTGCACAAAAGTAAAATCCCATTTTTTAGGAAGGTCCTGACTTAAAGGGAATCCCATTTTTCAAGAGAGTCTTGAAGAGAAGGTAAAATCCCATTTTTGAGGAGAGTGGACATAAAGTAAAATCCCATTCATTTGGAGTGTCTTGGACATAAAGTAAAATCACATTTTTAATGAGGGTTCTAAACATATAGCAAAAGCCCATTTTTCAGGAGGGTCCTGAACAAAAGTAAAATCCTATTTTTCTAGAGGGTCCTCAACAGAAAGTACAATCCTATTTTTTATGAGGGGCCTAAACAGAAGGCAAAGTCCTATTTTTTCAGGAGGGACCTGAACAGAAGGTAAAATCCTATTTTTCAGGATGGTTCTGAACAGAAAGTGAAATTCCATTTTTCTAGAGGATCTTAAACATAAAGTAAAGTCCCATTTTTAGGAGGGTCCTGAAATGAAAGTAAAATCACATTTTTCAGGGGGTTTCTGAACAAAAAGTAAAATCCTAGTTTTCAGGAGGGTCCTGAACAAAAGTAAAATCCCATATTAAGGCGGGCCTTGAACAAAAGTAAAATCCCATTTTTCAGGAGGGACCTGAACAGAAAGTAAAATCCCATTTTTTAGGAGGGTCCTGAACAAAAAAGAAATCCTATTTTTCAGGAGGGTGCTGAACAGAAAGTAAAATCCCATTTTTAAGGAGGGTCCTGAACAATATGTGAAATCCTATTTTTAAAGAAGGTCCTGAACAGAAAGTAAAATCCCATTTTTCTGGAGGGTCCGAAACATAAAATGAAATCCAAATTATTAGAAGGGTCCGGAAGAAAAGGTAGAATCCCATTTTTCAGGGTGGTCCTGCACAAAAGTAATGTCCCATTTTACAGGAGGGTCCTGAACAGAAAGTAAAATCCTAATTTTCAGGAGGGTCAAGAACAAAAGTAAAATCCCATTTTCAGGCGGGACCTGAATAAAAGTAAAATCCCACTTTTTTGGGAGGGAGCTGAACAGAAAATAAAGTCCCATTTTTTAGGAGGGTCCTGTACAAAAGTAAAATCTCATTTTTCAGGAGGGTCCTGAACAGAAAGTAAAATCCTAGTTTTCAGGAGGGTCCTAAACAAAAGAGAAATCCCATTTTCAGGAGGGCCTTGAACAAAAGTACTATCCCATTTTTCAGGAGGGACCTGAACAGACATTAAAATCTCATTTTTCAGGAGGGTCCTAAAAAAAGTGAAATCCCATTTTTCAGGTGAGTCCTGAAAAGAAATTGAAATTCCATTTTTAAGGAGGGTCCTGAACAATATGTGAAATCCTATTTTTAAAGAAGGTCCTGAACAGAAAGTAAAATCCCATTTTTCTGGAGGGTCCGAAACATAAAATAAAATCCAAATTTTTAGGAGGGTCCGGAAGAAAAGGTAGAATCCCATTTTTCAGGGTGGTCCTGCACAAAAGTAAAGTCCCATTTTACAGGAGGGTCCTGAACAGAAAGTAAAATCCTAATTTTCAGGAGGGTCCAGAACAAAAGTAAAATCCCATTTTCAGGCGGGACTTGAATAAAAGTAAAATCCCACTTTTTTGGGAGGGAGCTGAACAGAAAGTAAAGTCCCATTTTTTAGGAGGGTCCTGCACAAAAGAAAAATCTCATTTTTCAGGAGGGTCCTGAACAGAAAGTAAAATCCCATTTTTAAGAGGGTCCTGACATAAAGTGAAATCTCATTTTTCAAGAGGGTCCTGAAGAGAATTTAAAATCCCAATTTTCAGGATGGTCCTGAACAAAAAGTAAAATCCTATTTTTCAGGAGAGTCTTGAACATAAAGTGAAATTCCATTTTTCAGGAGGGTCCTGAACAGAAGGTAAAATCCCATTTTTCAAGAGAGTCCTGGACATAAAGTAAAATCCCTTTTATCCGGAGCGTCCTGGACATAAGTAAAAATCCCATTTTTCAAGATAGTTCTGAACATATAGTAAAATCCTATTTTTCAGGAGGGTCCTAAACAAAAGTAAAATCCCAGTTTTCTAGAGGGTCCTCAACAGAAAGTACAATCCTATTTTTTATGAGGGTCCTAAACAGAAAGTAAAGTCCCATTTTACAGGAGGGTCCTGAATAGAAGGTAAACTCCCATTTTTCAAGATGGTCCTGAAAAGAAAGTGAAATTCCATTTTTCTAGAGGATCCTAATCATAAAGTAAAGTGCCTTTTTTCAGGAGGGTCCTGAACAGAAAGTAAAATTCGATTTTTTAGGATGGTCCTAAACAAAAGTAAAATCCCATTTTTTAGGAGGGTCTTGAACAAAAAGTAAAATCTCATTTTTTAGGAGGGTCCTGACATAAAGTGAAATCCCATTTTTAAGAAGGTCCTAAAGAGAAGGTAAAATCCCATCTTTCATGAGGGTCCTGAACATAAAGTAAAGTCTCATTTTTTAGGAGGGTCCTGAACAAAAAGTAAAATCACATTTTTTAGGAGGGTCCTGAATAGAAAGTAAAATCCTAATTTTTAGGAGGGTCCTGAACAAAAGTAAAATCCCATTTTTAGGAGGGTCTTGAATAAAAGTAAAATCCCACTTTTTTGGGAGGGACCTGAACAGAAAGTAAAGTCCCATTTTTTAGGAGGGTCCTACAGAAAAGTAAAATGCCGTTTTTTAGGAGGGTCCTGACATAAAGTGAATCCCATTTTTCTAGAGGGTCCTGGAGACAAGGTAAAATCCCATTTTTTAGGAGGGTCCTGAACACAAAGTAAAATCCCATTTTTCAGGAAGGTCTTGAACATAAAGTGAAATTTCATTTTTCAGGAGGGTCCCGAACAGAAGGTAAAATCCCATTTTTCTGGAGAGTCCTGGACATAGAGTAAAATTCCATTTATCAAGAGTGTCCTAGACACAAAGTAAAATCCCATTTTTTAGGAGGGTTCTGAACATATAGTAAAATCCCATTTTTCAGGAGGGTCCTGAACAAAAGTAAAATCCCAGTTTTCAGGATGGTCCTGAACAGAAAGTGAAATTCTATTTTTCTGGAGGATCCTAAACATAAAGTAAAGTCCCTTTTTTCAGGAGAGTCCTGAACAGAAACTAAAATCCAATTTTCTAGGATGGTCCTGAACAAAAGTAAAATCCCATTTTTTAGGAGGGTTCTGAACAAAAAGTAAAATCTCATTTTTTAGGAAGGTCCTGACATAAAGGAAATCCCATTTTTAAGAGGGTCTTGAAGAGAAGGTAAAATCCCATCTTTCAGGAAGGTCCTGAACAGAAAGTAAAGTCTCATTTTTTAGAAGGGTCCTGAACAAAAAGTAAAATAATATTTTTTAGGAGGGTCATGAATAGAAGGTAAAATCCCAATTTTCAGGAGGGTCCTGAACAAAAGTAAAATCCCATTTTCAGGAGGGTCCTGAATAAATTTAAAATCCCACTTTTTTGGGATGGACCTGAACAGAAAGTAAAATCCCATTTTTTAGTAGGGTCCTGCACAAAAGTAAAATGCCATTTTTTAGGAGGGTCCTGACATAAAGTGAATCCCATTTTTCTAGAGGGTCCTGGAGACAAGGTAAAATCCCATTATTTAGGAGGGTCCTGAACACAAAGTAAAATCCCACTTTTCTGAAGGGCCCTGAATTACAGAAAAATCCCACTTTTTTAGGAGGGTCCTGAACAAAAAAGAAATCCTATTTTTCAGGAGGGTGCTGAACAGAAAGTAAAATCCATTTTTAAGGAGGGTCCTGAACAATATGTGAAATCCTATTTTTAAAGAAGGTCCTGAACAGAAAGTAAAATCCCATTTTTCTGGAGGGTCCGAAACATAAAATGAAATCCAAATTATTAGAAGGGCCCGGAAGAAAAGGTAGAATCCCATTTTTCGGGGTGGTCCTGCACAAAAGTAAAGTCCCATTTTATAGGAGGGTCCTGAACAGAAAGTAAAATCCTAATTTTCAGGAGGGTCCAGAACAAAAGTAAAATCCCATTTTCAGGCGGGACCTGAATAAAAGTAAAATCCCACTTTTTTGGGAGGGAACTGAACATAAAATAAAGTCCTATTTTTTAGGAGGGTCCTGTACAAAAGTAAAATCTCATTTTTCAGGAGGGTCCTGAACAGAAACTAAAATTCTAGTTTTCAGGAGGGTCCTAAACAAAAGAGAAATCCCATTTTCAGGAGGGCCTTGAACAAAAGTACTATCCCATTTTTCAGGAGGGACCTGAACAGACATTAAAATCTCATTTTTCAGGAGGGTCCTAAAAAAAGTGAAATCCCATTTTTCAGGTGAGTCCTAAAAAGAAATTGAAATTCCATTTTTAAGGAGGGTCCTGAACAATATGTGAAATCCTATTTTTAAAGAAGGTCCTGAACAGAAAGTAAAATCCCATTTTTCTGGAGGGTCCGAAACATAAAATAAAATCCAAATTTTTAGGAGGGTCCGGAAGAAAAGGTAGAATCCCATTTTTCAGGGTGGTCCTGCACAAAAGTAAAGTCCCATTTTACAGGAGGGTCCTGAACAGAAAGTAAAATCCTATTTTTCAGGAGGGTCCAGAACAAAAGTAAAATCCCATTTTCAGGCGGGACTTGAATAAAAGTAAAATCCCACTTTTTTGGGAGGGAGCTGAACAGAAAGTGAAGTCCCATTTTTTAGGAGGGTCCTGCACAAAAGAAAAATCTCATTTTTCAGGAGGGTCCTGAACAGAAAGTAAAATCCCATTTTTTAGGAGGGTCCTGACATAAAGTGAAATCTCATTTTTCAAGAGGGTCCTGAAGAGAATTTAAAATCCCAATTTTCAGGATGGTCCTAAACAAAAAGTAAAATCCTATTTTTCAGGAGAGTCTTGAACATAAAGTGAAATTCCATTTTTCAAGAGGGTCCTGAACAGAAGGTAAAATCCCATTTTTCAAGAGAGTCCTGGACATAAAGTAAAATCCCTTTTATCCGGAGCGTCCTGGACATAAGTAAAAATCCCATTTTTCAAGATAGTTCTGAACATATAGTAAAATCCTATTTTTCAGGAGGGTCCTGAACAAAAGTAAAATCCCAGTTTTCTAGAGGGTCCTCAACAGAAAGTACAATCCTATTTTTTATGAGGGTCCTAAACAGAAAGTAAAGTCCCATTTTTCAGGAGGGTCCTGAATAGAAGGTAAACTCCCATTTTTCAGGATGGTCCTGAACAGAAAGTGAAATTCCATTTTTCTGGAGGATCCTAAACATAAAGTAAAGTGCCTTTTTTCAGGAGGGTCCTGAACAGAAAGTAAAATTCGATTTTTTAGGATGGTCCTAAACAAAAGTAAAATCCCATTTTTTATGAGGGTCTTGAACAAAAAGTAAAATCTCATTTTGTAGGAGGGTCCTGACATAAAGTGAAATCCCATTTTTAAGAAGGTCCTAAAGAGAAGGTAAAATCCCATCTTTCATGAGGGTCCTGAACAGAAAGTAAAGTCTCATTTTTTAGGAGGGTCCTGAACAAAAAGTAAAATCACATTTTGTAGGAGGGTCCTGAATAGAAAGTAAAATCCTAATTTTTAGGAGGGTCCTGAACAAAAGTAAAATCCCATTTTTAGGAGGGTCTTGAATGAAAGTAAAATCCCACTTTTTTGGGAGGGAGCTGAACAGAAAGTAAAGTCCCATTTTTTAGGAGGGTCCTGCACAAAAGAAAAATCTCATTTTTCAGGAAGGTCCTGAACAGAAAGTAAAATCCCATTTTTTAGGAGGGTCCTGACATAAAGTGAAATCTCATTTTTCAAGAGGGTCCTGAAGAGAATTTAAAATCCCAATTTTCAGGATGGTCCTGAACAAAAAGTAAAATCCTATTTTTCAGGAGAGTCTTGAACATAAAGTGAAATTCCATTTTTCAGGAGGGTCCTGAACAGAAGGTAAAATCTCATTTTTCAAAAGAGTCCTGGACATAAAGTAAAATCCCTTTTATCCGGAGCGTCCTGGACATAAGTAAAAATCCCATTTTTCAAGATAGTTCTGAACATATAGTAAAATCCTATTTTTCAGGAGGGTCCTAAACAAAAGTAAAATCCCAGTTTTCTAGAGGGTCCTCAACAGAAAGTACAATCCTATTTTTTATGAGGGTCCTAAACAGAAAGTAAAGTCCCATTTTTCAGGAGGGTCCTGAATAGAAGGTAAACTCCCATTTTTCAGGATGGTCCTGAACAGAAAGTGAAATTCCATTTTTCTGGAGGATCCTAAACATAAAGTAAAGTGCCTTTTTTCAGGAGGGTCCTGAACAGAAAGTAAAATTCGATTTTTTAGGATGGTCCTAAACAAAAGTAAAATCCCATTTTTTAGGAGGGTCTTGAACAAAAAGTAAAATCTCATTTTGTAGGAGGGTCCTGACATAAAGTGAAATCCCATTTTTAAGAAGGTCCTAAAGAGAAGGTAAAATCCCATCTTTCATGAGGGTCCTGAACAGAAAGTAAAGTCTCATTTTTTAGGAGGGTCCTGAACAAAAAGTAAAATCACATTTTTTAGGAGGGTCCTGAATAGAAAGTAAAATCCTAATTTTTAGGAGGGTCCTGAACAAAAGTAAAATCCCATTTTTAGGAGGGTCTTGAATGAAAGTAAAATCCCACTTTTTTGGGAGGGACCTGAACAGAAAGTAAAGTCCCATTTTTTAGGAGGGTCCTGCAGAAAAGTAAAATACCGTTTTTTAGGAGGGTCCTGACATAAAGTGAATCCCATTTTTCTAGAGGGTCCTGGAGACAAGGTAAAATCCCATTTTTTAGGAGGGTCCTGAACACAAAGTAAAATCCCATTTTTCAGGAAGGTCTTGAACATAAAGTGAAATTTCATTTTTCAGGAGGGTCCCGAACAGAAGGTAAAATCCCATTTTTCTGGAGAGTCCTGGACATAGAGTAAAATTCCATTTATCAGGAGTGTCCTAGACACAAAGTAAAATCCCATTTTTTAGGAGGGTTCTGAACATATAGTAAAATCCCATTTTTTAGGAGGGTCCTGAACAAAAGTAAAATCCCATTTTTCTGGAGGGTCCTCAACAGAAAGTGCAATTCTATTTTTTATGAGGGTCCTAAACAGAAAGTAAAGTCCCATTATTCAGGAGGGTCCTGAATAGAAGGTAAAATCCCATTTTTCAGGATGGTCCTGAACAGAAAGTGAAATTCTATTTTTCTGGAGGATCCTAAACATAAAGTAAAGTCCCTTTTTTCAGGAGAGTCCTGAACAGAAACTAAAATCCAATTTTTTAGGATAGTCCTGAACAAATGTAAAATCCCATTTTTTAGGAGGGTCCTGAACAAAAAGTAAAATCTTATTTTTTAGGAAGGTCCTGACATAAAGTAAATCCCATTTTTAAGAGGGTCTTGAAGAGAAGGTAAAATCCCATCTTTCAGGAGGGCCCTGAACAGAAAGTAAAGTCTCATTTTTTAGAAGGGTCCTGAACAAAAAGTATAATCATATTTTTTAGGAGGGTCATGAATAGAAGGTAAAATCCTAATTTTCAGGAGGGTCCTGAGCAAAAGTAAAATCCCATTTTCAGGAGGGTCCTGAATAAATTAAAAATCCCACTTTTTTGGGAGGGACCTGAACAGAAAGTAAAATCTCATTTTTTAGGAGGGTCCTGCACAAAAGTAAAATGCCATTTTTTAGGAGGGTCCTGACATAAAGTGAATCCCATTTTTCTAGAGGGTCCTGGAGACAAGGTAAAATCCCATTATTTAGGAGGGTCCTGAACACAAAGTAAAATCCCACTTTTCTGAAGGGCCCTGAATTACAGAAAAATCCCACTTTTTTGGGAGGGACTAGAATAGGAAGTAAAGCCCCATTTCTTAGGAGGGTCCTGCACAAAAGTAAAATCCCATTTTTTAGGAGAGTCCTGACATAAAGTGAATCCCATTTTTCAAGAGAGTCTTGAAGAGAAGCTAAAATCCCATTTTCCAGGAGGGTCCTGAACAGAAGGGAAAATCCCATTTTGCAGGAGAGTCACGAACATAATGTGAAATCCCATTCATTAGGAGTGTCTTGGACATAAAGTAAAATCCCATTTTTAATGAGGGTCCTAAACAGAAAGTAAAATCCCATTTTTCAGGAGGGTCCTGAAGAAAAGTAAAATCCTATTTTTCTGGAGGGTCCTCAATAGAAAGTACAATCCTATTTTTTATGAGGGTCCTAAACAGAAGGTAAAGTCCTATTTTTCAGGAGGGTCCTGAAAAGAAGGTAAATCCCATTTTTCAGGATGGTCCTGAACAGAAAGTGAAATTCCATTTTTCTAGAGGATCTTAAACATAAAGTAAAGTCATATTTTTTAGGAGGGTCCTGAAATGAAAGTAAAATCACATTTTTCAGGGGGTGTCTGAACAAAAAGTAAAATCCTAGTTTTCAGGAGGGTCCTGAACAAAAGTAAAATCCCATATTCAGGAGGGCCCTGAACAAAAGTAAAATCCCATTTTTCAGGAGGGACCTGAACAGAAAGTAAAATCCCATTTTTCAGGAGGGTCCTAAACAAAAGTCAAATCCCATTTTTCAGGAGGATTCCGAACAAAAGTAAAATCCCATTTTTTCGGAGGGTCCTGAACAGAAAGTAAAATCTCATTTTTTAGAAGGTTCCAGAAATAAAGTGAAATCCTATATTTTAAGAGGGTCTTGAAGAGAAGGTAAAATCTCATTTTTCAGGAGAGTCCTAAACAGAAAGTAAAGTCCCATTTTTTAGAAGGGTCCAGAACAGAAAGTAAAATCTTTTTTTTTAGCAGGGTCCTGAACAGAAAGTAAAATTCTAATTTTCAGGACGGTCCTGGATAAAAGTAAAATCCCCCTTTTTTGGGAGGGACCTGAACAGAAAGTAAAGTCCCATTTTTAGGAGGGTCCTGCACAAAAGTAAAATCCCATTTTTTAGGAGGGTCCTAACATAAAGTCACTCCCTTTTTCAAGAGAGTCCTGAAGAAAAGGTAAAATCCCATTTTTCAGGAGGGTCCTAAACAGAAAGTAAAATCCCATTTCCAGGAGGGTCTTGAACAAAAAGTTAAATTCCATTTTTCAGGAGGGTTTTGAACAGAAGGTAAAGTACTATTTTTCAGAAGAGTCCTGGACATAAAGTAAATTCCTATTTTTCAGGAAAAACCTGAACATAAACTAAAATCCCATTTATCAGGAGTGTCTTGGACAAAAAGTAAAATCTTATTTTTCAGGAGGGTTCTAAACATATAGTAAAATCCTATTTTTCATGAGGGTCCTGAACAAAAGTAAAATCTCATTTTTCTAGAGGGTCCTCAATAGTAATTAAAATCCCATTTTTTATAAGGGGCTAAACAGAAAGTAAAGCCCTATTTTTCCGAAGGGCCCTGAATTACAGTAAAATCCCACTTTTTTGGGATGGACTAGAATAGGAAGTAAAGTCCCATTTCTTAGGAGGGTCCTGCACAAAAGTAAAATCCCATTTTTTAGGAGGGTCCAAACATAAAGTGAATCCCATTTTTCAAGAGAGTTCTGAAGAAAAGGTAAATCCCATTTTTCAGGAGGGTCCTGAACAGAAAGTAAAATCTCATTTTTCAGGAGGGTCTTGAACAAAAAGTGAAATTCCATTTTTCAGGAGGGTCCTGAACAGAAGGTAAAATACTATTTTTCAGGAGAGTCCTGGACATAAAGTAAATTCCAATTTTTCAGGAGAGTCCTGAACATAAAGTGAAATCCCATTTATCAGGAGTGTCTTGGACAAAAATTAAAATCTTATTTTTCAGGAGGGTTCTAAACATATAGTAAAATCCTATTTTTCATGAGGGTTCTGAACAAAAGTAATATCCTATTTTTCTGGAGGGTCCTCAATAGAAAGTAAAATCCCATTTTTTATAAGGGGCCTAAACAGAAAGTAAAGCCCCATTTTTTCGAAAAGCCCTGAATTACAGTAAAATCCCACTTTTTTGGGAGGGACTAGAATAGGAAGTAAAGTCCCATTTCTTAGGGGGGTCCTGCACAAAAGTGAAATCCCATTTTTTAGGAGGGTCCTGACAAAAAGTGAATCTCATTTTTCAAGAGAGTCTTGAAGAGAAGGTAAAATCCCATTTTTCAGGAGGGTCCTGAACAGAAAGTGAAATCCCATTTTTTAGGAGGGTGTTGAACAAAAAGTGAAATTCCATTTTTCAGGAGGGTCCTGAACGGTATGTAAAATCCCATTTTTCAGAAGAGTCGTGGACATAAAGTAAAATCCCATTCATTTGGAGTGTCTTGGACATAAAGTAAAATCCCATTTTTAATGAGGGTTCTGGAGGGTCCTCAACAGAAAGTACAATCCTATTTTTTATGAGGGTCCTAAATAGAAGGTAAAGTCCTATTTTTCAGGAGGGTCCTGAACAGAAGGTAAAATCTTATTTTTGAGGATGTTCCTGAAGGGAACGTGAAATTCCATTTTTCTAGAGGATCCTAAACATAAAGTAAAGTACCATTTTTTTAGAGGGTCCTGAAATGAAAGTAAAATCACATTTTTCAGGGGGTTTCTGAACAAAAAGTAAAATCCTAGTTTTCAGTAGTGTCCTGAACAAAAGTAAAATCCCATTTTTTAGGAGAGACCGGAACAGAAAGTAAAATCCCATTTTTCAGGAGCTTCCTAAAAGTCAAATCCCATTTTTCTGGAGGGTTCCGAACAAAAGGAAAATCCCATTTTTTAGGAGGGCCCTGAACAGAAAGTAAAATCTCATTTTTAGGAGGTTCTTGAAATAAAGTGAAATCCTATTTATTAAGAGAGTCCTGAAGAGAAGGTAAAATCCCATTTTTTAGGAGGGTCCTGAACAGAAAGTAAAGTCCCATTTTTCAGGAGGGTCCAGAACAGAAAGTAAAATCTTATTTTTTAGGAGGGTCCTGAACAACAAGTAAAATTCTAATTTTCAGGATGGTCCATAATAAAAGTAAAATCCCACTTTTTTTTTAGGGACCTACACAGAAAGTAAAGTCCTATTTTTTAGGAGGGTTCTGCTCAAAAGTAAAATCCCATTTTTCAGGAGGGTCCTGAACAAAAGTAAAATCCCATTTGTCAGGAGGGTCCACAACAAAAAGTGCAATTCTATTTTTTATGAGGGTCCTAAATAGAAAGTAAAGTCCCATTTTTCAGGAGGGTCCTGAATAGAAGGTAAAATCCAATTGTTTAAGATGGTCCTGAACATAAAGTGAAATTCCATTTTTCTGGAGGATCCTAAACATAAAGTAAATTACCTTTTTTCAGGAGGGTCCTGAACAGAAAGTAAAATCCGATTTTTTAGGATGGTCCTGAACAAAAGTAAAATCCCATTTTTTAGGAGGGTCCTGAACAAAAAGTAAAATCTCATTTTTTAGGAGGGTCCTGACATAAAGTGAAATCCCATTTTTAAGAGGGCCCTGAAGAGAAGGTAAAATTCCATCTTTCATGAGGGTCCTGAACAGAAAGTAAAGTCTCATTTTTTAGGAGGGTCCTGAACATAAAGTAAAATCACCTTTTTTAGGAGGGTCCTGAATAGAAAGCAAAATCCAAATTTTCAGTAGGGTCCTGAACAAAAGTAAAATCCCATTTTCAGGAGGGTTCTGAATAAAAGTAAAATCTCACTTTTTTGGGAGGGACCTGAACAGAAAGTAAAGTCCCATTTTTTAGGAGGGTCCTGCACAAATGTAAAATGCCATGTTTTAGGATGGTCCTGACATAAAGTGAATCCCATTTTTCTAGAGGGTCCTGGAGACAAGGTAAAATCCCATTTTTTAGGAGGGTCCTGAACACAAAGTAAAATCACATTTTTTCGAAGGGCCCTGAATTACAGTAAAATCCCACTTTTTGGGGAGGGACTAGAATTGGAAGTAAAGTCCCATTTGTTAGAAGGGTCCTGCACAAAATTAAAATCCCATTTTTTAGGAGGGTCCTGACATAAAGTGAATCCCATTTTTCAAGAGAGTTTTGAAGAGAAGGTAAAATCCCATTTTTCAGGAGGGTGTTGAACAAAAAGTGAAATTCCATTTTTCAGGAGGGTCCTGAACAGAAGGGAAAATCCCATTTTTCAGGAGAGTCATGGACATAAAGTGAAATCCCATTCATTTGGAGTGTCTTGGACATAAGGTAAAATCCCATTTTTCATGAGGGTTCTAAACATATAGCAAAAGCCCATTTTTCAGGAGGGTCCTGAGCAAAAGTAAAATCCTATTTTTCTGGAGGGTCCTCAACAGAAAGTACAGTCCTATTTTTTATGAGGGTCCTAAACAGAAGGTAAAGTCCTATTTTTTAGGAGGGTCCTGAATAGAAGGTAAAATCCTATTTTTCAGGATGGTCCTGAACAGAAAGCGAAATTCCATTTTTCTAGAGCATCTTAAACATAAAGTAAAGACCCATTTTTTAGGAGGGTTCTGAAATGAAAGTAAAATCACATTTTTCAGGGGGTTTCTGAACAAAAAGTAGAATCCTAGTTTTCAGGAGGGTCCTAAACAAAAGTAAAATCCTATATTCAGGAGGGCCCTGAACAAAAGTAAAATCTTATTTTTCACGAGGGACCTGAACAGAAAGTAAAATCCTATTTTTCAGGAGGGTCCTAAACAAAAGTCAAATTCCATTTTTCAGGAGGGTTCCGAACAAAAGTAAAATCCCATTTTTTAGGAGGGTCCTGAACAGAAAGTAAAATATTATTTTCTAGGAGGTTCCTGAAATAAAGTGAAATCCTATTTTTTAAGAGGGTGCTGAAGAGAAGGTAAAATTCCATTTTTCAGGAGGGTCCTGAACAGAAAGTAAAGTCCCATTTTTAAGGAGGGTCCAGAACAAAAAGTAAAATCTTATTCTTTAGGAGGGTCCTGAACAGAAAGTAAAATTCTAATTTTCAGGATGGTCCTGAATAAAAATAAAATCCCACTTTTTTGGGAGGGACCTGAACAGAAAGTAAAGTCCCATTTTTTAGGAGGGTCCTGCACAAAAGTAAAATCCCATTTTTTAGGAGGGTCCTAACATAAAGTGAATCCCATTTTTCAAGAGAGTCCTGAAGAAAAGGTAAAATCCTATTTTTCAGGAGGGTTTTGAACAAAAAGTGAAATTCTATTTTTCAGGAGGGTCCTGAACAGAAGGTAAAATACTATTTTCAGGAGAGTCCTGGACATAAAGTAAATTCCTATTTTTCTGGAGAGTCCTGAACATAAAGTAAAATCAATTTTTCAGGAAGGTCTTGAACATAAAGTAAAATCCCATTTATCAGGAGTGTCCTGGACATAAAGTAAAATCCCATTTTTTAGAAGGGTTCTGAACATATAGTTAAATCCTATTTTTCAAGAGAGTCCTGAACAAAAGTAAAATCCAATTTTTTACTAGAGGGTCCTCAACATAAAATACAATCCTATTTTTTATGAGGGTCAAAACAGAAACTAAAGTTCTATTTTCATGAGGGTCCTAAACAGAAGGTAAAATCCAATTTTCCAGGATGATCCTGAACAGAAAGTGAAATTTCATTTTTTCAGGAGGATCCTAAACATAAAGTAAAGTCCCATTTTTTAGGAGGGTCCTGAAAAGAAAGTAAAGTCACATTTTTCAGGGGGTTCCTGAACAGAAAGTAAATTCTTAGTTTTCAGGAGGGTCCTAAACATAGTGACGGGACCACCAACAAGGTCTATTGCATACCTCAGCTCACGACCATACTTTCAGGCTGACCAACGTCTAAACCGGAGATTAATCGGTTACTTCAAACACTCAGACAGAAGACTGTTACCCCATACTTGAATTAAAACCCCATTATAAGACAAGATATATTAACATAATTATATTTTAAGGAAATTCATGCTAGATTAAAATAATATGATCTTATAAGAACATGGTTTAGCTCATGCTCTAGACAGATTATGTGTTTAGCTGCTCATGCTAAGCACACAATCTGCCAACATGGCTTTGATACCAGAAAACGGTCCCCGAAAGTAAAATCCTGGATAGAAAGTAAAATCCTATTTGTCAGCAGGTTCCTGTATAGAAAGTAAAATCTCATTTTTCAGTAGGGTCCTAAACAGAAAGTAAAGTCCTATTTTTCAAGAGCGTGCTGGACCGAAAGTAAAATCCTGTTTTTCAGGAGGGTCCTGAACATATAGTAAAATCTCATTTTTCAGGAGGGCCTGGACAGAAAGTAAAATCCTATTTTTTAGAAGGGTCCTGAATTGAATGTAAAACCTAATTTTTAAGCAGGGTCTTGAAAAGAAAGTAAATTCCCATTTGTAAGGGAAATAGTGAACATAAAGTAAAAACCAATTTTTTAGGAGGTTCCTGGACAGAAAGTAAACTTCTATTTTTCAGGAGGGTCCTGAACAGAAAGAAAAATCCAATTTTTCACAAGAGTCCTGTACATTAAGTAAAATCTCATTTTTAGGAGGCTGCTGAACATAAACTAAAATACTATTTTTCAAAAGGGTCATGATCAAAAGTAAAATTATTTTTTTCACGAGGGTCCTGAACATAAAGCGAAATCCCATTTTTTAGTAGGATCCTAAATAGAAGAAAAAATCCTATTTTACAAGAGGGTCCTGAACAAAAGTAAATTCCCATTTTTTAGGAGTTTTCTGAAAAGATAGTAAAATCCTATTTTTCAGGAGGGTCCTGAGCAGAATGTAAAATCCCATTTTTCAGGAGGGTCCTGAACAAACAAAAAATACCATTTTTTAGGAGGGTCCTGGACAGAAAGTAAAATCTCACTTTTTAGGAGGGTCCTGGACAGAATGTAAAATCCTAATTTTTCAGGAGGGTCCTGAACAGAAAGTAAAGTCCCATTTTTTAGGAGGATCTTAGACAGAAAGTAAAATCCAATCTTTTAGAAGGGTCCTTGACAGAAAGTAAAGTCCCATTTTCCAGGAGGGTCCTGGACAGAAAGTAAAATCTTATTTTTCAGGAGGGTTCAGAAAAAAAAGTAAAATCCTATTTTTCAGGAGGGTCCTGTACAGAATGTAAAATCTCATTTTGCAGAAGGGACCTGAACAAAAGCAAAATACCATTTTTCAGAAGGGTCCTGTAAATAAAGTAAAATCCCATTTTTTCAGGAGGGACCTGAACTGAAAGGAAAGTCTCATTTTTCAGGATGGTCCGGCGCAGAAAGTAAAATCCCATTTTCCAAGAGCGTCCTGAATATAAAATAAAATCGTATTTTTTTGGAGGGTCCTGAACAGAAAGTAAAATCCCATTTTTCAGGAGGGTCCTGGACAGAAAGTAAAATCCTATTTTTTAGGAGGGTTTTGGACAGAAAGTAAAATTCTATTTTTTAGGAGGGTCCTGGACAGAATGTAAAATACTAATTTTTCAGAAGGGTCCTGAACGGAAAGTAAAGTCCCATTTTTCAGGAGGATCTTGGACAAAAAGTAAAATCCAATCTTTTAGAAGGGTCCTTGACAGAAGGTAAAGTCCCATTTTCCAGGAGGGTCCTGGACAGAAAGTAAAATCTTATTTTTCTGGAGGGTTCTAGACAGAAAGTAAAATCCTATTTTTGAGGAGGGTCCTGTACAGAATGTAAAATCTCATTTTGCAGAAGGGTCTTGAACAAAAAGTAAAGTCCCATTTTTCAGAAAAGTCTTGGACAGAAAGTAAAATCTCTTTTTTCAGGAAGGTCCTAGACAGAAAAAAGAGACCCATTTTTTAGGAGGGCCAGGATAGAAAGTAAAATCCCATTTTTCAGGTGGGTCCTAGACAGAAAGTTAAATCTTATTTTTCAGGAGGGGCCTGAACAGAAAGTAATGTCCCATTTCGTAGGATGGTGCTGGACAGAAAGTAAAATCTCATTTTTCAGGAGGGTACTGAACAAAACTAAAATCTCATTTTCATGAGGGTCCAGAACAGAATTAAAATCCCACTTTTCAGGAGGGTCCTGAACAGAATGTAAAGTACCATTTTTGAAGAGAATCCTGGACAAAAAGTAAAATCCCATTTTTATAGAGGGTCTTAGACAAAAAGTAAAGTCCCATTTTTCAGGAGGGTCCTGAACATAAAGTAAAGTCCCATTTTTCAGATGGTAAATTCCCATTTTTCAGGAGGGTCTTGAACAAAAGTAAAATCCCATGTTCATGAGGTTCCTGAACAGAAAGTAAAATACCATTTTTCAGGAGGTTCATGAAACGAAAGTAAAATCTTATTTTTCAGGAGGTTCCTTAACATTAAGTGAAATCCAATTTTTTAAGAGGGTCCAGAACAGAAGGTAAAATCCTATTTTTCAGGAGAGACCTGTATATAAAGTAAAATCGTATTTTCAGGAGGGACCTGAACAGAATATAAATTTTAATTTTACAGGAGGGTCCTGAACATAAAGAGAAATCCCATTTTTCAGAAGGATCCTGAACAGAAGATAAAATCCTATTTTACATAAAGCTGCTGAACAAAAGTAAATTCCTATTTTTTAGGAGATTTCTGAACAGAAAGTAAAATCCTATTTTTCAGGAGGGTCCTAAGCAGAAAGCAAAATCCCATTTTTCAGGAGGGTCCTAAGAAGAAAGTAAAATCCCATTTTTAAGAAGAGCCTTGAACAAAAGTAAAATCCTATTTTCATAAGGGTCCTGAACAGAAAGCAAAATCCCATTTTCCAGTAAGGTCCTGAACAGAAAGTCTCCCATATATCAGTGGGGTCCTGAACAGAACGTAAAATCATGTTTTTTAGAAAGGTTTTGAACCGAAAGTAAAATCTTATTTTTCATAGGGACCTGGACAGAAAGTAAAGTCCTATTTTTTAGGAGGATCCTGAACAGAATGTAAAATCCCACTTTTCAGAAGGATCCTGAACAGAAAGTACAATCTCATTTTCCAGGATGGTTTTGGACAAAAAGTATAATCCTATTTTTCAGGAGGGTCCTGGATAGAAGTTAAAATCCTATTTTTTAGGAGGGTCCTGAATAGAAAGTAAAGTCCCATTTTCTTGGAGGTTCCTGGACAGAAAGTAAAATCCTATTTTTCAGGAGGGTCCAGGACAGAAAGGATAATTCCATTTTTTAGGAGGGTCCTGGACAGAAAGTAAAATTCCAATTTTATAGAGGGTCTTGGACAGAAAGTAAATTACCATTTTTCAGGAGGGTCCTGGACATAAAGTAAAATCCCATTTTTCTGGAGGGTCCTGGATAGAAAGTAAAATCCTATTTGTCAGGAGTTTCCTGTATAGAAAGTAAAATCTCATTTTTTAGTATGTTCCTAAACAGAAAGTAAAGTCCTATTTTTCAGGAGGGTGCTGGACTAAAAATGAAATCCTATTTTTTAGGAGGGTCCTGAACATATAGTAAAATTCCATTTTTCAGGAGGGTCCTGGACAGAAAGTAAAATCCTATTTTTCAGGAGGGTCCTGAACTGAATGTAAAACCTAATTTTTCAGCAGGGTCTTGAAAAGAAAGTAAATTCCCATTTGTAAGGGAGATCCTGAACATAAAGTAAAAACCAATTTTTTAGGAGGGTCCCGGAACGAAAGTAAAGTTCTATTTTTCAGGAGGGTCCTGAACAGAAAGAAAAATCCAATTTTTCAGAAAAGTCCTGGACATTAAGTAAAATCTCATTTTTTAGGAGAGTCCTGGACAAAAAGTAATATCCCATTTTTTAGGAGGGTCCTGAACATAAACTAAAATCCTATTTTTCAAAAGGGTCATGACCAAAAGTAGAATTTTTTTTTTTCAGGAGGGTCCTGAACATAAAGCGAAATCCCATTTTTTAGTAGCATCTTGAACAGAAGATAAAATCCTATTTTACAAGAGGGTCCTGAACAAATGTAAATTCCCATTTTTCAGGAGGTTTCTGAACAGAAAGTAAAATCCTATTTTTCAGGAGGGTCCGGAGCAGATAGTAAAATCCCATTTTATAGGAGGGTCCTGTACAAAAGCAAAATACCATTTTTCAGGAGGGTCCTGTACATAAATTAAAATCCCATTTTTTAAAGAGGGACCTGAACTGAAAGGAAAGTCCTATTTTTCAGGATAGTCTTGGGCAGAAAGTAAAATCCCATTTTTCAAGAACGTCCTGAATATTAAATAAAATCCTATTTTTTTGTACGGTCCTAAAGAGAAAGTAAAATCCCATTTTTCAGGTGGGTCCTGGACAGAAAGTAAAATCCCTTTTTTTAGGAGGGTTCTGGACAGAATGTAAAATCCTAATTTTTCAGGAGGGTCCTGAACAGAAAGTAAAGTCCCATCTTTTAGAAGGGTCCTTGACAGAATTTAAAGTCCCATTTTCCAGGATAGTCCTGGACAGAAAGTAAAATCTTATTTTTCAGGAGGGTTCTGGACAGAAAATAAAATCCTATTTTTCAGGAGGGTCCTGTACAGAATGTAAAATCTCATTTTGCAGAAAGGACCTGAACAAAAGCAAAATGTCATTTTTCAGGAGGGTCCTGTACATAAAGTAAAGTCCCATTTTTTCAGAAGGGACCTGAACTGAAAGGAATGTCCTATTTTTCAGGATGGTCCTGCGCAGAAAGTAAAATCCCATTTTTCAAGAGCGTCCTGAATATAAAATAAAATCCTATTTTTTTTGAGGGTCCTAAACAGAAAGTAAAATCCCATTTTTCGGGAGGGTCCTGGACAGAAAGTAAAATCCCTTTTTTTAGGAGGGTTTTGGACAGAAAGTAAAATCCCATTTTTTAGGAGGGTTTTGGACAGAATGTAAAATACTAATTTTTCAGGAGGGTCCTGAACGGAAAGTAAAGTCCCATTTTTCAGGAGGATCTTGGACAGAAAGTAAAATCCAATCTTTTAGAAGGGTCCTTGAAAGAATGTAAAGTCCCATTTTCCAGGATGGTCCTGGACAGAAAGTAAAATCTTATTTTTCAGGAGGGTTCTGGACAGAAAATAAAATCCTATTTTTCAGGAGGGTCCTGTACAGAATGTAAAATCTCATTTTGCAGAAAGGACCTGAACAAAAGAAAAATGTCATTTTTCAGGAGGGTCCTGTACATAAAGTAAAGTCCCATTTTTTCAGAAGGGACCTGAACTGAAAGGAATGTCCCATTTTTCAGGATGGTCCTGCGCAGAAAGTAAAATCCCATTTTTCAAGAGCGTCCTGAATATAAAATAAAATCCTATTTTCTTGGAGGGTCCTGAACAGAAAGTAAAATTCCATTTTTCAGGAGGGTCCTGGACAGAAAGTAAAATCCCTTTTTTTAGGAGGGTTTTGGACAGAAAGTAAAATTCTATTTTTTAGGAGGGTCCTGGACAGAATGTAAAATACTAATTTTTTAGGAGGGTCCTGAACGGAAAGTAAAGTCCCATTTTTCAGGAGGATCTTGGACAGAAAGTAAAATCCAATCTTTCAGAAGGGTCCTTGACAGAAGGTAAAGTCCCATTTTCCAGGAGGGTCTTGGACAGAAAGTAAAATCTTATTTTTCTGGAGGGTTCTAGACAGAAAGTAAAATCCTATTTTTGAGGAGGGTCCAGTACAGAATGTAAAATCTCATTTTGCAGAAGGGTCTTGAACAGAAAGTAAAGTCCCATTTTTCACGAAAGTCCTGGACAGAAAGTAAAATCTCTTTTTTTTAGAAAGGTCCTAGACAGAAAAAAGAGACCCATTTTTTAGGAGGGCCCTGGACAGAATGTAAAATACTAATTTTTCAAGAGGGTCATGAACGGAAAGTAAAGTCCCATTTTTCAGGAGGATCTTGGACAGAAAGTAAAATCCAATCTTTTAGAAGGGTCTTTGACAGAAGGTAAAGTCCCATTTTCCAGGAGGGTCCTGGACAGAAAGTAAAATCTTATTTTTCTGAAGGGTTCTAGACAGAAAGTAAAATCCTATTTTTTAGGAGGGTCCTGTACAGAATGTAAAATCTCATTTTGCAGAAGGGTCTTGAACAGAAAGTAAAGTCCCATTTTTCAGAAGAGTCCTGGACAGAAAGTAAAATCTTTTTTTTCAGGAAGGTCCTACAAAGAAACAAAAGACCCATTTTTAGGAGGGTCCTGAATAGAATGTAAAATACCATTTTTTAGGATTTTCCTGAAATAAAGTAAAATCTCATTTTTCAGGAGGGTCCTGAACAAAAGGTAAAATCCATTTTTTCAGGAGGGTACTGAACAAATGTAAATTCCCAATTTTTAGGAGGGTCCTTAACAGTAAGTAGAATCCAATTTTTTAGAAAGGTCCTGAACAGAAAGTCAAATTCCATTTTTCAAGGTGTCCTGAACAGAACGTCAAATCCCATTTTTAGGTGTGTTCTGAACAGAAAGTAAAAGCTCATTTTTTCGGAGGGTTTAGGACAGAAAGTAAAATCCCATTTTTTGGGATTGTCTTGGACTGAAAGTAAAGTCCCATTTTTCTTGAGGATCCTAAATAGAAACTAAAATTACATTTTTCAAGAGGATCTTGAACAGAATGTAAAATCCCATTTTTCAGGAGGGTCTTAGACAGAAAGTATAATCCTATTTTTCAGGAGGGTCCTGGATAGAAGGTAAAATCCCATTTTTTAGGAGTGTTCTAAACAGAAAGTAAAGTCCTATTTTTCAAGAGGGTCCTGGATAGAAAGTAAAATCCCATTTTTCAGCAGAGTCCTTGACAGAGAGTAAAGTCTTATTATTCAGGAGGGTCTTGGACAGAAAGTAAAATTCTATATTTCAGGAGGGTCCTAGACAAAAAAATAATCCTATTTTTCAATAGGGTCCTTACAGATAGTAAAGTCCTATTTTTTTGGTTGGTATTGGACAGAAAGCAAAATCCTATTTTTCAGGAGAGTCCTGAAGATAAATGAAATCTCATTTTTTTGGAGGGTCCTGAACATAAAGTAAAATCTCATTGTTCAGGAAGGTCCTGAACAAAAGTAATGTCCTATTTTTTAGGAGGGTCCTCGATAAAAAGTAAAATCCCATTTTTAGGAGGGTCCTGAACATAAAGTAAAATCCCATTTTCTGGAGAGCCTTGCACGGAAGTAAAATTCCAGTTTTTTAAGAGGGTCCTGAACAGAAAGTAAAATCCCATTTTTCAGGAGGGTCCTGAACAAAAAGTAAAATCTCATTTTACAGGAGGGTCTAGAATATAGAGTGAAATCCCACTTTCTAGGAGGGTCCTAAACAGAAGGTAAAATCCCATTTTTTAGGAGGGTCCTGAACAAAAGTAAAGTCTCATTTTTCTGGAGGGTCCTCTAGAGAAAGTAAAGTCTCATTTTTTAGGAGGGTCCTGAACAAAAAGTAAAATTTCATTTTCCACCAGGGTCCTGAACAGAAAGTAAAATGCCATTTTTCTAGAGGGTCCTATATATAAAGTAAAATTCTATTTTTCAGGAGGGTCCTGAATAGAATGTAAAATACCATTTTTTAAGATTTTCCTGAAATAAAGTAAAATCTCATTTTTCAGGAGGGTCCTAAACAAAAGGTAAAATCCCTTTTTTCAGGAGGGTACTGAACAAATATAAATTCTCAATTTTTAGGAGGGTCCTTAACAGTAAGTAGAATCCAAGTTTTCAGAAAGGTCCTGAACAGAAAGTCAAATTCCATTTTTCAAGGTGTCCTGAACAGAACGTCAAATCCCATTTTTAGGTGTGTTCTGAACAGAAAGTAAAAGCTTATTTTTTCGGAGGGTTTAGGACAGAAAGTAAAATCCCATTTTTTGGGATTGTCTTGGACTGAAAGTAAAGTCCCATTTTTCTTAAGGATCCTAAATAGAAACTAAAATTACATTTTTCAAGAGGATCTTGAACAGAATGTAAAATCCCATTTTTCAGGAGGGTCTTAGACAGAAAGTATAATCCCATTTTTCAAGAGGGTCCTGGATAGAAGGTAAAATCCCATTTTTCAGGAGGGTCTAGAATATAAAGTGAAATCCCACTTTCTAGGAGGGTCCTAAACAGAAGGTAAAATCCCATTTTTTAGGAGGGTCCTGAACAAAAGTAAAGTCTCATTTTTCTGGAGGGTCCTCAAGAGAAAGTAAAGTCTCATTTTTCTGGAGGGTCCTGAACAAAAAGTAAAATTCCATTTTCCACCAGGGTCCTGAACAGAAAGTAAAATGCCATTTTTCTAGAGGGTCCTATACATAAAGTAAAATTCTATTTTTCAGGAGGGTCCTAAATAGAACGTAAAATACCATTTTTTAGGATTTTCCTGAAATAAAGTAAAATCTCATTTTTCAGGAGGGTCCTGAACAAAAGGTAAAATCCCTTTTTTCAGGAGGGTACTGAACAAATGTAAATTCCCAATTTTTAGGAGGGTCCTTAACAGTAAGTAGAATCCAATTTTTCAGAAAGGTCCTGAACAGAAAGTCAAATTCCACTTTTCAAGGTGTCCTGAACAGAACGTCAAATCCCATTTTTAGGTGTGTTCTGAACAGAAAGTAAAAGCTCATTTTTTCGGAGGGTTTAGGACAGAAAGTAAAATCCCATTTTTTGGGATTGTCTTGGACTGAAAGTAAAGTCCCATTTTTCTGGAGGATCCTAAATAGAAACTAAAATTACATTTTTCAAGAGGATCTTGAATAGAATGTAAAATCCCATTTTTCAGGAGGGTCTTAGACAGAAAGTATAATCCCATTTTTTAGGAGGGTCCTGGATAGAAGGTAAAATCCCATTTTTTAGGAGTGTCCTAAACAGAAAGTAAAGTCCTATTTTTCAAGAGGGTCCTGGATAGAAAGTAAAATCCCATTTTTCAGCAGGGTCCTTGACAGAGAGTAAAGTCTTATTATTCAGGAGGGTCCTGGACAGAAAGTAAAATTCTATATTTCAGGAGGGTCCTGGACAAAAAAATAATCCTATTTTTCAATAGGGTCCTTACAGATAGTAAAGTCCTATTTTTTTGGTTGGTATTGGACAGAAAGCAAAATCCTATTTTTCAGGAGAGTCCTGAAGATAAATGAAATCTCATTTTTCTGGAGGGTCCTGAACATAAAGTAAAATCTCATTGTTCAGGAAGGTCCTGAACAAAAGTAATGTCCTATTTTTTAGGAGGGTCCTCGATAAAAAGTAAAATCCCATTTTTAGGAGGGTCCTGAACATAAATTAAATCTCATTTTCTGGAGAGCCTTGCACGGAAGTAAAATTCCATTTTTTAAGAGGGTCCTGAACAGAAAGTAAAATCCCATTTTTCAGGAGGGTCCTGAACAAAAAGTAAAATCTCATTTTTCAGGAGGGTCTAGAATATAAAGTGAAATCCCACTTTCTAGGAGGGTCCTAAACAGAAGGTAAAATCCCATTTTTTAGGAGGGTCCTGAACAAAAGTAAAGTCTCATTTTTCTGGAGGGTCCTCAAGAGAAAGTAAAGTCTCATTTTTTAGGAGGGTCCTGAACAAAAAGTAAAATTTCATTTTCCACCAGGGTCCTGAACAGAAAGTAAAATGCCATTTTTCTAGAGGGTCCTATATATAAAGTAAAATTCTATTTTTCAGGAGGGTCCTGAATAGAATGTAAAATACCATTTTTTAAGATTTTCCTGAAATAAAGTAAAATCTCATTTTTCAGGAGGGTCCTGAACAAAAGGTAAAATCCCTTTTTTCAGGAGGGTACTGAACAAATATAAATTCTCAATTTTTAGGAGGGTCCTTAACAGTAAGTAGAATCCAAGTTTTCAGAAAGGTCCTGAACAGAAAGTCAAATTCCATTTTTCAAGGTGTCCTGAACAGAACGTCAAATCCCATTTTTAGGTGTGTTCTGAACAGAAAGTAAAAGCTCATTTTTTCGGAGGGTTTAGGACAGAAAGTAAAATCCCATTTTTTGGGATTGTCTTGGACTGAAAGTAAAGTCCCATTTTTCTTAAGGATCCTAAATAGAAACTAAAATTACATTTTTCAAGAGGATCTTGAACAGAATGTAAAATCCCATTTTTCAGGAGGGTCTTAGACAGAAAGTATAATCCCATTTTTCAAGAGGGTCCTGGATAGAAGGTAAAATCCCATTTTTCAGGAGGGTCTAGAATATAAAGTGAAATCCCACTTTCTAGGAGGGTCCTAAACAGAAGGTAAAATCCCATTTTTTAGGAGGGTCCTGAACAAAAGTAAAGTCTCATTTTTCTGGAGGGTCCTCAAGAGAAAGTAAAGTCTCATTTTTCTGGAGGGTCCTGAACAAAAAGTAAAATTCCATTTTCCACCAGGGTCCTGAACAGAAAGTAAAATGCCATTTTTCTAGAGGGTCCTATACATAAAGTAAAATTCTATTTTTCAGGAGGGTCCTAAATAGAACGTAAAATACCATTTTTTAGGATTTTCCTGAAATAAAGTAAAATCTCATTTTTCAGGAGGGTCCTGAACAAAAGGTAAAATCCTTTTTTTCAGGAGGGTACTGAACAAATGTAAATTCCCAATTTTTAGGAGGGTCCTTAACAGTAAGTAGAATCCAATTTTTCAGAAAGGTCCTGAACAGAAAGTCAAATTCCACTTTTCAAGGTGTCCTGAACAGAACGTCAAATCCCATTTTTAGGTGTGTTCTGAACAGAAAGTAAAAGCTCATTTTTTCGGAGGGTTTAGGACAGAAAGTAAAATCCCATTTTTTGGGATTGTCTTGGACTGAAAGTAAAGTCCCATTTTTCTGGAGGATCCTAAATAGAAACTAAAATTACATTTTTCAAGAGGATCTTGAATAGAATGTAAAATCCCATTTTTCAGGAGGGTCTTAGACAGAAAGTATAATCCCATTTTTCAGGAGGGTCCTGGATAGAAGGTAAAATCCCATTTTTTAGGAGTGTCCTAAACAGAAAGTAAAGTCCTATTTTTCAAGAGGGTCCTGGATAGAAAGTAAAATCCCATTTTTCAGCAGGGTCCTTGACAGAGAGTAAAGTCTTATTATTCAGGAGGGTCCTGGACAGAAAGTAAAATTCTATATTTCAGGAGGGTCCTGGACAAAAAAATAATCCTATTTTTCAATAGGGTCCTTACAGATAGTAAAGTCCTATTTTTTTGGTTGGTATTGGACAGAAAGTAAAATCCTATTTTTCAGGAGAGTCCTGAAGATAATGAAATCTCATTTTTCTGGAGGGTCCTGAATATAAAGTAAAATCTCATTGTTCAGGAAGGTCCTGAACAAAAGTAATGTCCTATTTTTTAGGAGGGTCCTCGATAAAAAGTAAAATCCCATTTTTTAGGAGGGTCCTGAACATAAAGTAAAATCCCATTTTCTGGAGAGCCTTGCACGGAAGTAAAATTCCATTTTTTAAGAGGGTCCTGAACAGAAAGTAAAATCCCATTTTTCAGGAGGGTCCTGAACAAAAAGTAAAATCTCATTTTTCAGGAGGGTCTAGAATATAAAGTGAAATCCCACTTTCTAGGAGGTTCCTAAACAGAAGGTAAAATCCCATTTTTTAGGAGGGACCTGAACAAAAGTAAAGTCTCATTTTTCTAGAGGGTCCTGAACAAAAAGTAAAATTCCATTTTCCACCAGGGTCCTGAACAGAAAGTAAAATGCCATTTTTCTAGAGGGTCCTATACATAAAGTAAAATTCTATTTTTCAGGAGGGTCCTAAATAGAATGTAAAATACCATTTTTTAGGATTTTCCTGAAATAAAGTAAAATCTCATTTTTCAGGAGGGTCCTGAACAAAACGTAAAATCCCTTTTTTCTGGAGGGTACTAAACAAATGTAAATTCCCAATTTTTAGGAGGGTCCTTAACAGTAAGTAGAATCCAATTTTTCAGAAAGGTCCTGAACAGAAGGTCAAATTCCACTTTTCAAGGTGTCCTGAACAGAACGTCAAATCCCATTTTTAGGTGTGTTCTGAACAGAAAGTAAAAGCTCATTTTTTCGGAGGGTTTAGGACAGAAACTAAAATCCCATTTTTTGGGATTGTCTTGGACTGAAAGTAAAGTCCCATTTTTCTGGAGGATCCTAAATAGAAACTAAAATTACATTTTTCAAGAGGATCTTGAACAGAATGTAAAATCCCATTTTTCAGGAGGGTCTTAGACAGAAAGTATAATCCCATTTTTCAGGAGGGTCCTGGATAGAAGGTAAAATCCCATTTTTTAGGAGTGTCCTAAACAGAAAGTAAAGTCCTATTTTTCAAGAGTGTCCTGGATAGAAAGTAAAATCCTATTTTTCAGCAGGGTCCTTGACAGAGAGTAAAGTCTTATTATTCAGGAGGGTCCTGGACAGAAAGTAAAATTCTATATTTCAGGAGGGTCCTGGACAAAAAAATAATCCTATTTTTCAATAGGGTCCTTACATATAGTAAAGTCCTATTTTTTTGGTTGGTATTGGACAGAAAGCAAATTCCTATTTTTCAGGAGAGTCCTGAAGATAAATGAAATCTCATTTTTCTGGAGGGTCCTGAACATAAAGTAAAATCTCATTGTTCAGGAAGGTCCTGAACAAAAGTAATGTCCTATTTTTTAGGAGGGTCCTCGATAAAAAGTAAAATCCCATTTTTTAGGAGGGTCCTGAACATAAAGTAAAATCCCATTTTCTGGAGAGCCTTGCACGGAAGTAAAATTCCATTTTTTAAGAGGGTCCTGAACAGAAAGTAAAATCCCATTTTTCAGGAGGGTCCTGAACAAAAAGTAAAATCTCATTTTTCAGGAGGGTCTAGAATATAAAGTGAAATCCCACTTTCTAGGATGGTCCTAAACAGAAGGTAAAATCCCATTTTTTAGGAGGGTCCTGAACAAAAGTAAAGTCTCATTTTTCTAGAGGGTCCTCAAGAGAAAGTAAAGTCTCATTTTTTAGGAGGGTCCTGAACAAAAAGTAAAATTCCATTTTCCACCAGGGTCCTGAACAGAAAGCAAAATGCCATTTTTCTAGAGGGTCCTATACATAAAGTAAAATTCTATTTTTCAGGAGGGTCCTAAATAGAATGTAAAATACCATTTTTTAGGATTTTCCTGAAATAAAGTAAAATCTCATTTTTCAGGAGGGTCCTGAACAAAAGGTAAAATCCCTTTTTTCAGGAGGGTACTGAACAAAAGTAAATTCCCAATTTTTAGGAGGGTCCTTAACAGTAAGTAGAATCCAATTTTTCAGAAAGGTCCTGAACAGAAAGTTAAATTCCATTTTTCAAGGTGTCCTGAACAGAATGTAAAATCCCATTTTTAGGTGTGTTCTGAACAGAAAGTAAAAGCTCATTTTTTCGGAGGGTTTAGGACAGAAAGTAAAATCCCATTTTTTGGGATTGTCTTGGACTGAAAGTAAAGGCCCATTTTTCTGGAGGATCCTAAATAGAAACTAAAATTACATTTTTCAAGAGGATCTTGAACAGAATGTAAAATCCCATTTTTCAGGAGGGTCTTAGACAGAAAGTATAATCCCATTTTTCAGGAGGGTCCTGGATAGAAGGTAAAATCCTATTTTTTAGGAGGGTCCTGAATAGAAAGTAATGTCCCATTTTTATCGAGGGTCTTGGACAGAAAGTAAAGTCCTATTTTTCAGGAGGATCCTGGACAGAAAGTAAAATCCCATTTTTATGAAGGGTCTTGGATAGAAAGTAAAGTCCCATTTTTCAGGAGGGTCCTGGACAAAAAGTAAAATCCCATTTTTTTGGAGGGTCCTGGGCAGAAAGTAAAATCCCATTTTAAAGGAGGTTCCTGTATAGAAAGTAAAGTCTCATTTTTCAGGAGGGTCCTGAACAGAAAGGAAAAATATAGTAAAATCTCATTTTTTAGGAGGGTCTTAAACAGAAAGTAAAGTCCCATTTTTCAGGAGTGTCCTGGACAAAAAGTAAAATCCCATTTTCCAGGAGGGTCCTTGATAGAAAGTAAAGTCTTATTTTTCAGGAGGGTCCTGGACAGAAAGGAAACTACCATTTTTCAAGCGGGTCCTGGATAGAATGTAAAATCCCATTTTTCAGGAGGGTCCTGATAGAAAGTAAACTCCTATTTTTCTGGAGGATCCTGGACCGAAAGTAAAATCCCATTTTTATAAAGGGTCTTGGACAGAAAGTAAAATCCTATTTTTCTTGAGGGTCCTGGATAGAAAGTAAAATCCCATTTTCAGGAGGGTCTTGGACAGAAAGTATAATCCCATTTTTCAGGAGGGTCCTGGATAGAAGGTACAATCCTATTTTTTAGGAGTGTCCTAAACAGAAAGTAAAGTCCTATTTTACAAGAGGGTCCTGGATAGAAAGTAAAATCCTATTTTTCAGCAGGGTCCTTGACAGAGAGTAAAGTCTTATTATTCAGGAGGGTCCTGGACTGAAAGTAAAATTCTATATTTCAGGAGGGTCCTGGACAAAAAAATAATCCTATTTTTCAGTAGGGTCCTTACAGATAGTAAAGTCCTATTTTTTTGGTTGGTATTGGACAGAAAGCAAATTCCTATTTTTCAGGAGAGTCCTGAATATAAATGAAATCTCATTTTTCTGGAGGGTCCTGAACATAAAGTAAAATCTCATTTTTCAGGAAGGTCCTGAACAAAAGTAATGTCCTATTTTTTAGGAGGGTCCTCGATAAAAAGTAAAATCCCATTTTTTAGGAGGGTCCTGAACATAAAGTAAAATCCCATTTTCTGGAGATCCTTGCACGAAAGTAAAATCCCATTTTTCAGGAGGGTCCTGAACAGAAAGTAAAATCTCATTTTTCAGGAGGGTCTAGAATATAAAGTGAAATCCCAATTTCTAGGAGGTTCCTAAACATAAGATAAAATTCCATTTTTTAGGAGGGTCTTGAACAAAATTAAAGTCTCATTTTTCTGGAGGGTCCTTAAGAGAAAGTAAAGTCTTATTTTTTAGGAGGGTCCTGAACAAAAAGTAAAATGCCATTTTTCTAGAGGGTCCTATACATAAAATAAAATTCTATTTTTCAGGAGGGTCCTGAATAGAATGTAAAATACCATTTTTCAGGATTTTCCTAAACATATAGTGATATCTCATTTTTCAGGAGGGTCCTGAACAAAAGGTAAAATCCCTTTTTTCAGGAGGGTACTGAACAAAAGTAAATTCCTAATTTTTAGGAGGGTCGTTAACAGTAAGTAGAATTTAATTTTTCAGAAAGGTCCTGAAAAGAAAGTGAAATTCCATTTTTCAAGGTGTCATGAACAGAACGTAAAATCCCATTTTTAGGTGTGTTCTGAACAGAAAGTAAAAGCTCATTTTTTCAGAGGGTTTTGGACAGAAAGTAAAATCCCATTTTTTTGGGATTGTATTGGACTTAAAGTAAAGTCCCATTTTTCTGGAGGATCCTAAATAGAAACTAAAATTACATTTTTCAAGAGGATCTTGAATAGAATGTAAAATCCCATTTTTCAGAAGGGTCTTAGACAGAAAGTATAATCCCATTTTTCAGGAGGGTCCTGGATAGAAGGTAAAATCCTATTATTTAGGAGGGTCCTGAATAGAAAGTAATGTCCCATTTTTATGGAGGATATTGTACAGAAAGTAAAGTCCTATTTTTCAGGAGGATCCTGGACAGAAAGTAAAATCCCATTTTTATGAAGGGTCTTGGACAGAAAGTAAAGTCTCATTTTTCAGGAGGGTCCTGGACAAAAAGTAAAATCCCATTTTTCTGGAGGGTCCTGGACAGAAAGTAAAATCCCATTTTTCAGGAGGTTCCTATATAGAAAGTAAAATCTCATTTTTCAGGAGGGTCCTGAACAGAAAGGAAAAATAAAGTAAAATCTCATTTTTTAGGAGGGTCTTCAACAGAAAGTAAAGTCCCATTTTTCAGGAGGGTCCTGGACAAAAAGTAAAATCCCATTTTTCAGGAGGGTCCTTGATAGAAAGTAAAGTCTTATTTTTCAGGAGGGTACTGGATAGAATGTAAAATCCCATTTTTCAAGAGGGTCCTGAACAGAAAGTAAAGTCCCATTCTTCTGGAGGATCCTGGACAGAAAGTAAAATCCGATTTTTATAGAGGGTCTTGGACAGAAAGTAAAATCCTATTTTTCTTGAGGGTCCTGGACAGAAAGTAAAATCCCATTTTTCAGGAGGTTCCTGTATAGAATGTAAAATCTCATTTTTTAGGAGGGTCCTAAACAGAAAGTAAAGTCCCATTTTCAGGAGGTTCCAGGACTGAATGTAAAATCGCATTTTTCAGGAGGGTCCTGAACATATAGTAAAATCCCATTTTTCAGAAGGGTCCTGGACAGAAAGTAAAATCCTATTTTTCAGGAGGTTATTGAACTGAATGTAAAATCTAATTTTTCTGCAGGGTCTTGAAAAGAAAGTAAATTCCCATTTGTAAGGATGATCCTGAACATAATGTAAAAACCAATTTTTCAGGAAGGTCCTAGACAGAAAGTAAAGTTCTATTTTTCAGGAGAGTCCTGAACAGAATAAAAAATCCAATTTTTCAGAATAGTACTGGACATTAAGTAAAATCCCATTTTTCAGGAGAGTCCTGGACATAAAGTAAAATCCTATTTTTTAGCAGGGTCCTGAACATAAAGTAAAATCCCATTTTTCAGAAGGGTCCTCAACAAAAGTAAAATTATTTTTTTCAGGAGGGTCCTTAATAGAAAGTAAAATCCTATTTTTAGGAGGGCCTAAACAGAAAGTAAATTCCCATTTTCCAAGAGTGTCCTGAACAGTAGGTTAAATCCCATTTTTCAGGAGATTCATGAACCAAAAATAAAATCTTATTTTTCAGGAGGGTCCTTAACATTAAGCAAAATCCAATTTTTTAGGAGGGTCCTGAACAGAAGGTAAAATCCCATTTTTCAGGAGTGTCCTGTACATAAAGTAAAATCCTATTTTTCAGGAGGGTCCTGAATAGAAAGTAAAATCCAATTTTTAAGAAGGATCTTGAACGTAAAGCGAAATACCATTTTTCAGGAGGATCTTGAACAGAAGATAAAATCCTATTTTACAGGAGGGTCCTGAACAAAAGTAAATTCCTATTTTTCAGGAGGTTTCTGAACAAAAAGTAAAATCCTATTTTTCAGGAAGGTCCTGAGCAGAAAGTAAAATCCTATTTTTAAGAAGGGCCTTGAACGAAAGTAAAATCCTATTTTCATGAGGGTCCAGACGTAAAATCCTATTATCATGAGGGTCCTCAACAGAAAGTAAAATTCTATTTTTTAGTAGGGTCCTGTACAAAAGCAAAATCCCATTTTTTAGGCGGGTCATGTAGATAAAGAAAAATCCCATTTTTTCAAGATGTACTTGCATAGAAAGTAAAATCTCATTTTTCAGGAGCGTCCTGAATATAAAATAAAATCTTATTTTTCTGGATGGTCCTGAACAGAAAGTAAAATCCCATTTTTCAGGAGGGTCCTGGACAAAAAGTAAAATCCCATTTTTTAGGAGGGTTCTGGATAGAAAGTAAAATCCCATTTTTCAAGAGGGTTCTGGACAGAATTTAAAATCCTCATTTTTCAGGACGGTCCTGAACATAAAGTAAAGTCCCATTTTTCAGAAGAATCTTGCACAGAAATTAAAATCCAATCTTTTAGAAGGGTCCTGGACAGAAAATAAAGTCCCATTTTCAAGGAGGGTCCTGGACAGAAAGTAAAATCTCTTTTTTTAGGAAGTTCCTAGATAGAAAGTAAAGACCCACTTTTTAGGAGGGCCTGGACAGAAAGTAAAATACCATTTTTCAGGAGGGTCCTAGACAGAAAGTTAAATCTTATTTTTTAGGAGTATGCTGAACAGAAAGTAAAGTTTCATTTGTTAGGATGGTCCTGGACAGATAGTAAAATCCCATTTTTTAGGAGGGTCCTGTATATTAAATGAAATCCCATCTTTCAGGAGGGTCCAGAATAGAAAGTAAAATCCTATTTTTCAAGAGGGTCTTGGACCGAATGTAAAATCCCATTTTTAGAAGGGTTCTGGACAGAAAGTAAAATCCTATTTTTCAGGAGGGTCTTGGACATAAAGTAAATATCCATTTTTTAATAGGGTCCTGGACATAAAGTAAATACCCATTTTCAGTAGGATCCTGAACATAAAGTAAAATCCATTTTTCTGGAGGGTTCTGAACATAAAGTAAAATCTCATTATTTAGGAGCATCCTGGACATAAAGAAAAACCTATTTTCCAGGAGGGTCCTGGACAGAAAGTAAATTTCCCTTTTTTAGGAGGGTGATGAACAGAAAGTAAATTCCGATTTTTTAGGATGTTCCTAAACATAAAGTAAAACCCTATTTTTCAGGAGGGTCCTGAGCAGAAAGTAAAGTCCTATTTTTTAGGATGGTCCTGGACAGAAAGTAAATCCCATTTTTCAGGAGGGTCCTGAACAGAAAGTAAAATGATATTTTTCAGGAGGGTTCTGAGTATAAAGTGAAATCCCATTTCTTAGAAGGGTCCCAAACAGAAGGTGAAATCCTATTTTTCAGGAGGGTCCTGAACAAAAGTAAAGTCTCATTTTTCAGGAGGGTCCTTAACAGAAAGTAAAGTTTTATTTTTTAGGAGGGTCCTAAACAAAAAGTAAAATTCCATTTTTCAGAAGGGTCCTGAACAGAAAGTAAAATGCAATTTTTCTGGAGGGTTCTGAACAAAAGTAAAATTCCATTTTTCAGGAGGGTCCCGAACTGAAAGTAATTTCTAATTTTTTAAGGGAGTCCTGAACAAAAGTAAAATCCTATTTTTCAGGAGGCTCCTGAACAGAAAGCAAAATCCCATTTACAGAAGGGTCATTAATAGTAAGTAAAATCCTATTTTCTAAAAAGGTCCTGAACAGAAAGTCAATTTCCCTTTTTTAGGGGTCCTGAACAGAACGTAAAATCCAATTTTTAGGTGAGTTCTGAACAGAAAGTAAGATCTTATTTTTTTAGAGGGTTCTTGACAGAAAGTAAAAACCCATTTTTTCAGGAGAGTCTTGGACAGAAAGTAAAGTCCCATTTTTCACGAGGATCCTAAATAGAAACTAAAATCGCATTTTTCAGGAGGATCCTGAACAGAAAGTAAAATCCCATTTTCCAGGAGGGTCTTGGACAGAAAGTATAATCCTATTTTTTAGGAGGGTCCTGGATAGAAGGTAAAATCCTATTTTTCAGGAGGGTCCTGAATAGAAAGTAAAGTCCTATTTTTTAGGAGGGTCCTGGATAGATAGTAAAGTCCCATTTTTTAGGAGGATCTGGACAGAAAGTAAAATCCAATTTTTATGAAGGGTCTTGGACAGAAAGTAAAGTCTCATTTTTCAGGAGGGACCTAGACAGAAAGTAAATTTCCATTTTTCTGAGGGTCCTGGACAGAAAGTAAAATCCTATTTTTCAGGAGGTTCCTGTATAGAAAGTAAAATCTCATTTTTCAGGAGGGTCCTAAACAGAAAGGAAAAATAAAGTAAAATCTCATTTTTCAGGAGGGTGCTAAACCGAAAGTAAAGTCCCATTTTTCAGGAGGGTCCAGGACAAAAAATAAAATCCCATTTTTCAGGAGGGTCCTTGACAGAAAGTAAAGTCTTATTTTTCAGGTGGGTCCTAGACAGAAAGGAAAATACCATTTTTAAGAGGGTCCTGGACAGAATGTAAAATCCCATTTTTCAGGAGGGTCCTGAACAGAAAGTGAAGTCCCATTTTCAGGAGGATCCAGGACAGAAAGTAAAATCGAATTTTTATAAAGGGTCTTGGACAAAAAGTAAAGTCCCATTATTCAGGAGGTTCCTGTATAGAAAGTAAAATCCCATTTTTCAGAAGGGTCCTAAACAGAAAGTAAAGTCCTATTTTTTCAGGAGGGTCCTGGACCGAAAGTAAAATTCCATTTTTCAGAAGGGTCCTGAACAAAAGTAAAATAATTTTTTCAGGGGGTCCTTAACAAAAAGTAAAATTCCATTTTCAGGAGGGGCCTAAACAGAAAGTAAAGTCCCATTTTCTAGGAGTGTCCTGAACAACAGGTTAAATCCCATTTTTCAAGAGGTTCATGAACCAAAAGTAAAATCTTATTTTTCAGGAGGGTTCTTAACATTAAGCGAAATCCAATTTTTTTGGAGGGTCCTGAACAAGATGTAAAATCCCATTTTTCAGGAGAGTCCTTTACATAAAGTAAGATCCTATTTTTTACGAGGGTCCTGAACAGAAAGTAAAATCTCATTTTTCAAGAGGATCCTGAACAGAAGATAAAATCTTATTTTACAGGAGGGTCCTGAACAAAAGTAAATTCCCATTTTCCTGGTGGTTTCTGAACAGAAAGTAAAATCCTATTTTTCAGGAGGGTCTTGAGAAGAAAGTAAAATCCTATTTTTTCAGGAGGGTCCTGAGCAGAAAGTAAAATCCTATTTTTAAGAAGGGCCTTGAACAAAAGTAAAATTCTATTTTCATGAGGGTCCTGAACAGAAAGAAAAATCCTATTTTTCAGGAGGATCCTAAACAAAAGCAAAATCCCATTTTTCACAAGGGTCCTGTACATAAAGTAAAATCCCAATTTTTCAGGAGGGTCCTGAGCAGAAAGTAAAGTCCCATTTTTCAGGATGGTCCTAGACAGAAAGTAAAATCTCATTTGTCAAGTGCGTCCTGAATTTAAAAAGAAATCCCATTTTTTTGGAGGGTCCTGAACAGAAAGTAAAATCTCATTTTTCAGGAGGGTCCTGGACAAAAAGTAAAATCCCATTTTTTAGGAGGGTTCTGGACAGAAAGTAAAATCCCATTTTTATAGAGGGTCTTGGACAGAAAGTAAATTCCCATTTTTCAGGAGGGTCCTAGAAAGAAAGTAAAATCCTATTTTTCTTATGCGTCCTGGACAGAAAGTAAAATCCCATTTTTCAGGAAGTTCCTATATAGAAAGTAAAATCTCAATTTTTAGGAGGGTTCTAAACAGAAAGTAGAGTCCCATTTTTCAGGAGAGTCCTGGACAGAAAGTAAAATCCTATTTTTCTTGAGGATCCTGAATAGACAGTAAAATCACATTTTTTAGGAGGTTCCTGTGTAGAAAGTAAAATCTCATCTTTTAGGAGGGTCCTAAACATATAGTAAAATCCCATTTTTTAGGAGGGTTCTAGGAAGAAAGTAAAATCCCAATTTTCAGGAGGGTCCTGAACGGAATGTAAAATCATAATTTTTCAGGATGTTCCTGAACAGATAGTAAAGTCCTATTTTTCCGGAGGATCTTGGACAGAATGTAAAATCTCATTTTTCAGGAGGATCCTAGACAGAAAGTAAAATCCCATTTTTCAGGAGGGTCTTGTACAGAATGTAAAATCTCATTTAGCAGAAAGGTCTTGAACAGAAAGTATAGTCCAATTTTTTAGGAGAGTCCTGGACAGAAAGTAAAATCCCATTTTTTAGCAGGGTCGTGAACATAAAGTAAAATCCCATTTTTCAGAATTGTCCTGAACAAAAGTAAAATTATTTTTTTCAGGAGGGTCCTTAATAGAAAATAAAATCCCATTTTCAGGAGGGGCCAGAACAGATAGTAAATTCCCATTTTCCAGGAGTGCCTTGAGCAACAGGTTAAATCCCATTTTTCAGGAGGTTCATGAACAAGAAATAAAATCTTATTTTTTTCAGGGGGGTCATTAACATTAAGCAAAATCAATTTTTTTTGGAGGGTCCTAAATAGAAGGTAAATCCCATTTTTCAGGAGTGTCCTGTAGATAAAGTAAAATCCTATTTTTCAAGAGGGTCCTGAATAGAAAGTAAAATCTAATTTTTTAGGAGGGTCCTGAACATAAAGCGAAATCCCATTTTTTAGGAGGATCCTGAACAGAAGATAAAATCCTATTTTACAAGAGGGTCTTGAACAAAAGTAAATTCCCCTTTTACTGGAGGGTCCTGAACAGAGAGTAAATTCCTATTTTTCAGGAGGGTCCTGAACAAAAGTAAAATCCCATTTTCTAGATGGCCCTGAACAAAAGTAAAATCCCACTTTTCAGGAGGGTCCCGAACAGATGATAAATTCCTATTTTTCAAGAGGCTCTTGAACAAAATTAAAATCCCATTTTTCAGGAGGGTTCTGAAGATAAAGCAAATACCCATTTTTAGGAGGGTCCTAAACAGTAAGTAAAATCACATTTTCCGGGAATGTCCTGAACAGAAAGTCCAATCCCATTTCAGGAGGTTCCTGAACAGGACATAAAATCTCATTTTTTATGAGGTTTCTGAACAGAAAGTAAAATCTCATATTTCCAGAGGGTCCTGGACAGGATGTAAAATCCTATTTTTCAGGAGGATCCTGAACAGAAAGTAAATTCCCATTTTTCAGGAGAAACCTGAATAGAAAGTAAAATCCCATTTTTCAGGAGGGTCTTGGACAGAAAGTATAATCCCATTTATCAGGAGGGTTCTGGATAGAAGGTAAAATCCCATTTTTCAGGAGGATCCTAAATAGAAAGTAAAGTCCCATTTTTCAAGAGGGTCCTGGACAGAAAGTAAAATCCCATTTTTCAGGAGTGTCCTTGACAGAAAGTAAAGTCTTATTATTCAGTATGGTCCTAGACAGAAAGTAAAATTCTATATTTCAGAAGGGTCCTGGACAGAAAAATAATCCTATTTTTCAAGAGGGTCATTAACAGAAAGTAAAGTCCAATTTTTTTGGTTGGTCCTGGACAGAAAGCAAAATCCTATTTTTCAGGAGGGTCCTGAATATAAATGAAATCTCATTTTTCTGGAGGGTCCTGAACATAAAGTAAAATCTCATTTTTCAGGAAGGTCCTGAACAAAAGTAATGTCCTATTTTTTAGGAGGGTCCTGAACATAAACTGAAATTCTATTTTTTCGAAGGGTCCTGAACAAAAGTAAAATCCCATTTTCTGGAGGGCCTTGCACAAAATTAAAATTCTATTTTTAAGAGGGTCCTGAACAGAAAGTTAAATCCTATTTTTCAGGAGGGTCCTGAACAGAAAGTAAAATCTCATTTTTCAGGAGGGTCCTGAGTATAAAGTGAAATCCCATTTTTTAGGAAAGTCCTAAACAGAAGGTAAAATCCCATTTTTTAGAAGGGTCCTACACAAAGTAAAGTCTCATTTTTCAGGATGGACCTTAACAGAAAGTAAAGTCTCATTTTTTAGGAGGAACCTGAACAAAAAGTAAAATTCTATTTTCCACAAGGGTCCTGAACAGAAAGTAAAATGCCATTTTTCTAGAGGGTCCTATACATAAAGTAAAATTCTATTTTTTAGGAGGGCACTGAATAGAAAGTAAAATCCCATTTTCTCGGAGGATCTTGGACAGAAAGCATCATCCCATTTTTCAGGAGGGTTCTGGATAGAAGGTAAAATCCTATTTTTTAGGAGGGTCCTGAATAGAAAGTTAATTCCCATTTTTCAGGAGGATCCTTAACAGTAAGTAAAATCCCATTTTTCAAAAGTTCCTGAACAGAAAGTCAAATTCCATTTTTCAAGGTGCCCTGAACAGAACGTAAAATCCCATTTTTAGGTGGGTTCTGAACAGAAAGTAAAATCTCATTTTTTCGGAGGGTTCTGGACAGACAGTAAAATCCCATTTTTCAGGAGGTTCTTGGAGAGAAAGTAAAGTCCATTTTTTAGGAGGATCCTAAACAGAAACTAAAATTACATTTTTCAGGAGGATCCTGAATAGAAAATAAAATCCTATTTTCCAGGAGGGTCTTTGACAGAAAGTATAATCCCATTTTAGGAGGGTCCTGGATAGAAGGTAAAATCCTATTTTTTAGGAAGGTCCTGAATAGAAAGTAAAGTCCTATTTTTATGGAGGGTCTTGGACAGAAAGTAAAGTCCCATTTTTTAGGAGGATCCTGGACAGAAAGTAAAATCTTATTTTTATGAAGGGTCTTGGACAGAAAGTAAAGTCCCATTTTCAGGAGGGTCCTGGACAGAAAGTAAAATCCCATTTTTCTAGAGGGTCCTGGACAGAAAGTAAAATCCCATTTTTCAGGAGGTTCCTGTATAGTAATTAAAATCTCATTTTTCAGGAGGGTCCTGAACAAAATGGAAAAATTAAGTAAAATCTCATTTTTTAGGAGGGTCCTAAACAGAAAGTAAAGTCCCATTTTTAAGGAGGGTCCTGGACAAAAAGTAAAATCCCATTTTTCAGGAGGGTCCTTGACAGAAAGTAAAGTCTTATTTTTCAGGAGAGTCCTGGACAGAAAGTAAAGTCTTATTTTTTAGGAGAGTCTTGGACAGAAAGAAAAATACCATTTTTCAGGAGAGTCCTAGACAAAATGTAAAATACCATTTTTTAGGAGGGTCCTGAACAGAAAGTAAAGTCCTATTTTTCTTGAGGATCCTGGACAGAAAGTAAAATCCCATTTTTATAGAGGGTCTTGGACAGAAATTAAAGTCCCATTATTCAGGAGGGTCCTAGACAGAAAGTAAAATCCTATTTTTTTTAAGGTCCTGGACTGAAAGTAAAATCCCATTTTTAGGAGGTTCCTGTATAGAAAGTAAAATCTTATTTTTTCGGAGGGTCCTAAACAGAAAGTAAAGTCCCATTTTTCAGGAGGGTCCTGGACGGAAAGTAAAATCCTATTTTTCTTTAGAGTCCTGGACAGAAAGTAAAATCCCATTTTTCAGGAGGTTCCTGTATAGAAAGTAAAATCTGATTTTTAGGAGGGTCCTAAACATATAGTAAAATCCTATTTTTTAGGATGGTCCTGAATATAAATGAAATCTCATTTTTCTGGAGGATCCTGAACATAAAGTAAAATCTAATTTTTCAGGAAGGTCCTCAACAAAAGTAATGTCCTATTTTTTATGAGGGTCCTGAACATAAACTGAAATTCTATTTTTTCGAAGGGTCCTGAACAAAAGTAAAATCCCATTTTCTGGAGGGACTTGCGCAAAAGTAAAATTCTAATTTTTAAGAGGGTCCTGAACAGAATGTAAAATCCCATTTTTCAGGAGGGTCCTAAACAGAAAGTAAAATCTCATTTTTCAGGAGGGTCCTGAGTATAAAGTGAAATCCCATTTTTTAGGAAAGTCCTAAACAAAAGGTAAAATCCCATCTTTTAGGAGGGTCCTAAACAAAAGTAAAGTCTCATCTTTCAGGAGGGACCTTAACAGAAAGTAAAGTCTCATTTTTAGTAGGAACCTGAACAAAAAGTAAAATTCTATTTTCCACAAGGGTACTAAACAGAAAGTAAAATGCCATTTTTCTAGAGGGTCCTATACATAAAGTAAAATTTTATTTTTTAGGAGGGCTTCTGAACAGAATGTAAAATACCATTTTTCAGGAGTTTCCTGACCATAAAGTGAAATCTCATTTTTCAGGAGGGTCCGGAACAAAAGGTAAAATCCCTTTTTTCAGGAGGGTCCTGAACAAAAGTAAAGTCCCATTTTCAAGAGGGTCCTTAACAGTAAGTAAAATCCCATTTTCCAAAAGGTCCTGAACAGAAAGTCAAATTCAATTTTTCAAGGTGTCGTGAACAGAACGTAAAATCCCATTTTTAGGTGGGTTCTGATCAGAAAGTAAAATCTCATTTTTTTGAAGGGTTTTGGACAGAAAGTAAAATCCCATTTTTTGGGAGGGTCTTGGACAGAAAGTAAAGTCCCATTTTTTAGGAGGATCCTAAGCAGAAACTAAAATTACATTTTTCAGGAGGATTGATAACGCTCAATCTACAGCTCTCGTAGGAGTGTAAAGTGGTCGCTAGCAAATATAGAACCCAACTGGGTTGGGTATCGATCCCACAGAAAATAGCTTGGTCAACAAGTAGGCAACTATTACTAGACTTTTAGTGCAAGTCTCGTAAGAAGGGGGGATTTTAATGTGTAGTAAAAATATTAAAGTAAAAACTGAAAATAGCAAAGTAAACAAAAAGAATAGTTATTAAGTTGTAAACAATGAGAATCGAGGAGTTGGGGTTATGTCCACCTTTTGAGTTTACGTCTCTATTAGCTATGAGTGTGTTGAATCCAGACATGCATGTGCTTATAGAGAATTGTATTCGATGGTAAATCCAGGCGTCTTTCGACCTATTCGAGGATTATTTCACTTTAACTCTTTCGAGCTTAAAGCATGTCTAACGGTACAAATTCTCCAAGAGGTTAATCCAGTTACAGCACTAACTGGTTAATAGGGAATTTAGGATGTGACCCTACTACCTTGACACTATCTCTTTTCCAGACAAATAACCTTTCTTTCGAACAAGTTAAATGTTATACTGGAGTATTCTTGTGTTTGCAACCACAAAGAATTTAGATTAAGATGAAGAAAATAATGATATAAGCAGCATACGTGTCACAAACTCACAAGCTCATAGTAATAGATAGTACCTCATTCGGCTTCCATAACCCCAATAGAGAAGTTTAGTTACCCATGCATGCGAAGGAGATCACGATTGACATTGTTATTATACCACAATAATGATTAATTTCGTGTAGCACAAGAGTGGTAGGAGTTTAGGCGTGAATTCCTAGGCAAAGTAACATTTCTCTTGTTGCGGAAATTAAGAATAGATGAATAGAAGAAGAAAAATAGAATTAATGGAAAGATTAGAAGTAGTAGTGAATGTATAATAGAAGGATGGAAAGATGATTGTAAGAATCTGAATGTATTAAAAGCTCTAGCATGATAGGGTATTTATAATACCCATATCCTAATCCTACTAAGCTAATGAAATACTTAACCAAATCCTACTAAGCTAATGAAATACTTAACCCAATTGTACTAGGTTAATGTAACATTATCCAAATCCAAATAAACTAATGAAATACTTAACCCAATTGTACTAGGTTAATGTATGATTATCGTAATCCAAATAAGTTACTGCAAGTCCCCAAAGTCTTCAGAAATGCTGTTTTAGCCCGGGATAGATTTTCCATGCATCACTTTTGGTCCTTAGGCGTCCAAGCTTCCTTTTCTCCTTCCGTGAAGCTTTCTTTGGCATCAAGTAATCCATAAAATGCTGAATTCTACATCATTTATACCTGAAACTTTGCTAATCATGTTCGTTAGCTCACTTATAGGAAAAAGGACTAAAAGTGTATGAAATATATAATTTGTCCTCAAAACATGGCACAAATATGGGCAAAATATATTGATATAGGCGCGTAATATCGCCTATCATCAACACCCCACACTCAACGCTTTGTTCGTCCTCGAACAAAATATTATGTCCGTCTAAACATCAACTTAGGGTTTTACAGCAACAACACAAAATATTCGTCAAGACAAGCACAACAATTACCAACGAAGAGTAGTTTTCCGATCATTAGTAGAAACAGTTTAACCTCTAGTATAGACTCGTAATGGTGGTCAACTTATATTAAAAAGTTAAGGCACAAGGAATCATATACAACTACCCAAAACTCATCAACCATGTGTGTCTCGCAATATATTACCCATAATCACTCACAAGTACAGCATATTTTTTTCAAACATAGGTATCAAAATATCCTTGCTCTCGCTCTCACAAAGATTTCATATGCAGCAACTAATGACCATAGGCTTGCCCTTAGTGTAATGCTCCACTAAATGTCAGAATGCTAGGCTTAGGATCAAGTAGGTCTTTTGATGGTTGTAATGTAGGCTAAGGGACGGGTAGGACTATTTTGGCCAGAAATAGTGACTATGTTCCTAAGCACTTTAATACATCACATTGCATCATTAACATTTTTCTTTCAACCTTTCTTCTTTCTTTTATTCTACCACCCTTGTTCTCCTCTTTAGTTTTTCAATTTTAAGCATAACTCACTTTTCAGCTTTCTTTTACTTTTTTTCTTTTCATAACATACCTCTTATGATAGCACTTTCTTTTTTCATAACGCATTCAAGCACCACTGTAATTTAAAGCATCATACTCATCCAATTTCCTCTTATTTCATCACATGACTTAATACGTTAAAGTACTTAGGAATTTGGATCAAATTACGGTCTTGAAAAAAATTGATTAGGCTTACATATGAGGTTGTCAAAGAAGTAGGCTAAAGGCTCAAAAGGGTTTAACTAGGATGATGTCCAATGGTAGGTAAAATGAAGGTAAACATGTATAGGTTGCCAAAGAAATGCCTAAATCATTTCCTAAACTTACACTCCTTATTTTCGCTTTGCATACATACCAGGCAAATTCTAGCATCATCTACAAACATAGAATATACTATTAATATCACACACACAAGGCATATGGTCGACTTTATTGGAAGTAGTATAGAATCTCGACCCAACACGTGAAGGAATTGAACCACACAATATCACATAATGAGTCACAATTAGAGCCTACACGTCTCAATAGTCATGATTTTAGCACCTACTCTTGTTATGATCTCATGCTGCTTATTAGAATAATTTCGTGCGAAGCTAAGTAAAAAAAAATTACTTACTAAAAAAAACTTAACTTAAACTAAAAAACGAAAACAGAAATAAAACAAAGTAAACAAACATAGATGCGAATAGAGAAGTATAGCATGCAATACCGCCACCCACACTTAAATGGGACACTGCCCTCAGTGGAAAATAAATACGAAGAACCTGGTCAGTCGGACTCTTCCTCAATGTCGGGGGTCATACCCCCTTCGTCGGAATCATCATAAGAGTCATCATCAGAGTTCTCCTCTACGTCGGAATCTGGCAAGCATGGATCATCATCGGTCGGTACATCATCGTCTAGAGGTTTCTCAAAGTATGTGCCTACTCCACACATCTCTCGTGTATGCATATTCATTGGATAGTCATGGTCCAGCTGTTGGAGCTCTGCAGCAGTTGGAACACGACCTCCACTCATCATTGTGAACCGTGTCATGCCATAAAGATAATGGAATAAACTCTCATCACGAGCATGTCTCTCCACAGTAGTAAGGTTGACACCATGTGTTGTTTCAGCATCTTTGACCTTTGTGAGGTCAACCTTCTTCGGGTTAAGTGGGAGTTTGTGATCAGCTGGTTCCTCTTCGATATCCTCCTTCCGCAAGATTGCTGTCAACAGATTACCAAAAGTGAAGTGGGACCTCTTGTGTAGTCTAGCCTTCCGCATTGTAGAGCGAATGATTGCCCCAATGTTGATAGGGACATTCATCATCAATGCATAGACCAAACACACTCTATCTCTTGTTATTTTGGTGTATTGAGTCCCAGGAATAAGGCATGAGTTGACGATGCGCAACCAGATTCTTGCTTCCCTATTCAAAGGAGCATAGGGGAAGGTGTTGTGTCGTCCGGTGTCTTGGTGTCTGCTCCACCTTGCCATGGATCTACTTCCACAAAGTGTGTGTCGAATTGCTCTATAAGGAGGTCTGCTGTACACCTCTTTGAATGGTGCTGGATCGACCGAAGGTAAGCCAAGAAAGGAGTTGATCAAATCCGCGTTAAGCTGTAAAACTAGGCCCCGAATCTTTACTTCGCTGCCTGTGGTTTTAGACGACCAGTTGGCATAAAATTCTCTTGTAAAATCAAGATTACATTCACCCATATCGCGGAAGATGAAATCCAGATTCAATGCCATGATTTTTGCCAACATACGCGGTTCCTTCTTCGCTAGGCTGTCCTTGTTGATCAAGTCGACATGAACATATTTGCTTTCCTTGTTGTTCCTATACCATTCTTTGTCTTCCTCCTCAAGAACCCATTTTATTCCAAACATTCGGCGGGGTAATTGTATTGAGGATGATTCTCCTTGGTCCTTGCGACCTCTTTTCTTGCCCTTTTGGGATGTGGTAGCCTTAACTTGTCTCGCTTTAGGTGCCATTGTTCCTAAGATTTAAACGATATTTCATGTTAGCATCAACTCAATGGAAACAATCTATAAACAAGACATCAGGGTACCACCCCACACTTAGGTTCGTTGATACAAATCAGTGAAGTGAAAGTGGTCGATTACTTAGACTTCGTCGACATACATTTAAGGAGCTATATTCCGACAAGAAAATCAGTGATGTATCACTTATTGCAACCTTTGCAATACGTTTATGTTAGGTAAAACAAGACTACTACATAGGGGTTTCATCATGGTATAGTTTCTATCAACAATTACAACCTCCTATGTTGGTAGACAACTATAAGTCTTATACCGATGAACGGGATAGCCTAACATGTAGGTATACAAGTGACAAGACTATGCAATGTTCATAATCATAGAAATTCCGCAAAGAGTATGACAATGCAATTAAAACCAAATTCACGTCGGAAACAAATTAAGATTATCCTAACGTACATGTTCACTCACATGGTTGTGCCTCAACAATTCAAACACTTTAACATCACCAATATTTCGTAAAGATGTAGCAATTCATGTTAGATATAGCAACGTAGTACTTACGAGAAATAGATGATGAATAAAAGAGTACTTACGTGATTGAAGCCTTTGGAGATGTTCTTGTGAATTGAAAGAGCAAAAAGAAAATTTTTTAGATGATTTGGAGTGGATGTGCGGCGCCTTTAGGTCAAGTTTCAATGTGTTTATGTTTCAAGACTAAGTCCCCTTTATATAGGAAAAGAATGGGTCAGGTTTTGACCCATTTAAAATCGGTTTTGGAGACAAAAAGGGACCATAGGCGGTGCCTTTAGCTTTGCCTAAGCATGGTATAGGCGGCGCCTAATGCAAAGCATAAACTAGCATAGGCGGCGCCTAGTGTAATGCATAAAGGGACCATAGCCGGCGCCTAGTTCATGGCATATGAGATTCCGAGACCAAATGCTTGTGCATAGACGGCGCCTATGCTATAGCATACTTGAGCATGGGCGGCGCCTATGCCTTTGCACACTAGAATCCGAGACATTAGGCTATAGTATAGGCGTTGCCTTGGTCGTGGCCTAGTTTTACCTAGGCCTAGCCTTGCTCGATGCCTATTTTGTCATTAGCAATGCTCAATCCATAGCCTTATGCATCTTTATTCCAAACATACCACCTTTACTATACACTACATCCAAATCATCATTTGAAACAAATCTCCTCGTTGAATACCTCTTGCACCTATATTTGCTTAAAACCAATGAAAACGATTAGAACGATGGGTTGCCTCCCATCTAGCACCTTATTTATTGTCGTGGCTCGACGTAGTTACCTCGAGTACTTAGACTTTGTCGAGATAAGTGATGGCCATATAATTCATCGAGTCAAGAGGACCGATATAAGGTTTAACACGTTGACCATTCACCTTGAAGACAACACCATTATTGTCTTCCAATTCAACTACTCTAGACGAGTAGACATGGATAACTTTGTATGGACCATACCACTTAGACTTTAACTTACCTGGGAACAGCTTCAATCTAGAGTTGAAGAGAAGCACCATATCATCCTTTTGAAAGTTTCGTCGAACAATCCGCTGATCATGATACTTCTTCATCCTCTCCTTGTATCGGTCCGATCTCTCATAAGCATGGAGACGGAACTCATCTAATTCGTTTACCTGCTCCAACCTCAGATTCATCGCATAATCCCAATTCAAGTTCAATATCTTCAATTCCCACAATGCCTTATGCTCGAGCTCGATGGGTAAATGACAAGCCTTCCCATAAACTTGTTGATAAGGGGACATGCCGATGGGTGTTTTGAATGCAGTCCTATACGCCCATTGTGCATCATCTAGCTTTCGAGACCAATCCTTCCTATTAGCATTGACCGTCTTCGCAAGGATTTGCTTGATCTCCCGATTGGAAACCTCTACTATTTCACTAGTTTGTGGGTGATAAGGCGTGGCTACCTTATGTTGCTTGACACCATACTTGGACAATACGGATTTGAATAGCTTGTTGCAAAAGTGAGATCCTCCATCACTTATGATAGTACGTGGTACTCCAAAGCGAGAGAAGATATTCCTCTTTAAGAACGCTACAACACACTTTCCTTCGTTGTCAGCCAACGCTACAGCTTCAACCCATTTCGAGACATAATCTACAGCAACTAAGATGTACTTCATTCCAAACGAATTCACGAATGGACCTATAAAATTGATACCCCATACGTCAAAGAGTTCTACCTCAAGAATTTTAGACATGGGCATCTCATGGTGTTCGAAATAGCACATTGACGCTGACATTGGTCGCACCTTCTAACATAGTCATAGGCATCTCTAAATATCGAAGGCCAATAGTAACCACTTTGCAATACTTTTCTTGCCGTCTGATTGCCTGTATGATGTCCTCCAACTTGGGAAGTGTGGCATGCTTCCAAAATATTAGGCACCTCTACATGGGATATACATTGTCGAATAATACCATCCGCACATTGTCGAAACAAGTATGGCTCATCCCAATAGTAGTGTTGTACGTCATGCATAAACTTCCTCCTTTGGTGGTAAGATAAATTGGCAGGTATCACATTACTCACCACGAAATTTGCAAAGTCGGCATACCATGGTAAGTTTTCCATTGTTGTCGCTAGTATCTCCTCGTCAGGGAATGCATCATTAATCTGAATTTCAGGTTGCGCCATATGCTCATTCTCGAGTCTAGATAGGTGGTCGGACACTTGGGTCTCACAACCTCTTCTATCTTTGACCTCGAAATCGAACTCTTGCAGTAGCAATACCCATCGAATTAATCTTGGTTTTGCATCCTTCTTTGTCATTAGATACCTAAGAGCTGCATGGTCTGTATGAACGATCACCTTAGTACCCAATAGATAGGCACGAAACTTCTCAAACGCATACACATCCGCTAGGAGCTCTTGTTCTGTCACAGTGTTTTTCCTTTGGGCTTCATTTAGGACCTTACTCGCATAGTAGATAGGATGAAATAATTTCTCCTATCTTTGACCAAGCACAGCTCCAACGGCTACACCACTAGCATCACACATGACTTCGAATGGGAGAGACCAATTTGGTGCTACCATGATAGGGGCTTCAATGAGTTTTCCTTTGAGGCATTCGAATGCCTTTAAGCAATCTTCATTAAAGTCAAACTTTGCAAATTTCTCCAAGAGTTTGTACAATGGACTAGCAATTTTGGAGAAGTCTTTGATGAACTGACGATAGAAACCTGTATGGCCGAGAAAACTATGAACTCCCTTCACTGAAATTGGAGGCGGTAGCTTCTCAATAACCTCTATTTTTGCTCGATCAACCTCAATCCCTCTTTCAGAGATCTTGTGCCCAAGAAAGATACCTTCTTTTACCATGAAGTGGTACTTCTCCCAATTCAGTACTGGGTTGAATTCTACACATCTTTGCAATGCCATGCTTAAGTTTTCCAAGCATGCTTCAAAAGATTCACCAACAACTGAAAAATCGTTCATAAATACCTCCAAAGTGTCTTCAACCATATCAGAAAAAATAGACATCATACAACGTTGAAAGGTGGCTGGTGCGTTACATAACCCGAATGGCATACGTTTGAAGGACAACGTACCATATGGGCATGTAAACGTTGTCTTCTCTTGGTCTTCGGGTGCAATACAAATCTGATTGTAGCCTGAATAACCGTCCAAGAAACAAAACCATCCTTTCCCCGCTAATCGATCTAGCATTTGGTCTATGAATGGCATTGGGAAGTGATCTTTGAGTGTCCAAGAATTCAGATTTCGGTAGTCCATGCATACTCTCCATCCAGTGACGGGTTTGAGTGGAATAAGCTCATTCTTCGCATTCGCAACCACTGTCATGCCTCCTTTCTTGGGAACACATTGTACCGAGCTTACCCATGTACTATCAGAGATTGGATATACAACTCCTGCGTCTAACCACTTGATAATTTCTTTCTTCACCACTTCTTGCATAGGTTGGTTTAGACGCTTTTGATGCTCAATGGTGGGTGTGCAATTTTCTTCAAGCTGAATCTTGTGTGTACAAATCCGTAGAATAGCAATGAGAGTTGCAACTTGTTGCTCACCCAAATCTGCTGCCACAATAACTGGAAGTGTGTTTCCGCTTCCTAAGAATACGTACTTTAAATGACTTGGCAGCTCCTTCAATTTTAATGTGGGTGGCTCTTCAATAGATGGCTTAGCTGATGGTGTGGGTCGATTCTTGAGATCAAGGTCCAGCTTCTTGGGAGCATAGCGATATGTCCCTAATCCTGATAGAGCACAAATAGCTTCTTCACAATTTTTAGCATCCTCTTTCTCTCCATTCATGAGCACAACCGCTAAAGGGTCATCAATAATTTGCTCTTCTTCAAGTAATTCTTTCTTATCATCAAACAAAACATCAGCCACCGAAGATACACTCAGATCTTTGGGTTGCTTCATTGATTTGCAAACATCAAAGCGAACCACTTCTTCATTTATTCGGAATGAAAGCTCATTAGCTCTCAAATCAATGAGCATACTTCCTGTAGCAAGGAAAGGGCGTCCCAAGATTATGGGAACTTCTGAGTCTGCCTCACAATCCAAAATAACAAAGTCTGCTGGAAAGATGAATGAAGAAACCTTTACCAATACATCACATAGAATACCAACAGGTCGTTTTACCGACCTATCCGCCATGACAAGCCTCATGTTGGTTGGAGTAGGATCACCCAACCCCAACTTCTTATAGATTGATAATGGCATCAAATTGATGCTGTCTCCTAAATCACATACTGCTTTGGAAAAATTCAAAGATCCAACGGTGCAAGGAATAGTGAAAGCTCCGGGGTCGGCCTTCTTCTGAACTATCGTTCGGGTAGCGATTGTGCTGCAATGATGAACATCTTCTTTCAAATCATAACTTGATGCCCGCTTCTTTGTTAAAAGATCCTTCATAAATTTCGCATACCCAGGCATTTATTCAAGTGCCTCCACCAATGGAACATTAATGGTCAGTTGCTTTAACATAGTCATGAATTTGCTGAACTTTGTATCATCCGCCACCTTCTTCAATATTTGAGGGAAAGAAGGTGGTGGGTATGGAATTGTTCTCTCCATGGTTTTCTTCTCCTCTTGCTTCCGTTTTTTCACTTTTTCAGGCTGCACGTCGCTAGGTGTGACGTCCTTGACGTCTTTCGCGGACTCTTCTCCTATTGCGTTGTCATCCAAGTCCGCAACTTCGTCAACCACTTGCTTGCCTTTTGCTGAAGTTTCCAGCACCTTACCACTTCTGGTAGTGATGGTCATGCATGACCCATCATTTCTTGGGTTTTGCACAGAATTGCTAGGTAGAGTGCCGGCCTTTCTTTGATTGAGTGCTGCTAAAAGTTGGCTCAATTGCTGCTCTATTTGCTTGATTGAAGTGGAATGTGAATCAACTAATTGTTTCATGGAGGAAAAATCATTAATTACCTCCGTTACTCCCGCGCTCGTTGCTTTCACTCCTTTCAATAATTTAGCCATCATGTCTTCCATACTTCCAGAATTTGATGTGGTGGTGTCACGTCTACCAGGGGGAACGTACAAACCACTCTTTTCATTCTTGTTCTTCCAACTACCTTGGTCCTTGTTTCCAGATTTATCATAATAGTTCCGACCTTGGTTTCCTTGGGTATTCCCACGGAAACCCCCCTGATTGTTCAAGTAGTTGGCCTCTTCTTCCGAATCAGATTCGTCTCTTCCTTTTGACGTAATAGCTTTCACTTTTTCGGTCTTCCCTGATAATAAATGCTTTGTAAGAAGATCCATTTGTGTTTTCATATACGCCATATCTTGATCACGTTCTTCTTCTCTTCTTCTTTGGTCTGCAGTCATGCCAATAGATAAAGTGGGGCTTGCTACCTCAGAATCCCTGGTATGCCAAGCTCTACTTTGCTTCGTCATACGATCTAGCATATTGCTTGCTTGACCAAAGGTGAGGTCCGTAAAGGATCCTCCAGCTGCATTATCCACCACTGGATTAGTTATTGAATTCAAAGCTCTATATAATATCTCCATTAGGTGAACATTAGTCATATGATGGTTTGGGCATCTCGCTAGCTTTGTCTTGAACCTCTCCCATGTTTCATGAAGTGCTTCAGTGGGAAGTTGACGAAAGTTGCTGATTTCATCTCGCAATTGTGCTCTTTTGGATGGCGGAAAGAATCTTTCTAGGAAAGCGTCTCTCAATTTCCTCCAATTTGTAATAGAATCAGGAGTCAGCCCATTCAACCATAGAGTTGCCTCCCCAGATAGAGACAATGGAAATAGACGTAATCGAATTGTATTCTGACCAACACCAAGATTGTCAAACGACTTGCATGTAGAAATAAAGTTGATGAGATGCATATTCGGATCATCGCCTGCTAGTCCACCAAATAATCCCTTGAGTTGCAATAACTGAATCATGGTGCTTGTGATGTTGAACTTGGCTCCGGGCGCTAATGGTGGAGGAATTATGGCTCCAGTGGCTCCAGCTCCATCAAGATCATCATCATCGTCGTCAAAAGCTGGTTGCATGGGTTGGCGATCATACCTAAACCGAGCTTGACGACCTCTTCTGTTGGCAGGTGTTATGATTTCAGCATCACACCTTGGGTTTAGTAACTCATCATCACCTAAATCCTCATCGTCAGGATTTGTTGCTCGCCCAGGGTTATCAATGTTTTGTTGGTGTACTTGGGCGGCGGCAAGAGCAGCTAATCTCACCTGTTCCTGTTGAGCAGCCATCCTTTTGATTTCTGCTTGTGCTTCCATTCTGCCAATACATTGTGGTTCAGGATTGATAGGTAATAACGGTTGACCAGAACTTCGAGTATGGGGTATGCACTAAATAAAAACCTGCAGTAAACAAAGACAAAAACTAAAAGTAAAAGTACGAGAATCTTTGACCAAAGGGTCTAGTAATTATCACAAACTTAATTGACACATGTATTCCCCGGCAATGACACCAATTTTTGATAACTCTCAATCTACAACTCTTATGGGAGTGTAAAGCGGTCGCTAGCAAATACAGAACCCAACTGGGTTGGGTATCGATCCCACAGAGAATAGCTTGGTCAACAAGTAGGCAACGATTACTAGACTTTTAGTGCAAGTCTCGTAAGAAGGGGGGATTGTAATGTGTAATAAAAATATTAAAGTAAAAACTGAAAATAGCAAAGTAAACAGAACGAATAGTTATTAAGTTGTAAACAATAAGAATTGAGGAGTTGGGGTTATGTCCACCTTCTGAGTTTACGTTTCTATTAGCTATGAGTGTGTTGAATCCAGACATGTATGTGCTTATAGAGAATTGTATTCGATGGTTGATAACGCTCAATCTACAGCTCTCATGGGAGTGTAAAGCGGTCGTTAGCAAATATAGAACCCAACCTGGGATGGGTGTCGATCCCATAGGGAATAGCTTGGCCAACAAGTAAGCAAAATTACTAAACTTTTGGTGCAAGTCTCATAAAAGGGGGGATTGTAATGTGTAACGAAAACAATAAAGTAAAAGCTGAAAATAGCAAAGTAAAGAGAGAAAGATTGTTACATAAGTTGTAAACAATGAGAATTGAAGAATTGGGGGTATGTCCACCTCCTGAGTTATACGTCTCTATTGGCTATGAGTGTGTAGAATTGCGACATGCATGTGCTTATAGAGAATTGTATTCGATGGTAAATCCAGGCGTCTTTCGACCTATTTGAGGATTATTTCACTTTAACTCTTTCGAGCTTAAAGCGTGTCTAACGGTACGAATTCTACAAGAGGTTAGTCCAGTTACGGCACTAGCTTTTTAATAGGAAAGGGTGTCCTACTACCTTGACACTATCTCTTTTCCAGACAAATAACCTTTCTTTCGAACAAGTTAAATGTTATACTGGCGTATTCTTGCGTTTGCAACCACAAAGAATGTAGATTAAGATGAAGAGAATAATGATATAAGCAGTATACATGTCGCGAACTCACAAACTCACAGCAATAGATAGCAACTCATTCGGCTTCCATAACCCCAACAGAGAGGTTTAGTTACCTATGAATGCGAAAGAGATCACGATTGACATTGTTGTTATATCACAATATTGGTTAGTTGCGTGTAGCTCAAGTGATAGGCGTGAGGCATGAATTCCAAGGAAAAAGTAACAATTCTCTTGTTGCGGTAAATAAGAATAGATGAATGGAAGAAGAAAAATAGAATTAATGGAAAGATTAGAAGAGTTGTAGAATTGTTGTGGTGGAAGAAGAGAGGGATGGAAGAAGATTAATTGTTGAATAAAAGATTGTTCTCTCCACTAAGGGAGGAATGAATAGAAATCTTTAGCATGATAGGGTATTTATAATACCCATATCCTACTCCTACTATGCTAATGAAACAAATAACCAAATCCTACTAGGCTAATGGAATACTTATCCCAAATGTACTAGGTTAATGTAACATTATCATAATCCAAATAAACTAATGAAATACATAACCCAATTGTACTAGGTTAATGTATCATTGTCCAAATCCAGCTATGTGTCTGTAAGTCCCCAAAGTCTTCAAAAATGCTGTTTTAGCCCGGGACAGATTTTCCATGCAGCAGTTTTGGTCCTTTGGCGTGTGCACTCTTTTTCCTTTCTTCGTGAGCTTTCTTTTGCGTCAAGTAAGCCATAAAATGCTGAATTTTGCATTATTTATACCTGAAACTTTACTAATCATGTTCGTTAGCTCATTTACAGGAAAAAGGACTAAAAGTGCATGAAATATATAATTTGTTCTCAAAACTAGGCTAAAATATGGGCAAAATATATTGATATAGGCGTGTAAATTCGCCTATCATCAATGGTAAATCCAGGCGTCTTTCGACCTATTCGAGGATTATTTCACTTTAACTCTTTCGAGCTTAAAGCGTGTCTAACGGTACGAATTTTCCAAGAGGTTAATCCAGTTACGACACTAACTGTTTAATAGGGAATTTAGGATGTGACCCTACTACCTTGACACTATCTCTTTTCCAGAAAAATGACCTTTCTTTCGAACAAGTTAAATGTTATACTGGCGTATTCTTGTGTTTGCAACCACAAAGAATTTAGATTAAGATGAAGAGAATAATGATATAAGCAACATACGTGTCACGAACTCACAAGCTCATAGTAATAGATAGTACCTCATTCGGCTTCCATAACCCCAACAGAGAAGTTTAGTTACCCATGAATGCGAAGGAGATCACGATTGACATTGTTATTATACCACAATAATGATTAATTTCGTGTAGCACAAGAGTGTTAGGCGTTTAGGCGTGAATTCCTAGGCAAAGTAACGTTTCTCTTGTTGCGGAAATTAAGAATAGATGAATAAAAGAAGAAAAATAGAATTAATGGAAAGATTAGAAGTAGTAGTGAATGTATAATAGAAGGATGGAAAGATGATTGTAAGAATCTGAATGTATTAAAATCTCTAGCATGATAGGGTATTTATAATACCCATATCCTAATCCTACTAAGCTAATGAAATACTTAACCAAATCCTACTAAGCTAATGAAATACTTAACCCAATTGTACTAGGTAAATGTAACATTATCCAAATCCAAATAAACTAATGAAATACTTAACCCAATTGTACTATGTTAATGTATTATTATCCTAATCCAAATAAGTTACTGCAACTCCCCAAAGTCTTTAAAAATGTTGTTTTAGCCCGGGACAGATTTTCTATGCATCACTTTTGGTCCATAGGCGTCCAAGCTTCCTTTTCTCCTTCCGTGAAGCTTTCTTTGGAATCAAGTAATCCATAAAATGCTGAATTCTTCATCATTTATACCTGAAACTTTGCTAATCATGTTCGTTAGCTCACTTACAGGAAAAAGGACTAAAAGTGTATGAAATATATAATTTGTCCTCAAAACATGGCACAAATATGGGCAAAATAAATTGATATAGGCGCGTAATATCGCCTATCATCAAGGATCCTGAACAGAAAGTAAAATCCCATTTTCCCGGAGGGTCTTGGACAGAAAGTATCATCCCATTTTTCAGGAGGGTCCTGGATAGAAGGTAAAATCCTATTTTTTAGGAGGGTCCTGAATAGAAAGTAAATTCCCATTTTTCAGGAGGGTCCTTAATAGTAAGTAGAATCCCATTTTCCAGAAAGGTCCTGAACAGAAACTCAATTTCCATTTTTCAAGGTGCCCAGAACATAACGTAAAATCCCATTTTTAGGTGTGTTGTGAACAGAAAGTAAAATCTCATTTTTTCGGAGGGTTCTGGACAGAAAGTAAAATACCATTTTTTAAGAGGGTCTTGGACAGAAAGTAAAGTCTATTTTTTAGGAGGATCCTAAACAGAAACTAAAATTACATTTTTCAGAAGGATCCTGAACAGATTGTAAAATCCTATTTTCTAGGATGGTCTTGGACAGAAAGTATAATCCCAATTTTCAGGAGGGTCCTCGATAGAAGGTAAAATCCTATTTTTTTTGGAAGGTCCTAATTAGAAAGTATCCTAAATAGAAAGTAAAGTACTATTTTTATGGAGGGTCTTGGACAGAAAGTAAAGTCCCATTTTTCAGGAGGATCCTGGACAGAAAGTAAAATCTCATTTTTATGAAGGGTCTTGGACAAAAAGTAAAGTCCCATTTTTCAGGAGGGTCCTGGACAGAAAGTAAAATCCCATTTTTCTAGAGGGTCCTGGACAGAAAGTAAAATCCCATTTTTCAGGAGGTTCCTGTATAGAAAATAAAATCTCATTTTTCAGGAGGGTCCTGAACAGAATGGAAAAATAAAGTAAAATCTCATTTTTTAGGATTGTCCTAAACAGAAAGTAAAGTCCCATTTTTAAGGAGGGTCCTGGAAAAAAAGTAAAATCTCATTTTTCAGGAGGGTCCTTGACAGAAAGTAAAGTCTTATTTTTTAGGAGAGTCCTGGACAGAAAGAAAAATACCATTTTTCAGGAGGGTCCTGGACAAAATGTAAAATCTCATTTTTCAGGAGGGTCCTGAACAGAAAGTAAAGTCCCATTTTTCTTGAGGATCCTGGACAGAAAGTAAAATCCCATTTTTATAGAGGGTCTTGGACAGAAAGTATAGTCCCATTATTCAGAAGGGTCTTGGACAGAAAGTAAAATCCTATTTTTCTAGAGGATCCTGAACTGAAAGTAAAATCCCATTTTTCAGGAGGTTCCTGTATAGAAAGTAAAATCTTATTTTTTAGGAGGGTCCTAAACAGAAAGTAAAGTCCCATTTTTCAGGAGGGTCCTAGACGGAAAGTAAAATCCTATTTTTCTTGAGAGTCCTGGACAGAAAGTAAAATCCCATTATTCAGGAGGTTCCTGTATAGAAAGTAAAATCTCATTTTTTAGGAGGGTCCTAAACATATAGTAAAATCTTATTTTTTAGGAGGGTTCTGGACAGAAAGTAAAATCCCACTTTTCAGGAGGGTCATGGACATAATGTAAAATCGTCATTTTTCAGGATGGTCCTGAATAGAAAGTAAAGTCCCATTTTTCAGGAGGGTCCTGGACGGAAAGTAAAATCCTATTTTTCTTGAGAGTCCTGGACAGAAAGTAAAATCCCATTTTTCAGGAGGTTCCTGTATAGAAAGTAAAAGCTCAATTTTTTAGGAGGGTCCTAAAAATATAGTAAAATCCTATTTTTTAAGAGGGTTCTTGACAGAAAGTAAAATCCCACTTTTCAGGAGGGTCATGGACATAATGTAAAATCCTCATTTTTCAGGATGGTCCTGAACAGAAACTAAAAGCCCCATTTTTCAGGAGGATCTTGGACATAAAGTAAAATCCAATCTTTTAGAAGGGTCTTGGACAAAAATTAAAGTCCAATTTCCCAGGAGGAAGGAGGGTCCTGGACAGAAAGTAAAATCCCATTTTTTAGGAGGGTCTTGTACAGAATGTAAAATCTCATTTTGCTGAAGGGTCTTGAATAGAAAGTAAATTCCCATTTTTCAGGAGAGTCCTGGACAGAAAGTAAAATCCCATTTTATAGCAGGGTCCTGAACATAAAGTAAAATCTCATTTTTCAGAAGGGTCCTGAAGAAAACTAAAATTATTTTTTTCAGGAGGGTCCTTAAAAGAAAATAAAATCCCATTTTCAGGAGGGGCCTGAACAGAAAGTAAATTCCCATTTTCCCGGAGTGTCCTGAACAACAGGTTGAATCCCATTTTTCAGGAGGTTCATGAACCAAAAATAAAATCTTATTTTTCAGGAGGATCCTTAACATTAAGCGAAATCCAATTTTTTAGGAGGGTCTTGAATAGAAGTTAAAATCCCATTTTTCACGAGTGTCGTGTACATAAAGTAAAACCCTATTTTTCAGGAGGGTCCTGAACAGAAAGTAAATTACAATTTTTTAGAAGGGTCCTAAACATAAAGCGAAATCCCATTTTTCAGGAGGATCCTGAACAGAAGATAAAATCCTATTTACAGGAGGGTCCTGAACTAAAGTAAATTCCCATTTTTCAGGAGGTTTCTAAACAGAAAGTAAAATTCTATTTTTTGCTGGAGGGTCCTGAGGAGAAAGTAAAATCCCATTTTTATTGGAGGGTCCTGAGCTGAAAGTAAAATCCTATTTTTAAGAAAGGCCTTGAACAAAAGAAAAATCCTATTTTCATGAGGGTCCTGAACAGAAAGTAAAATCCTATTTTTCAGTAGAGTCTTCAACAAAAGCAAAATCCCATTTTTTAGGAGGGTCCTGTACACAGAGCAAAATCCCATTTTTTCAGGATGGTCCTAGACAGAAAGTAAAATCTCATTTTTCAGGAGCGTCCTGAATACAAAATGAAATCCTATTTTTCTGGAGGGTCCTGAACAGAAAGTAAAATCTCATTTTTCAGGAGGGTCCTGGACAAAAAGTAAAATCTCATTTTTTGGGAGGGTTTTGGACAAAAAGTAAGATCCTATTTTTGAGGAGGGTCCTGGACAGAATGTAAAATCCTCATTTTTCAGGATGGTCCTGAACAGAAAGTAAAGTCCCATTTTTCAAGAGGATTTTGGATAGAAAGTAAAATCCAATCTTTTAGAAGGGTCCTGGACAGAAAGTAATGTCCCATTTTCCAGGAGGGTCCTGGACAAAAAGTAAAATCTCTTTTTTTAGCAAGGTCCTAGAAAAAAAGTAAAGACCCATTTTTTTGTAGGGACTGGACAGAAAGTAAAATCCCATTTTTTAGAAGGATCCTAGACAAAAAGATAAATCTCATTTTTTAGAAGGATCCTGAACAGAAAGTAAAGTCCCATTTTTTAGGATTGTCCTGGACATAAAGTAAAATCCCATTTTTTAGGAGGGTCCTGTATATTAAATGAAATCCCATTTTTCAGGAGGGTCCTGAATAGAAAGTAAAATCCTAATTTTCAAGAGGGTCTTGGACCGAAAGTAAAATCCCATTTTTTAGGAGGGTCCTGGACAGAAAGTAAAATCCCATTTTTCAGGAGTGTCCTTGACATAAAGTAAATATCCATTTTTTAGTAGGGTCCTGGACATAAAGTAAATACCCATTTTCAGTAGGATCCTGAACATAAAGTAAAGTCCCATTTTTTAGGAGGGTCCTGAACATAAAGTAGAATCTCATTTTTTAGGAGAGTCCTAGACATAAAGTAAAATCCTATTTTCCAGGAGAGTCCTGGACAGAGAGTAAATTTCCCCTTTTAAGGATGGTGTTGAACAGAAAGTAAATTCCGATTTTTTAGGAGGTTCCTAAACATAAAGTAAAACCCTATTTTTCAGGAGGTCCTGAGCAGAAAGTAAAGTCCTATTTTTTAGGATGGTCCTGGATAGAAAGTAAAATCCCATTTTTCTGTAGGGTCCTGAACAGAATGTAAAATGTTATTTTTCAGGAGGGTTATGGACAGAATGTAAAATCTCATTTTTTCGGAGGGTGCTGGAAAGAATGTCAAATCCTATTTTTCAGGAGGATCCTGCACAGAAAGTAAAATCCCATTTTTCAGAAGAAACCTGAACAGAAAGTAAAATCCCATTTTCCAGGAGGGTCTTAGACAAAAAGTATAATCCCTTTTTTCAAGAGAGTCCTGGATAGAAGGTAAAATCCCATTTTTCAGGAGGTTCCTAAACAGAAAGTAAAGTCCCATTTTTGAAGAGGGTCCTGGACAGAAAGAAAAATCCCATTTTTCAGGAGGGTCCTTGACAGAAAGTAAAGTCTTATTTTTCAGGAGGGTCCTGGACATAAAGTAAAATTCTATATTTCAGGAGGGTCCTGGACAGAAAAATAATCCTATTTTTCAGGAGGGTCCTTAACAGAAAGTAAAGTCCTATTTTTTTGGTTTGTCCTGTACAGAAAGTAAAATCCCATTTTTCAGGAGGGTCCTTGACATAAAGTAAATATCCATTTTTTAGTAGGGTCCTGGACATAAAGTAAATACCCATTTTCAGTAGGATCCTGAACATAAAGTAAAGTCCCATTTTTTAGGAGGGTCCTGAACATAAAGTAGAATCTCATTTTTTAGGAGAGTCCTAGACATAAAGTAAAATCCTATTTTCCAGGAGGGTCCTGGACAGAGAGTAAATTTCCCCTTTTAAGGATGGTGTAGAACAGAAAGTAAATTCCGATTTTTCAGGAGGTTCCTAAACATAAAGTAAAACCCTATTTTTCAGGAGGTCCTGAGCAGAAAGTAAAGTCCTATTTTTTAGGATGGTTCTGGATAGAAAGTAAAATCCCATTTTTCTGTAGGGTCCTGAACAGAATGTAAAATGTTATTTTTCAGGAGGGTTCTGGACAGAATGTAAAATCTCATTTTTCCGGAGGGTGCTGGACAGAATGTCAAATCCTATTTTTCAGGAGGATCCTCCACAGAAAGTAAAATCCCATTTTTCAAAAGAAACCTTAACAGAAAGTAAAATCCCATTTTCCAGGAGGGTCGTAGACAAAAAGTATAATCCCTTTTTTCAAGAGAGTCCTGGATAGAAGGTAAAATCCCAATTTTCAGGAGGGTCCTAAACAGAAAGTAAAGTCCCATTTTTCAAGAGGGTCCTGGACAGAAAGTAATATCCCATTTTTCAGGAGGGTCCTTGACAGAAAGTAAAGTCTTATTTTTCAGGAGGGTCCTGGACAGAAAGTAAAATTCTATATTTCAGGAGGGTCCTAGACAGAAAAATAATCCTATTTTTCAGGAGGGTCCTTAACAGAAAGTAAAGTCCTATTTTTTTGGTTTGTCCTGTAAAGAAAGCAAAATCCTATTTTTCAGGAGGGTCCTGAATATAAATGAAATCTCATTTTTCAGGAGGGTCCTGAACATAAAGTAAAATCTCATTTTTCAGGAAGGTCATGAACAAAAGTAATGTCCTATGTTTTTGGAGAATCCTGAACAAAAAGTAAAATTCCATTTTCCACAAGGGTCCTGAACAGAAAGTAAAATGTCATTTTTTTAGAAGGTCCTATACATAAATTAAAATTTTATTTTCAGGAGGGTCCTGAACAAAATGTAAAATACCATTTTTCAAGATTTTCCTGAACATAAAGTGAAATCTCATTTTTTAGGAGGGTCCTGAACAAAAGGTAAAATTCCTTTTTTCAGGAGGGTCCTGAACAAAAGTAAATTCCCATTTTTCAGGAGGGTCCTTAACGGTTAGTATAATCCCATTTTCCTGGAAGGTCCTCAACAGAAAGTCAAATTCCATTTTTCAAGGTGTCCTGAACAGAACGTAAAATCTCATTTTTAGGTGGGTTCTGAACTGAAAGTAAAATCTCATTTTTCGGAGGGTTCTGGACAGAAAGTAAAATCCCATTTTTTGGGAGGGTCTTGGACAGAAAGTAAAGTCCCATTTTTCAGGAGGTTCCTAAACAGAAACTAAATTACATTTTTCAGGAGGATCCTGAACAGAAAGTAAAATCCCATTTTCCAGGAGGGTCTTGGACAGAAAGTATAATTCTTTTTTTCAGGAGGGTCCTGGATAGAAGGTAAAATCCTATTTTTTAAGAGGGTCCTGAATAGAAAGTAAAGTTCCATTTTTATGGAGGGTCTTGGACAGAAAGTAAAGTCCCATTTTTTAGGAGAATCCTGGATAGAAAGTAAAATCCCATTTTTATGAAGGGTCTTGGACTGAAAGTAAAGTCCCATTTTTCAGGAGGGTCCTGGACAGAAAGTAAAATCTCATTTTTCTGGAGGGTCCTGGGAAGAAAGTAAAATCCAATTTTTTAGGAGGTTCCTGTATAGAAAGTAAAATCTCATTTTTCAAGAGGGTCCTGAACAGAAAGGAAACATAAACTAAAGTCTCATTTTTTTAGGAGGGTTGATAACGCTCAATCTACAGCTCTCGTAGGAGTGTAAATCGGTCGTTAGCAAATATAGAACCCAACCTGGGTTGGGTGTCTATCCCACAGGGAATAGCTTGGCCAACAAGTAAGCAACGATTACTAGACTTTTAGTGCAAGACTCGTAATGAGGGGGGATTGCAATGTGTAACCAAATTATTAAAGCAAAACTGAAAATAGCAAAGTAAAAAAAAAGAATGTTTAGTATGTTGTAAAACAATGAGAATTGAAGAGTTGGGGTTTTGTCCACCTTCTGAGTTATACGTCTCTATTGGCTATGATTGTGTTGAATTCCGACATGCATGTGCTTCTAGAGAATTGTATTCGATGGTAAATCCAGGCGTCTTTTGACCTATTCGAGGATTATTTCACTTTAACTCTTTTGAGCTTAAAGCGTGTCTAACGGTACGAATTCTCAAGAGGTTAATCCAGTTACGGCACTAACCGTTTAATAGGGGATGGGACCCTACTACCTTGACATTATCTCTTTTCCAGACAAATAACCTTTCTTTCGAACAAGTTAAATGTTATACTGGCGTTATTCTATGTGTCTGCAGCTACAAGAATTTGCATTAAGATGAAGAGAATAATGATATAAGCAGCATACGTGTCACGAACTCACAAACTCATAGCAATAGATAGTATCTCATACGACTTCCATAAACCCAACAGAGAAGTTTAGTTACCTATGAATGCGAAGGAGATCACGATTGACATTGTTATTATACCACTATAATGATTAATTTCGTGTAGCACAAGTGGTAGGCGTTAGGCGTGACTTTCTTTGCAAGTAACGTTTCTCTTGTTCTGGAAATTAAGAATTGAATAGATGAAAAATAATGTCAACAATGAATAAAGAAAATTATTTTGATGGATGGATGGATGGTGGATGGATGGGAATTGATGGAATGGGTGGATAGGTGAATTGTGAGGAATGAATAAACATCTCTAGCAAAATAGGGTATTTATAACACCCATATCCTATTCCTACTAAGCTAATGAAATACTTAACCAAATCCTACTAAGCTAATGAAATACTTAACCCAATTGTACTAGGTTAATGTATCATTATCCTAATCCTAATAAATTACTGCTAGTCCCCAAAGTCTTCAGAATTGTTGTTTTAGCCTGGGACAGATTTTCCATGCGCCACTTTTGGTCCTTGGCGTCCAAGACTCCCTTTTCTCCTTTCGTGAAGCTTTCTTTGGCGTCAAGTTATCCATAAAATGCTGAATTCTGCATCATTTATACCTGAAACTTTGCTAATCATGTTCGTTAGATCACTTACAGGAAAAAGGACTAAAAGTGCATGAACTATATAATTTGGCCTCAAAACATAGCTAAAATATGGGTAAAATATAGCACCATAGGTGTGTAAATTTGATAACGCTTAATCTATAGCTCTCGTAGGAGTGTAAAGTGGTCGTTTGTCAAATATAGATCCCAACCTGGGTTGGGTGTCGATCCCACAGGGAATAGCTTGGTCAATAAGTAAGCAAAATTAATAGACTTTTGGTGCAAGTTTCGTAAGAAGGGGGGATTGTAATAAGTAACCAAAGTAATGAAATAAAAGCTGAAAATAGCAAAGTAAAAAGAGAGTATTTCGTAGGTTGTGAAACAATGAGAATTGAAGCGTTGGGGTTATGTCCACCTTCTGAGGTATACGTCTCTATTGGCTATGAGTGTGTAGAGTCTTCACATGCAATTGCTTATAGAGAATTGTAGTCGATGGTAAATCCAAACGTCTCGCGACCTAAACAAGGACTATTTCACTTTAACTCTCGCGAGCTTAAAGCGTGTCTAACGGTACGAATTCTCCAAGAGGTTAGTCCAGTTACGACACTAGCTTTTTAATAGGAAAGGGTGTCCTACTACCTTGACATTATCTCTTTTCCAGACAAATAACCTTTCTCGCGAACAAGTTAAATGTTAGACTGGCGTATTCTTGCGTTTGCAACCGCAAAGAATGTAGATTAAGATGAAGAGAATAATGATATAAGAAATATACGTGTCTTGAACTCACAAACTCACAGCCAATAGAGACGTATACCTCAGAAGGTGGACATAACCCCAACGCTTCAATTCTCATTGTTTCACAACCTATGAAATACTCTCTTTTTACTTTGCTATTTTCAGCTTTTATTTCATTACTTCGGTTACTTATTACAATCCCCCTTCTTACGAGACTTGCACCAAAAGTCTATTAATTTTGCTTACTTGTTGACCAAGCTATTCCCTGTGGGATCGACACCCAACCCAGGTTGGGTTCTATATTTGACAAACGACCGCTTTACACTCCTACGAGAGCTATAGATTGAGCGTTATCAAAAATTAGCGCCGTTGCCGGGGAATACGAGTGTCAATCAAGTTCGTGATAATTACTAGACCCTTTGGTCAAAGATTCTCGTACTTTTATGTTTAGTTTTTGTTTTTGTTTATTGCAGGTTTTTCTTTTAGTGCATGCCCCATACTAGAAGTTCTGGTCAACCGTTATTACCAATCAATCCGGAACCACAACGAATTAGAAGAATGGAAGCACAAGCTGAAATCGACAGGATGGCTGCTCAACACGAGCAAGCAAGATTAGCTGCTCTTGCCGCTGCTCAAGTCCAACAACAAAACATTGATAATCCTGGGCGAGCAACAAATCCTGACGATGAAGATTTAGGTGATGATGAGTTACTAAACCCTAGGCGTGATGCTGAAATTATAACACCTGCCAATCGAAGAGGTCGACAAGCTCGGTATAGGTATGACCGCCAACCTTTGCAACCAACTTTCGACGATGATGATGATGATCTTGATGGTGTCGGAGCCACTGGAGCTATAATTCCACCACCATTAGCGCCCGGAGCCAAATTCAACATCACTAGCACCATGATTCAGTTATTGCAACTCAAGGGGTTATTTGGTGGACTAGCAGGCGATGATCCGAATATGCATCTCATCAACTTTATTTCTACATGCAAGTCTTTTGACAATCCTGGTGTTGGTCAGAATGCTATTTGATTACGTCTATTTCCATTGTCTCTGTCTGGGGAGGCAACACTATGGTTGAATGGGCTGACTCCTGATTCAATTACAAATTGGAGGCAATTGAGAGACGCTTTCCTAGAAAGATTCTTTCCGCCATCCAACAGGGCTTAATTGAGAGATGAAATTAGCAACTTTCGTCAGCTTCCCTCTGAAGCTCTTCACGAAACATGGGAGAGGTTCAAAACAAAGCTAACGAGATGCCCAAACCATCACATGACTAATGTTCACCTCATGGAGATCTTGTATAGAGCCTTGAATTCAGTAACTAAACCAGTGGTGGACAACGCAACTGGAGGTTCTTTTACGGACCTTACCTTTGGTCAAGCAAGCAATATGCTAGATCGCATGACAAAGCAAAGTAGAGCTTGGCATACCAGGGATTCTGAGGTAGCTGATGATAGGCGAATTTACACGCCTATATCAATATATTTTGCCCATATTTTAGCCTAGTTTTGAGAACAAATTATATATTTCATGCACTTTTAGTCCTTTTTCCTGTAAATGAGCTAATGAACATGATTAGGAAAGTTTCAGGTATAAATGATGCCAAATACAGCATTTTATGGCTTACTTGACGCAAAAGAAAGCTCACAAAGGAAGGGAAGGAAGTCTACACGCCTAAGGACCAAACTGCTGCATGGAAAATCTGTCCCGGGCTAAAACAACATTTCTGAAGACTTTGGGGACTTACAGACACAAAGCTAGATTTTGACAATGATACATTAACCTAGTACAATTGGGTTATGTATTTCATTAGTTTATTTGGATTAGGAGAATGTTACATTAACCTAGTACAAATGGGTTAAGTATTTCCTTAGTTTAGTAGGATTTGGTTATTTATTTCATTAGCATAGTAGGAGTAGGATAGGAGTATTATAAATACCCTATCATGCTAGAGATTTTTAATTAAGTCCTCCCTTAGTGGAGAGGCAAGTCCTCCCTTAGTGGAGAGGCACATTCTACTTCTCAATTACAACTCTTCTAATCTTTCCATTAATTCTATTCTTAAATTCCACAACAAGAGAATCGTTACTTGCTAAGGAATCACGCCACACGCCTATCACCTAATCCACACGCCATTACTCAACAATAACAATGCAAATCGTGATCTCCTTCGCACTCATGGGTAACTAAACTTCTCTGTTGGGGTTATGGAAGCCGAATGAGATACTATCTATTGCTGTGAGATTGTTAGTTCGAGACACGTATATTGCTTATATCATTATTCTCTTCATCTTAATGAAAATTCTTGTGGCTGCAGACGCATAGAATAACGCCAGTCTAACATTTAACTTGTTCGAGAGAAAGGTTATTTGTCTGGAAAAGAGATAATGTCAAGGTAGTAGGACACCCTTTCCTATTAAAAAGCTAGTGCCGTAACTGGACTAACCTCTTGGAGAATTCGTACCGTTAGACACGCTTTAAGCTCGAGAGAGTTAAAGTGAAATAGTCCTTGTTCAGGTCGAGAGACGCGTGGATTTACCATCGACTACAATTCTCTATAAGCAATTGCATGTGAAGACTCTACACACTCATAGCCAATAGAGACGTATACCTCAGAAGGTGGACATAAACCCAACGCTTCAATTCTCATTGTTTACAACTTACGTAACATTCTTCCTCTTTTTACTTTGCTATTTTCAGCTTTTACTTTATTGTTTTGGTTACACATTACAATCCCCCCTTTTACGAGACTTGCACCAAAAGTTTAGTAATTATGCTTACTTGTTGGCCAAGCTATTCCCTGTGGGATTGATACCCAACCCAGTTGCGTTCTATATTTGCTAACGATCGCTTTACACTCCTACGAGAGCTGTAGATTGAGCGTTATCAAAAATTGGCGCCGTTGCCGGGGAATACGAGTGTCAATTAAGTTTGTGATAGTTGCTAGACCCTTTGGTCAAAGATTCTCGTACTTTTACTTTTAGTTGTTGTTTTTGTTTTATTCAGGTTCGATTGACAGAATGGATGCACAACGTGAAATTGATAGGATGGCTGCTCAAGTGCATCAACAGAATATTGATAACCATAGGCGAGCAACAAATCCTGACGATGAGGATCTAGGCGATGAAGAGCTACTAAACCCACGGCATACTGCTGAGATGGCAAAACCCATACAGAGGAGAGATTGTCAAGCACGATTGAGACCTGATCGTCGAACTGTGCAAATTCCTTTTGATGATGATGATGACGATTTGGATGAAGCTGGTGCCACAGGAGCCATTGTTCTGCCACCCTTGGCACCTGGAGCAAAGTTCAATATCACTAGCGCCATGATTCAGCTTTTGCAACTCAAGGGATTATTTGGTGGACTAGCAGGCGATGATCCGAATATGCATCTGATCAACTTTATTTCTACATGCAAGTCATTCGACAATCCTGGCGTTGGACAGAATGCAATTCGACTACGCTTATTTCCATTATCTCTGTTTGGGGAGGCAACTCTATGGTTGAATGGGCTGACTCCTGATTGGATTACTAATTGGAGGCAATTGAAAGACGCTTTCCTAGAAAGATTCTTTCCGCCATCCAAAAGAGCACAGTTGAGAGATGAGATCACCAATTTTCGACAGCTTCCAACTGAAGCTTTGCACGTTACATGGGAGAGGTTCAAGACGAAGCTAATGCAGTGCCCAAACTATTATATGACCAATGTCCACTTGATGGAGATATTATACAGAGCTTTGAATTTGGGGACTAAGCCAGTGGTTGATAATGCGGCTGGAGGATCATTTATGGACCTCACCTTTGTTCAGGTAAGCAATATGCTAGACCGGATGACAAAACAAAGTAGAGCTTGGCATACAAGGGATTCTGAGGTAGCAAGCCCCACTTTATCTATTGGCATGTCTGCAGACCAAAGAAGAAGAGAAGAAGAACGTGGGCAAGACATGGCGCACATGAAAACACAATTGGATCTTCTGACAAAGCACTTATTATCAGCGAAGACCGAAAAAGTGAAAGCTGTAGCGCTAAAAGGAAGAGACGAATCAGATTCTGAAGAGGAGGCCAACTACTTGAACAATCAGGGGGATTTCCATGGGAATGCCCAAGGAAACCAAGGTCGGAACTATTATGATAAATCTGGAAGCAAAGACCAAGGTAGTTGGAAGAAAAATAATGAAAAGAGTGGTTTGTACGTTCCCCCTGGTAGACGTGATACCACCACATCTAATTTTGGGAGTATGGAAGACATGATGGCTAAGTTATTGAAAGGAGTGGAAGCAACGAGCGCGGGAGTTAAGGAGGTGATTGATGATTTGCACTCCATGAAGCAACTAGTTGATTCTCACTCCATTTCTATCAAACAAATAGAGCAGCAATTGAGCCAACTTTCAGCAGCATTCAATCAAAGAAAGGCTGGCACCTTACCGAGCGACACTGTGCAAAACCCAAAGAATGATGGGTCATGCATGGCCATCACTACCAGAAGTGGTAAGGTGCTGGAAACTTCAGCAAAAGGCAAGCAAGTGGTTGACGAAGTTTTGGACATGGACATTACACCTAGTGACGTTACAAAAGGAGAAGAAGTCGCAACAACTACTCCCAACGTCAGGGATGTTTCACCTAGTGACGTGCAGCCTGAAAAAGTGAAAAAACAGAAGCAAGAGGAGAAAAAAACCGTGGAGAGAACACTTCCATACCCACCACCACCTTTTCCCCAAAGATTGAAGAAGGTGGCGGATGACACAAAGTTCAGCAAATTCATGAATATGTTAAAGCAGCTCACCATTAATGTTCCATTGGTGGAGGCACTTGAACAAATGCCTGGGTATGCGAAATTTATGAAGGATCTCTTGACAAAGAAGCGGGCAACAAGTTATGACTTGGCGGATAATGTTCATCATTGTAGTGCAATCGCTACAAGATCGCTAGTTCAAAAGAAGGCAGATCCTGGAGCTTTCATTATTCCTTGCACAATTGGATCGTTGGATTTTGCTAAGGCATTGTGTGATTTGGGAGCTAGCATCAATTTGATGCCACTATCTATCTACAGAAAGTTGGGGTTGAGAGACCCTATACCGACCAATATGAGGCTCGTGATGGCTGATAGGTCGGTAAAATGACCTGTGGGTATCTTGAATGATGTGTTAGTGAAGGTTTCTTCATTCATCTTTCCTACAGACTTCGTTATTCTGGATTGTAAGGAGGATTCCGAAGTTCCCATCATCTTGGGACGTCCCTTCCTTGCAACTGGAAGTGTGCTTATTGACATGAAAGATAATGAGCTTTTGTTTCGAATTAATGACGAAGTGGTATGGTTTGATATATGCAAAACAATAAAGCAGCCCAGCGATATGAATGAGTTATATGTTCATCATGAGGATACGAAAGAATTATCTATAGAGAAACAGCATACTGTTGAGCCATTGTCTGCTGTGCCACTGAAAGTTGAGCATGAAGATAATGAAGGTTATGAAGAACTTATGAGTGCTCTAACAGAAATAGAGCCTTATACTCCTAAGCAACCAGATTGTGATCTCAAGAATCAACCAACAGTGAAGACTCCCATTGACGAGCCACCAATGCTAGAATCGCAAGAGCTTCCCGATTATCTAAGGTATGTGTTCTTGGAAAGTGGAAGTATACTTTCGATAAGTGTGGTGGATGATTTAAGTGAACAGCACGTGGAGGCTCTCATCTCTGCTCTGATGAGGTACAAGAGAGCTATGGGTTGGACTATTGATGATATAATTGGTGACTCTCCGGAGAAACGTAGGAGCCATCTCGAAGAAGATCGCATCCCCACAGGTAAGCCTCATTGCCGTCTAAATCCTTTTAGAAAATGATCCACCATTTACCTCGACGAAGTCTGAGTACTCGAGGTAACTATGTCGTGCCACGACAATAAATAAGGCGCTAGATGGGAGGCAACCCATTGTTTATCATTTTTCATTTATCGTTTATTGTTTTCTTTCATTCTAGTACTTGTCTTGTTTTTAATTAATGAAAATCCAAAAATAAGAGTCGTGCCACGACCAAAACTAAGGCGCTTGGTGGGAGGCAACCCATCGTACTAATCGTTTTTATTGTTTTGAGAAAATATAGGTGCAAGAGGTATTCAACGAGGAGATTGGTTTCAAATGATGATTTGGATGTATTGAATGGTAAAGGTGGTAAGTTAGGTATAAGGATGCATAAGGGTATGGATTGAGCATTACTCATGCATAAATAGGCATCGAGGAAGGCTAGGACTAGGTAAAACTAGGCCACGTACAATGCAAAACCTATCCTATAGCCTAAGGTCTCAGAATCTAGTGTGCTATACATTATGCGCCGCCCATTCCTAAGTATGCTTTTGACTATGCGCCGCCTATGCTATAGCATTAGGTCTCAGGATCTCATATGCCATAGACTATGCGGCGCATATGTCTCTAAATGCTATAGACAATGCGCTGCATAGTGTATGGCATTCTTAAATAAATGCAAGGCATAGTGTATGGCATTCTTAAATAAATGCATGACATATGCTATGGCATTCTGCTCAACTAGGCAAAGCATTAGGCATCGCCTATGGTCACTTTTGGTCTCCAAATCCGATTTTAATAGGTCAAAACTCAACCCAACCTTTTCTTACAAATATGAGACTTAATCTTGAACCAAAAACACATTGTAAACCTAGCTCATGCACCACCTATAGTCTCCAAATCCTATCAAAAAGTTTCCTTTTGCTCTTTTTCTTCACAAGAACATCATCCAAAGGCTTCAACCAAGTAAGTACTACTTTGTTCTTCATTTAAATTTTGTAAGTACTACTTTACTACACCTATTATGAATTGCTAAATCTTGAAAAAGTATTGGTGATGTGAACGTGTTTGAATTGTTGATACAAAACCAAGTGAGTGAACATGTACGTTAGGATGCTCTTAACTTATTTCCGACTTGAATTTGATTTTGATGCATTGTTATACTACTTGCGGAATTGCTATAGTAATGAACATTGCATAATCTTGTCACTTGAATACTTACATGTTAGAATATCCCGTTCATCGGAATAAGACTTATAACTACCTACCGACATTGGAGGTTGAGTTTATTGATAGAAACTATACCATGTGGTTACCCCTATGTAGTAGTGTTGTAATATCTACCATGAAAGTAGTCCAATGGCTGCAAGTAAGTGATGCATCACTGAGTTTCTTGTCAGAATATAATCCTAAAACATATGTCGATGAAGTCTAAGTAATCGACCACTTTCACTTCACTGATTTGTATCAACAAAACTAAGTGTGGGGTGGTACCCCTACTGCTTGTGTATAGATTGTAACCATTGAGATTGTGCTACCATTAACACTATTTCTAGTCTCAGGTACAATGGCACCCAAAGCAAGACAAGGCAAAGAAAAGGCTACCACTTCACAAAAAGGCAAGAAAAGAGGCCAAAGAGAGCAAGGAGAACCCTCCTTGATGCAAACACCTCAACTCACACTTGGAATTAAGTGGGATACTTATGAGAAACTTCTAAGGATGATGACTCTGATGATGATTCCGATGCAAGGGGTATGACCCCAGACATAGAGAATGAGTCCGACTAACCAGGTTCTTCTTATTTATTTTCCACTGAGGACAGTGTGCCCCGTCTAAGTGTGGGGTGATGGTATTTGCATGCTATACTTCTCGATCCGCATTTGCATTTATTCATGTTTGTTTGCTTAGTTTTTTTAGTAGTAAATTTTTTTTAGCTTCGCATGAAATAATTCTAATAGGCAGCATGAGATTATAACAAGAGTATGTGCTACAATTATGACTATTGAGACATTTAGGCTCTAGTTGTGACTCATTATGTGATATTGAGTGGTTCAATTCTTTCACTTGTTGGGTCGAGAGTCTATATTACTTCCAATCAAGTCAACCATGTGCCTTGTGTGTGTGAGGTAACAGTATATTCTATGTTTGTGGCTGATGCTAGAACTTGCCTGGTATGTATGCAAAGCGAAAATAAGGAGTGTAAGTTTAGGAGATGATTTAGGCATTTCTTTGGCAACCTATACATGTTTACCTTTGTTTTACCTACCCATGGACATCATCCTAGTTAAACCCTTTTGAGCCTTTAGCCTATTTCTTTGACAACCTTGTATGTAAGCCTAATCCATTTTTTTTCAAGACCGTAATTTGATCTAAATTCCTAAGTGCTTTAAAGTGAAAAAGTCATGTGACAACATAAGAGGAAATTGGGTGAGTATGATGCTTTAAATTGTAATGGTGCTTGAATGTGTTATGAAAAAGAAAGTGCTATCATAAGATGTATGTTGTGAAAAGAAAAAGGAAAGGAAAGCTGAAAAGTAAGTAGTGCTTGAAATTGAAAAACAAAATAGGAGAACAAGGGTGGTAGAATAAAAGAGTGAAGAAAGGTTGAAAGAAAAAAGTGTCATTGATACAATGTGATGTATTAAAGCGCTTAGGAACCTAGTCACTATTCTTGGCCAAAATAGTCCTACCCGTCCCTTAGCCTACATTACAACCATCAAAAGACCTACTTGATCCAAATCTTAACATTCCGACATTTAGTAGAGTACTACATTAAAGGAAAGCTTATGGTCATTAGTTGCTACATATGAATTCTTTGTGAGAGTGAGAGCAAGGACACTTTGATACCCATGTTTGAAAAATATGCTATATTTGTGCGTGATTATGGGTACTAAATGGTGAGACACACATGGTTGATGAGTTTGGATAGTTATATATGATTCTATGAACTTGAACTTTTGCATGTGAGTTGATCACCATCACGAGTCTATGCTTGAGAGTAAATGGTTTCTATTTATAATCGGAAAGCTACTCTTGGTTGATAATCGTTGTGCTTGTCTTGATAAATGTTTTGTGTTGCTGCTGTAAAAACCTTAAGTCGATGCTTAGAAGGACATGATATGTTGTTCGAGGACGAACAAAGCTCTACGTGTGGGGTGTTGATGATAGATTCAGATGAAGAGAATAATGATATAAGCAATATACGTGTCTTGAACTCACAAACTCATAGCAATGGATAGTAACTCATTCGGCTTCCATAACCCCAACTAAGAGGTTTAGTTACCCATGAATGCGAAGGATATCATGATTTGCATGGTTGATGGCGTGAGAAGTAGGTGATAGGCGTGTGGTTTTGGTGATTCCCTAGCAAGTAACGATTCTCTTGTTGTGGAATTTAAGAATAGAAGAATAGATTAGAAGTGTTTGTGGTGGAAGATGAGAGAGATGGAAGAAAATTAATAGTTTAAGAATGAATTTCTGAATTAATTAAAAATCTCTAGCATTATAGGGTATTTATAATACTCCTATCCTACTCCTACTAAGCTAATGAAATAAATAGCCAAATCCTACTATACTAATGAAATCCTTGACCCAAATGTACTAGGGTAAGGTTACAATATGATAATCCAAATAGAATAGTGAAATACATAACCTAATTGTACTAGGTTAATGTATCTTTGCAAAAATCCAGCTTTGTGTCTGTAAGTCCCCAAAGTCTTTAGAAATGCTGTTTTAGCCCAGGACAGATTTTCCATGCAGCAGATTTGGTCCTTAGGCGTCCAACTCCCTTCTACTTTGTTTGTGAGCTTTCTTTTGTGTCAAGTAAGCCGTAAAATGCTGTATTTTGCATCATTTATACCTGAAACTTTCCTAATCATGTTTGTTAGCTCATTTATAGGAAAAAGGACTAAAAGTGCATGAAATAGATAATTAGTTCTCAAAACTAGGCTAAAATATGGGCAAAATATATTGATATAGGCGTGTAAATCCGCCTATCATCAAAATTCGCCTATCATCAACACCCCACACTTAAAGCTTTGTTCCTCCTCGAAAAAACTATCATGTCCATCTAAACATCAACTTAGAGTTTCACAGTAACAACACAAAATATTCGTCAAGACAAGCACAACAATTATCAACAAAGAGTAGTTTTCTGCTCATTAGTAGAAACAATTCAACCTCCAACATAGACTCGTGATGGTGGTTAATTCACATTCAATGGTTAAGGCACAAAGAATCATACACAACTACCCAAAACTCATCAACCATGCGTGTCTCACAATATATTACCCATAATCACTCAGAAGTATAGCATATTTTTCAAACATGGGTATAGAAATATCCTTGCTCTCACACTCACAAAGAATTCATATGTAGCAACTGATGACCATAGGCTTGCCCTTAGTTTAATGCTCCACTAAATGTCAAAATGCTAAGCTTAGGATCAAATAGGTCTTCTACAGGTTGTAATGTAGGCTAAGGGACGGGTAGGACTATTTTGGACAGAAATAGTGACTAAGTTCCCTAAGTGCTTTAATACATCACATTATGTCATTAACACTTTTCTTTCAAACAACCTTTTTTCTTTCTTTTAATCTACCTCCCTTTGTCGCCTCTTTTGTTTTTCATTTTTTTGAACATAACTAACTTTTTAGTTTTCTTTTCCTTTTTTTTTTCATAACATACCTCTTATGATAGCAATTTTTTTTCATAACAAATTCAAGCACCAATACATTCTAAGGCATCATACTCATCCAATTTCCTCTTATTTTTTCACATGACTTTACACTTTAAAGCACTTTAGGAATTTGGATCAAATTATGGTCTTGAAAAAAATGGATTAGGCTTATATATGAGGCTGTTAAAGAAAATAGGCTAAAGGCTCAAAAGGGGTTAACTAGGATAATGTCCACGGGTAGGTAAAAAGAAGGTACACAAGTATAGGTTGCCTAAGAAATGCCTAAATCATCCCCTAAACTCACGTTCTTTATTTTCGCTTCACACACACACCAGGCAAGTTCTAGCATCAGCCACAAACATAGAATATACAATATCCTCACACAAACAACGCACATGGTCGACTTTATTGGGAGCATTATAGACCCTTGACCCAACAGATGAGGGAGTTGAACCACACAATATCACATAGTGAGTCACAATTAGAGCCTAAACATCTCAATAGTCATGATTTTAGCACAAACTCTTGTTATAATATCATGCTGCCTATTAGAATAATTTCATGCGAAGCTAAGTAAAAAAAAATTTAACTACTAAAAAAAACAAAAAAAAAACAAAAATAAATAAGAAAATGCAGATAAAGAAGTATAGCATGCAAGTACCAGCACCCCACACTTAGACGGGACACACTGCCCTCAGTGGAAATTAAATAAGAAGAACCTGGTTAGTCGGACTCATCCTCTATGTCTGGGGTCATACCCCCTTCATCGGAATCATCATCAGAGTCGTCATCCTCAGAAGTTCCTCATAAGTACCCCACTTGTTTCCAAGAGTGCATCGAGGTATTTGCAGCACTGAGGATTCACCTTGCTCTTTTCTTCCTCTTTTCTGGCCTCTTTGTGAAGTGGTTGCTTTTCTTGTATTTTGGAGCCATTGTACCTGAGATCTCAATAGAGTCATGTTAGCTTCATCTCGGAAGATTCAATCAACAAACAGACAATAGTGGCACCACCCCACACTTAATTTGTTGACACAAACTAATTAAGTGAATGATATCGATTACTCAGACTTCATCGATATACATTTAGGTGATATGTTCCAACAATATAATCAGTGCAGTCATACTTCTTGTAATCTTAGCAATACTTTCATGTTTGATATATCAAGACTACTACATAGAGATTGAATCAAGGTATAGCATCTAGAAATAATCGCAACCTCATATGTTGGTAGTCAACCTTAATTCTCATCTCGATGAACAAGTCATTTCAACATGTAAGCTTTCTATTGGCAAGAGTATGCAATTTTCGTGACCATGTCAATTCCACAAAAGTATGACAATGCATCATAATCAAACTCAAGTTGGAAACATGTTAAGATTATTCTTACGTTTTCACTCACTTAGTTGTATCACAACACATCAACCACATTCAAATCACCAATACTACTTCAAGATTTAGCAATTCATAATATGCGTAGTTGTGTAGTACTTACGGAATATAAATGAAGAACAAAGAAGTACCTACTTGGTTGATGACCTTGGATGATGTTCTTATGAACAAAAAGAGCAAAAGGAAAATTTTTGAGAGGATTTGGAGGCTATAGGCGGCGCATAAGCTAGGTTTCCAATGTGTTTATGGTTCAAGACTAAGTCTTATATTTATAGGAAAAGGTTGGGTCGGGTTTTGACCCATTTAAAATTCGATTTGGAGTCAAAAGTGACCATAGGCGGCGCCTAAGGCTTTGCCTAGTTGAGCAGAATGCCATAGCATAGGCCATGCCTATTGCAAAGCCTTTAGTGACCATAGGCAGCTCCTATTGCAAAGCCTTTAGTGACCATAGGTGGCACCTATTGCAAAGCCTTTAGTGACCATAGGCGGCGCCTTTAGCATGGCATATGAGATTCAGAGGCAAAAGGCTTTAGCACAGGCGGCGCCTATGCTATGGCATACTTGGTCATGGGCAGCGCCTATGCTATGGCACACTAGATTCCGAGACCTTAGGCCATAGTATAGGCCTTGCCTTGTTCGTGGCCTAGTTTTTCCTATGCCTAGCCTTTTTCGATGCCTATATTTTCATGAGCAATGCCCAATCCATAGCCTTTTGCTTCTTCATTCCTAACTTACCACCTTTAACATGCAATACGTCCAAATTAAAATTTGAAACCGGCCTCCTCATTTTACACCTCTTTGCACCTACATTTACTTAAAAACAACCAAAACGATTAGAACGATGGGTTGCCTACAATCAAGCGCCTTAGTTTTAGTCGTGTCTCGACTACAAAAACAAACTCCAAAAAAAACGATTAAAAATCATGGGTTACCTCCTATGTAGCGCTTGATTTATTGTCACAGCACGACATAGCTATCTCGATTACTTAGTCTTCATCGAGATAGATGGGGCATCATTTTCTGAATGGATTCAGACGACGCTGATACTTACTTGTAGGCATGCAATCTTCTTTGATATGAGTCTTGTGCATACATACCTCAGGAGAGATACCAATTATATCATCAATAGTCCAACCCATAGCTCTCTTATTTCTCGTCAGAGCAGAGATAAGAGCCTCTATGTGCTGTTCACTAAAATCATCATCCATACTTACCGGAAGTATATTTCCACTTTCCAAGAACACATACCTTAGATAATCGGGGAGCTCTTTCGATTCTAGCATTGGTGGCTCTTCAATGGAAGTCTTCGCTGATGGTGACGGTTGATTCTTAAGATCATGGTCCGGCTGTTTAGGAGTATAAGAATAGGACCCTATTTCTGTTAGAGCACTCGTGGTTTCTTCATAATCTTCATCATCCTTATGCTCAACATTCAGTAGCGCAGCAGATAATGGCTCAACAGTAAGCGGATTTTCTACAGATAATGCTTTCTTATCCTCATAAGCTACGAAGAACGCATCCATATCGCTAGGCTACTTTATTGCTTTGCATATATCAAAGCGGACCACTTCGTCATTCAACCAAAACAAAAGCTCATTAGCTCTCATGTCAATAAGCACACTTCCAGTTGCAAGGAAAGAACGTCCTGAGATTATGGGAACTTCAGAATCCACCTCACAATCCAGAATAACGAAGTCTGCAGGAAAGATGAATGAAGAAACCTTCACCAACACATCATTCAAGATATTCACAGGTCATTTTACCGACCTATCATCCATCATAAGCCTCATATTGGTTGGTGTCGGATCGCCTAACCCCAACTTCTTGTAGATGGATAGTGGCATCAAATTGATGCTAGCACCCAGATCGCACAATGCCTTGGCAAAATTCAAAGATCCAACAGTGCAAGGAATAGTGAAGGCACCAGGGTCGGCCTTTTTCTGAACTAGCGATCTTATAGCAATTGCACTGCAATGGTGAACATTATATGCTGGCTCATAGCTTACCGCTCGCTTCTTTGTCAAAAGATCCTTCATAAATTTTGCATACCCAGGCATTTGTTCTAGTGCCTCCACCAACGAAACATTAATAGTCAGTTGTTTTAACATCCTCATGAATTTGCTGAACCTTGTATCATCTGCCTGCTTCTTCAGTCTTTGAGAAAAAGGTGGTGGTGGATATGGAATTGTTTTCTCCACGGCTCTCTTCTCCTCTTGCTTTTGAATTTTGGTAGTTTCAGGCTGCAACCTACTGGGGGTGACGTCATGGACGTCTTGGTCAGCTTCTATGGTGTCATCATCTTTCTTATTTTCGGCCACTTGCTTGCTTTGGGATGAATTTTCCAGCACCTTACCACTTCGGGTAGTGATAGCCATGCATGATCCTTCGTTCCTTGGATTTGGCACAGTGTCGCTGGGTAGTGTGCCGGCTTTTCTTTGATTAATTGCTGCTGAAAGTTGACTCAATTGCTGCTCTAGTTGTCTTATTGCAATGGAATGTGAGTCAACCAACTGATTAATTGAAGACAAATCATTCTTCACCTCAGTTATGCCCATATTGGTTGCCTCCACTCCTTTCAGCAGCTTGGCCATCATATCTTTCCATAGACATCTTTTCGGAATAAGACGCCTCAGCCTCATGATTTCTAGGAGGAATATACAAACCACTCCTGTCTGAATTATTCTTCCAACTAGCTTGATCGCGGTCCTTGTATCCAGATTCATCATAACAGTTCCGACCTTGGTTTCCTTGGGCATTGCCTCCAAAACCCCCCTGATTATTCAAGTAGTAGGCTTCTTCTTCTGAGTCGGATTCCTCTCTTCCTTTTGACGCAACAACTTTGACTTTTTCGGTCTTCCCTGATAATAGATGCTTTGTAAGAAGATCTATTTGTGTTTTCATATGCGCCATATCTTGATCGCGTTCCTCTTCTTTTCTCCTTTGTTCTGCAGTCATGCCAATAGATAAAGTGGGGCTTGCTACCTCAGAATCCCTGGTATGCCAAGCTCTACTTTGCTTTGTCATCCGGTCTAGCATATTGCTTGCCTGAACAAAGGTGAGGTCCATAAATGATCCTCCAACCGCATTATCAACCATTGGCTTAGTCATCGAATTCAAAGCTCTGTATAATATCTCCATCAAGTGGACATTGGTCATATGATGGTTTGGGCACCACATTAGCTTTTTCTTGAACCTCTCCCATGTTTTGTGGAGAGCTTCAGTTGGAAGCTGTCGAAAATTCGTGATCTCATCTCTCAACTGTGCCCTTTTAGATGGCGGAAAGAATCTTTCTAGGAAAGCGTCTTTCAATTGCATCTAATTTGTAATAGAATCAGGAGTCAGCCCAATCAACCATAGATTTGCCTCTCCAGAAAGAGACAATGGAAATAAGCGTAGTCGAATTGCATTCTGTCCAATGCCAGGATTGTCGAATGATTTGCATATAGAAATAAAGTTGATCAGATGCATATTCGGATCATCGCCTGCTAGTCCACCAAATAATCCCTTGAGTTGCAAAAGCTGAATCATGGTGCTAGTGATATTGAACTTTGCTCTAGGTGCCAATGGCGGAAGAATAATAGCTCCGGTGGCACCAGGTCCGTCAAGATCGTCCTCATCGTCATCAAAAGGAATTTTCATAGCTCGGCGATCAGGCCTCAATCTTGCTTGACGATCTCTCCTCTACATGGGTGCCGCCATATCAGCAGTATGCCATGGGTTTAGTAGCTCTTCATCGCCCAGATCCTCATCGTCCGGATTTGTTGCTCGCCCAGGGTTATCAATATTCTGTTGATGCACTTGAGCATCCATCCTTTCAATTTCACTTTGTGCATCCATTGATGCACTGAACAAACCTGAATAAAACAAAAACAACAGCTAAAAGTAAAAGTACGAGAATCTTTGACCACAGGGTCTAGTAACTATCACAAAGTTAATTGACACTTGTATTCCCCGGCAACGACGCCAATTTTTGATAACGCTCAATCTACATCTCTCGTAGGAGTGTAAAGCGGTCGTTATCAAATATAGAACCCAACCTGGGTTGGGTGTCGATCCCACAGGGAATAGCTTGGCCAACAAGTAAGCAACGGTTGCTAGACTTTTAGTGCAAGTCTCGTAATGAGGGGGGATTGCAATGTGTAACCAAATTATTAAAGCAAAACTGAAAATAGCAAAGTAAAAAGAAAGAATGTTTAGTATTTTGTAAAACAAGGAGAATTGAAGAGTTGGGGTTATGTCCACCTTCTGAGTTATACGTCTCTATTGGCTATGAGTGTGTTGAATTCCGACATGCATGTGCTTATAGAGAATTGTATTCGATGGTAAATCTAGGCGTCTTTCGACCTATTTGAGGATTATTTCACTTTAACTCTTTTGAGCTTAAAGCGTGTCTAACGGTACGAATTCTCCAAGAGGTTAATCCATTTACGACACTAACTGTTTAATAGGGGATGGGACCCTACTACCTTGACATTATCTCTTTTCCAGACAAATAACCTTTCTTTCGAACAAGAGAAATGTTATACTGGCGTTATTCTATGTGTCTGCAGCCACAAGAATTTGCATTAAGATGAAGAGAATAATGATATAAGCAGCATACGTGTCACTAACTCACAAACTCATAGCAATAGATAGTATCTCATACAGCTTCCATAACCCCAACAGAGAAGTTTAGTTACCCATGAATGCGAAGGAGATCATGATTGACATTGTTATTATACCACTATAATGATTAATTTCGTGTAGCACAAGTGGTAGGCGTTAGGCGTGACTTTCTTTGCAAGTAACGTTTCTCTTGTTCTGGAAATTAAGAATTGAATAGATGAAAAATAATGTCAACAATGAATAAAGAAAATTATTTTGATGGATGGATGGATGGTGGATGGATGGGAATTGATGGAATGGGTGGATGGGTGAATTGTGAGGAATGAATAAAAATCTCTAGCAAAATAGGGTATTTATAACACCCATATCCTATTCCTACTAAGCTAATGAAATACTTAACCAAATCCTACTAAGCTAATGAAATACTTAACCCAATTTTACTAGGTTAATGTATCATTATCCTAATCCTAATAAATTACTGCTAGTCCCCAAAGTCTTCAGAATTGTTGTTTTAGCTCGGGATAGATTTTCCATGCGCCACTTTTGGTCCTTGGCGTCCAAGACTCCCTTTTCTCCTTTCGTGAAGCTTTCTTTGGCGTCAAGTTATCCATAAAATGCTGAATTCTACATCATTTATACCTAAAACTTTGCTAATCATGTTCGTTAGCTCACTTACAGGAAAAAGGACTAAAAGTGGATGAAATATATAATTTGTCCTCAAAACATAGCTAAAATATGGGTAAAATATAGCACTATAGGCGTGTAAATTCGCCTATCATCAAGGGTCCTAAACAGAAAGTAAAGTCCCATTTTTCAGGAGGGTCCTGGACAAAAAGTAAAATCTCATTTTTCAGGAGGGTCCTTGACATAAAGTAACGTCTTATTTTTTAGGAGAGTCCTGGACAGAAAGAAAAATACCATTTTTCAGGAGGGTCCTGGACACAATGTAAAATCTCATTTTTCAGGAGGGTCCTGAACAGAAAGTAAAGTCCCATTTTTCTTGAGGATCCTGGACAGAAAGTAAAATCTCATTTTTATAGAGGGTCTTGGACAGAAAGTAAAGTCCCATTATTCAGGAGGGTCCTGGAATGAAAGTAAAATCCTATTTTTCTTGAGGGTCCTGGACTGAAATTAAAATCCCATTTTTCAGGAGGTTCCTGTATAGAAAGTAAAATCTTATTTTTTAGGAGGGTCCTAAACAGAAAGTAAACTCCCATTTTTCAGGAGGGTACTGGACGGAAAGTAAAATCCTATTTTTCTTGAGAGTCCTGGAAAGAAAGTAAAATCCCATTTTTCAGGAGGTTCCTGTATAGAAAGTAAAATCTCATTTTTTAGGAGGGTCCTAAACATATAGTAAAATACCATTTTTTAGGAGGATTCTGGACAGAAAGTAAAATCCCAATTTTCAGGAGGGTCATGGACAAAATGTAAAATCCTAATTTTTCAGGATGGTCCTGAACAGAAAGTAAAGTCCCATTTTTCAGGAGGATCTTGGACAGAAAGTAAAATCCAATCTTTTAGAAGGGTCTTGGACAAAAAGTAAAGTCTAATTTCCCAGGAGGCAGGAGGGTCCTGGAAAGAAAGTAAAATCCCATTTTTCTGGAGGGACTTGTACAGAATGTATAATCTCATTTTGCAGAAGGGTCTTGAACAGAAAGTAAACTCCCATTTTTTAGGAGAGTCCTGGACAGAAAGTAAAATCCCATTTTATAGAAGGGTCCTGAACATAAAGTAAAATCCCATTTTTCAGAAGGGTCCTGAACAAAACTAAAATTATTTTTTTCAGGAGGGTCCTTAACAGAAAATAAAATCCCATTTTCAGGAGGGGCCCGAACAGAAAGTAAATTCCCATTTTCTAGGAGTTTCCTGAACAGCAGGTTGAATCCCATTTTTCAGGAGGTTCATGAACTAAAAATAAAATCTTATTTTTCAGGAGGGTCCTTAACATTAAGTGAAATCCAAATTTTTAGGAGGGTTTTGAACAAAAGGTAAAATCCCATTTTTCAGGAGTGTCCTGTACATAAAGTAAAATCCTATTTTTCAGGAGGGTCTTGAACAGAAAGTAAATTCCAATTTTTTAGAAGGGTCCTGAACATAAAGCGAAATCCCATTTTTCAAGAGGATCCTGAACAGAAGATAAAATCCTATTTACAGGAGGGTCCTGAACTAAAGTAAATTCCCATTTTTCAGGAGGTTTCTAAACAGAAAGTAAAATCCTATTTTTCAGGAGGGTCCTGAGGAGAAAGTAAAATCCCATTTTTTCTGGAGGGTTCTGAGCGGAAAGTAAAATCCTATTTTCATGAGGGTCCTGAACAGAAAGTAAAATCCTATTTTTCAGTAGGGTTCTGAACAAAAGCAAAATCCCATTTTATAGGAGGGTCCTGTACATAAAGCAAAATCCCAATTTTTGAGGATGGTCCTAGACAGAAAGTAAAATCTCATTTTTCAGGAGCGTCCTGAATATAAAATGAAATCCCATTTTTCTGGAGGGTCCTGAACAGAAAGTAAACTCCCATTTTTAGGAGGGACCTTGACAGAAAGTAAAACCCCATTTTTTAGGAGGGTTCTGGACAGAAAGTAAAATCCCATTTTTCAGGAAGGTCCTGGACAAAAATTAAAATCCCATTTTTTTGGAGGGTTCTGGACAGAAAGTAAAATCCCATTTTTCAGGAGGGTCCTTGACAGAATGTAAAATCCTCATTTTTTAGGATGGTCCTGAACAAAAAGTAAAGTCCCATTTTTCAAGAGGATCTTGGACAGAAAGTAAAATCCAATCTTTTAGAAGGGTCCTGGACAGAAAGTAAAGTCCCATTTTCTAGGAGGGTCCTGAATAGAAAGTAAAATCTCTTTTCTTAGCAAGTTCTTAGACAGAAAGTAAAGACCCATTATTTTGTAGGGCCTGGACAGAAAGTAAAATCCCATTTTTTAGGAGGATCCTAGACAAAAAGTTAAATCTCATTTTTCAAGAGGATCCTGTACAGAAAGTAAAGTCCCATTTTTTAGGATGGTCTTGGACAGAAAGTAAAATCCCATTTTTTGGATGGTCCTATATATTAAATGAAATCCCATTTTTCAGGAGTGTCCTGAATAGAAAGTAAAATCCTATTTTTCAAGAGAGTCTTGGACCGAAAGTAAAATGCCATTTTTTAGGAGGGTCCTGGACAGAAAGTAAAATCCTATTTTTCAGGAGGGTCCTGAACATAAAGTAAATATCCATTTTTTAGTAGCGTCCTGGACATAAAGTAAATATCCATTTTTTTGTAGGGTCCTGGACATAAAGTAAATACCCATTTTCAGTAGGATCCTGAACATAAAGTAAAATCCATTTTTCAGGAGGATCCTGAACATAAAGTAGAATCGCATTTTTTAGGAGAGTCCTGGACATAAAGTAAAATCCTATTTTCCAGGATGGTCCTGAACAGAGAGTAAATTTCCCCGTTTTAGGAGGGTATTGAGCAGAAAGTAAATTCCCATTTTTCAGGAGGTTCCTAAACATAAAGTAAAACCCTATTTTTCAGGAGGTCCTGAGTAGAAAGTAAAGTCCTATTTTTTAGGATGGTCCTGGATAGAAAGTAAAATCCCATTTTTCAGGAGGGTCCTGAACAGAATGTAAAATGTTATTTTTCAGGAGGGTTCTGGACAGAATGTAAAATTTCATTTTTCCGGAGGGTGCTGGACAGAATGTCAAATCCTAGTTTTCAGGAGGATCCTGAACAGAAACTAAAATCCCATTTTTCAAGAGAGTCCTGGACAGAAAGTAAAATCCCATTTTTCAGGAGGGTCCTTGACAGAAAGTAAAGTCTTATTTTTCAGGAGGGTCCTGGACAGAAAGTATAATTCTATATTTCAGGAGGGTCCTGGACAGAAAAATAATCCTATTTTTCAAGAGGTTCCTTAACAGAAAGTAAAGTCCAATTTTTTTGGTTGGTCCTGGACAGAAAGCAAAATCTTATTTTTCAGGAGGGTCCTGAATATAAATGAAATCTCATTTTTCTGGAGGGTCCTGATCATAAAGTAAAATCTCATTTTTTAGGAAGGTCCTGAACAAAAGTAATGTCCTATTTTTTAGGAGGGTCCTGAACAAAAAGTAAAATTCCATTTTCCACAAGGGTTCTGAACAAAAGTAATGTCCTATTTTTTAGTAGGCTCCTGGACAGAATGTAAAATACCATTTTTCAAGAGTTTCCTGAACATAAAGTGAAATCTCATTTTTCAGGAGAGTCCTGAACAAAAGGTAAAATTTCTTTTTTCAGGAGGGTCCTGAACAAAAGTAAATTCCCATTTTTCAGAAGGGTCCTTAACAGTTAGTAAAATCCCATTTTCTAGGAAGGTCCAGAACAGAAAGTCAAATTCCATTTTTCAAGGTGTCCTGAACAGAATGTAAAATCTCATTTTTCGGTGGGTTCTGAACAGAAAGTACAATCTCGTTTTTGGTAGGGTTCTGGACAGAAAGTAAAATCCCATTTTTCGGGAGGGTCTTGGACAGAAAGTAAAGTCCCATTTTTCAGAAGGATTCTAAACAGAAACTAAAATTACATTTTTCAGGAGGATCCTGAACAGAAAGTAAAATACCATTTTCCAGGAGGGTCTTGGACAGAAAGTATAATCTCTTTTTTCAGGAGGGTCCCGGATAGATGGTAAAATCCCATTTTTTAGAAGGGTCCTGAATAGAAAGTAAAGTCCCATTTTTATTGAGGGTCTTGGACAAAAATTAAAGTCCCATTTTTCAGGAGAATCCTGGACAGAAAGTAAAATCCTATTTTTATGAGAGGTCTTGGACAGAAAGTGAAGTCTCATTTTTCAGGAGGGTCCTGGACAGAAAGTAAAATCCTATTTTTCCGGAGGGTCATGGGCAGAAAGTAAAATCCAATTTTTCATGAGGTTCCTGTATAGAAAGTAAAATCTCATTTTTCAAAAGGGTCCTGAACAGAAAGGAAAAACAAAGTAAAGTCACAATTTTTAGGAGGGTCCTAAACAGAAAGTAAAGTCAAATTTTTAAGGAGGGTCTTGGACCAAAAGTAAAATCTCATTTTTTAGGAGGGTCCTTGACAGAAAGTAAAGACTTATTTTTTAGGAGGGTCCTGGACAAAAAGTAAAATCTCATTTTTCAGGAGTGTCCTTGACAGAAAGTAAAGACTTATTTTTCAGGAGGGTCCTGAACAGAAAGTAAAGTCCCATTTTTCTGGAGGATCCTGGACAGAAAGTAAAATCCCACTTTTATAGAGGGTGTTGGACATAAAGTAAAGTCCCATTTTTCTGGAGGGTCCAAGACAGAAAGTAAAATCCTATTTTTCTTGAGAGTCCTGGACAGAAAGTAAAATCCCATTTTTTATTAGGTTCCTGTATAGAAAGTAGAATCTCATTTTTTAGGAGGGTCCTAAACTGAAAGTAAACTTCCATTTTTCAGGAGGGTCTTTGACATAAAGTAAAATCCTATTTTTTAGGAGGGTCCTGAACTGAATATAAAATCTAATTTTTCAGCAGGGTCCTGAAAAGAAAGTAAATTCCGATTTGTAGGGAAGATCCTGAACATAAAGTAAAAACCAATTTTTCAGGAGGGTCCTGGACAGAAAGTAAATTTCCCTTTTTTAGGATGGTGTTAAACAGAAAGTAAATTCCCATTTTTTAGGTGGTTCCTAAACATACAGTAAAACCCTATTTTTCAGGAGATCCTGAGTAGAAAGTAAAGTCCTATTTTTCAGGAGGGTCCTGAACTGAATATAAAATCTAATTTTTCAGCAGGGTCCTGAAAAGAAAGTAAATTCCGATTTGTAGGGAAGATCCTGAACATAAAGTAAAAACCAATTTTTCAGGAGGGTCCTAGACAGAAAGTAAATTTCCCTTTTTTAGGAGGGTGTTAAACAGAAAGTAAATTCCCATTTTTTAGGTGGTTCCTAAACATACAGTAAAACCCTATTTTTCAGGAGATCCTGAGTAGAAAGTAAAGTCCTATTTTTTAGGATGGCCCTGGATAGAAAGTAAAATCCCATTTTTCAGGAGGGTCCTGAACAGAATGTAAAATGTTAATTTTCAGGAGGGTTCTGGACAGAATGTAAAATCTCATTTTTTCGGAGGGTGCGGGACAGAATGTCAAATCCTAGTTTTCAGGAGGATCCTGAACAGAAAGTAAAATCCCATTTTTCAGGAGAAACCTGAACAGAAAGTAAAATCCCATTTTCCAGAAGAGTCTTGGACAGAAAGTACAATCCCCTTTTTCAGGGGAGTCCTGGATAGAAGGTAAAATCCCATTTTTCAGAAGGGTCCTAAACAGAAAGTAAAGTCCCATTTTTCAAGAGGGTCCTGGACAGAAAGTAAGATTCTATATTTCAGGAGGGTCCTGGACAGAAAAATAATCCTATTTTTCAAGCGGCTCCTTAACAGAAAGTAAAGTCCAATTTTTTTGGTTGGTCCTGGACAGAAAGCAAAATCTTATTTTTCAGGAGGGTCCTGAATATAAATGAAATCTCATTTTTCTGGAGGATCCTGAACATAAAGTAAAATCTCATTTTTTAGGAAGGTCATGAACAAAAGTAATGTCCTATTTTTTAGGAGGGTCCTGGACAGAATGTAAAATTCCATTTTCCATAAGGGTCCTGAACAAAAGTAATGTCCTATTTTTTAGTAGGGTCCTGGAAAGAATGTAAAATACCATTTTTCAAGAGTTTCCTGAACATAAAGTGAAATCTCATTTTTCAGGACAGTCCTGAACAACAGGTAAAATTCCTTTTTTCAGGAGGGTCCTGAACAAAAGTAAATTTCCATTTTTCAGAAGGGTCCTTAACAGTTAGTAAAATCCCATTTTCCAGGAAGGTCCAGAATAGAAAGTCAAATTCCATTTTTCAAGGTGTCATGAACAAAATGTAAAATCTAATTTTTCGGTGGGTTCTGAACAGAAAGTACAATCTCATTTTTGGTAGGGTTCTGGACAGAAAGTAAAATCCCATTTTTCGGGAGGGTCTTGGACAGAAAGTAAAGTCCTATTTTTCAGGAGGATTCTAAACAGAAACTAAAATTACATTTTTCAGGAGGATCCTGAACAGAAAGTAAAATACCATTTTCCAGGAGGGTCTTGGACAAAAAGTATAATCTCTTTTTTCAGGAGGGTCCCGGATAGATGGTAAAATCCCATTTTTTAGGAGGGTCCTGAATAGAAAGTAAAGTCCCATTTTTATTGAGGGTCTTGGACAAAAATTAAAGTACCATTTTTCAGGAGAATCCTGGACAGAAAGTAAAATCCTATTTTTATGAGAGGTCTTGGACAGAAAGTGAAGTTTCATTTTTCAGGAGGGTCCTGGGCAGAAAGTAAAATCCTATTTTTCCGGAGGGTTCTGGGCAGAAAGTAAAATCCAATTTTTCATGAGGTTCCTGTATAGAAAGTAAAATCTCATTTTTCAAGAGGGTCCTGAACAGAAAGGAAAAACAAAGTAAAGTCACAATTTTTAGGAGGGTCCTAAACAGAAAGTAAAGTCCAATTTTTAAGGAGGGTCTTGGACAAAAAGTAAAATCTCATTTTTTAGGAGGGTCCTTGACAGAAAGTAAAGACTTATTTTTTAGGAGGGTCCTGGACAAAAAGTAAAATCTCATTTTTCAGGAGGGTCCTTGACAGAAAGTAAAGACTTATTTTTCAGGAGGGTCCTGAACAGCAAGTAAAGTCCCATTTTTCTGGAGGATCCTGGACAGAAAGTAAAATCCCACTTTTATAGAGGGTGTTGGACAGAAAGTAAAGTCCTTTTTTTCTGGAGGGTCCAAGACAGAAAGTAAAATCTTATTTTTCTTGAGAGTCCTGGACAGAAAGTAAAATCCCATTTTTTATTAGGTTCCTGTATAGAAAGTAAAATCTCATTTTTTAGGAGGGTCCTAAACTGAAAGTAAACTCCCATTTTTCCGGAGGGTCTTGGACATAAAGTAAAATACTATTTTTTAGGAGGGTCCTGAACTGAATATAAAATCTAATTTTTCAGCAGTGTCCTGAAAAGAAAGTAAATTCCCATTTGTAGGGATGATCCTGAACATAAAGTAAAATCTCATTTTTTAGGAAGGTCCTGAACAAAAGTAATGTCCTATTTTTTAGGAGGGTCCTGGACAGAATGTAAAATTCCATTTTCCATAAGGGTCCTGAACAAAAGTAATGTCCTATTTTTTAGTAGGGTCCTGGAAAGAATGTAAAATACCATTTTTCAAGAGTTTCCTGAACATAAAGTGAAATCTCATTTTTCAGGACAGTCCTGAACAAAAGGTAAAATTCCTTTTTTCAGGAGGGTCCTGAACAAAAGTAAATTTCCATTTTTCAGAAGGGTCCTTAACAGTTAGTAAAATCCCATTTTCCAGGAAGGTCCAGAACAGAAAGTCAAATTCCATTTTTCAAGGTGTCATGAACAAAATGTAAAATCTAATTTTTTGGTGGGTTCTGAACAGAAAGTACAATCTCATTTTTGGTAGGGTTCTGGACAGAAAGTAAAATCCCATTTTTCGGGAGGGTCTTGGACAGAAAGTAAAGTCCTATTTTTCAGGAGGATTCTAAATAGAAACTAAAATTACATTTTTCAGGAGGATCCTGAACAGAAAGTAAAATACCATTTTCCAGGAGGGTCTTGGACAAAAAGTATAATCTCTTTTTTCAGGAGGGTCCCGGATAGATGGTAAATTCCCATTTTTTAGGAGGGTCCTGAATAAAAAGTAAAGTCCCATTTTTATTGAGGGTCTTGGACAGAAATTAAAGTCCCATTTTTCAGGAGAATCCTGGACAGAAAGTAAAATCCTATTTTTATGAGAGGTCTTGGACAGAAAGTGAAGTCTCATTTTTCAGGAGGGTCCTGGACAGAAAGTAAAATCCTATTTTTCCGGAGGGTTCTGGGCAGAAAGTAAAATCCAATTTTTCATGAGGTTCCTGTATAGAAAGTAAAATCTCATTTTTCAAGAGGGTCCTGAACAGAAAGGAAAAACAAAGTAAAGTCACAATTTTTAGGAGGGTCCTAAACAGAAAGTAAAGTCCAATTTTTAAGGAGGGTCTTGGACAAAAAGTAAAATCTCATTTTTTAGGAGGGTCCTTGACAGAAAGTAAAGACTTATTTTTTAGGAGGGTCCTGGACAAAAAGTAAAATCTCATTTTTCAGGAGGGTCCTTGACAGAAAGTAAAGACTTATTTTTCAGGAGGGTCCTGAACAGAAAGTAAAGTCCCATTTTTCTGGAGGATCCTGGACAGAAAGTAAAATCCCACTTTTATAGAGGGTGTTGGACAGAAAGTAAAGTCCTATTTTTCTGGAGGGTCCAAGACAGAAAGTAAAATCTTATTTTTCTTGAGAGTCCTGGACAGAAAGTAAAATCCCATTTTTTATTAGGTTCCTGTATAGAAAGTAAAATCTCATTTTTTAGGAGGGTCCTAAACTGAAAGTAAACTCCCATTTTTCCGGAGGGTCTTGGACATAAAGTAAAATCCTATTTTTTAGGAGGGTCCTGAACTGAATATAAAATCTAATTTTTCAGCAGTGTCCTGAAAAGAAAGTAAATTCCCATTTGTAGGGAAGATCCTGAACATAAAGTAAAATCTCATTTTTTAGGAAGGTCCTGAACAAAAGTAATGTCCTATTTTTTAGGAGGGTCCTGGACAGAATGTAAAATTCCATTTTCCATAAGGGTCCTGAACAAAAGTAATGTCCTATTTTTTAGTAGGGTCCTGGAAAGAATGTAAAATACCATTTTTCAAGAGTTTCCTGAACATAAAGTGAAATCTCATTTTTCAGGACAGTCCTGAACAAAAGGTAAAATTCCTTCTTTCAGGAGGGTCCTGAACAAAAGTAAATTTCCATTTTTCAGAAGGGTCCTTAACAGTTAGTAAAATCCCATTTTCCAGGAAGGTCCAGAACAGAAAGTCAAATTCCATTTTTCAAGGTGTCATGAACAAAATGTAAAATCTAATTTTTTGGTGGGTTCTGAACAGAAAGTACAATCTCATTTTTGGTAGGGTTCTGGACAGAAAGTAAAATCCCATTTTTCGGGAGGGTCTTGGACAGAAAGTAAAGTCCTATTTTTCAGGAGGATTCTAAACAGAAACTAAAATTACATTTTTCAGGAGGATCCTGAACAGAAAGTAAAATACCATTTTCCAGGAGGGTCTTGGACAAAAAGTATAATCTCTTTTTTCAGGAGGGTCCCGGATAGATGGTAAAATCCCATTTTTTAGGAGGGTCCTGAATAGAAAGTAAAGTCCCATTTTTATTGAGGGTCTTGGACAGAAATTAAAGTCCCATTTTTCAAGAGAATCCTGGACAGAAAGTAAAATCCTATTTTTATGAGAGGTCTTGGACAGAAAGTGAAGTCTCATTTTTCAGGAGGGTCCTGGACAGAAAGTAAAATCCTATTTTTCCGGAGGGTTCTGGGCAGAAAGTAAAATCCAATTTTTCATGAGGTTCCTGTATAGAAAGTAAAATCTCATTTTTCAAGAGGGTCCTGAACAGAAAGGAAAAACAAAGTAAAGTCACAATTTTTAGGAGGGTCCTAAACAGAAAGTAAAGTCCAATTTTTAAGGAGGGTCTTGGACAAAAAGTAAAATCTCATTTTTTAGGAGGGTCCTTGACAGAAAGTAAAGACTTATTTTTTAGGAGGGTCCTGGACAAAAAGTAAAATCTCATTTTTCAGGAGGGTCCTTGACAGAAAGTAAAGACTTATTTTTCAGGAGGGTCCTGAACAGAAAGTAAAGTCCCATTTTTCTGGAGGATCCTGGACAGAAAGTAAAATCCCACTTTTATAGAGGGTGTTGGACAGAAAGTAAAGTCCTATTTTTCTGGAGGGTCCAAGACAGAAAGTAAAATCTTATTTTTCTTGAGAGTCCTGGACAGAAAGTAAAATCCCATTTTTTATTAGGTTCCTGTATAGAAAGTAAAATCTCATTTTTTAGGAGGGTCCTAAACTGAAAGTAAACTCCCATTTTTCCGGAGGGTCTTGGACATAAAGTAAAATCCTATTTTTTAGGAGGGTCCTGAACTGAATATAAAATCTAATTTTTCAGCAGTGTCCTGAAAAGAAAGTAAATTCCCATTTGTAGGGAAGATCCTGAACATAAAGTAAAATCTCATTTTTTAGGAAGGTCCTGAACAAAAGTAATGTCCTATTTTTTAGGAGGGTCCTGGACAGAATGTAAAATTCCATTTTCCATAAGGGTCCTGAACAAAAGTAATGTCCTATTTTTTAGTAGGGTCCTGGAAAGAATGTAAAATACCATTTTTCAAGAGTTTCCTGAACATAAAGTGAAATCTCATTTTTCAGGACAGTCCTGAACAAAAGGTAAAATTCTTTCTTTCAGGAGGGTCCTGAACAAAAGTAAATTTCCATTTTTCAGAAGGGTCCTTAACAGTTAGTAAAATCCCATTTTCCAGGAAGGTCCAGAACAGAAAGTCAAATTCCATTTTTCAAGGTGTCATGAACAAAATGTAAAATCTAATTTTTTGGTGGGTTCTGAACAGAAAGTACAATCTCATTTTTGGTAGGGTTCTGGACAGAAAGTAAAATCCCATTTTTCGGGAGGGTCTTGGACAGAAAGTAAAGTCCTATTTTTCAGGAGGATTCTAAACAGAAACTAAAATTACATTTTTCAGGAGGATCCTGAACAGAAAGTAAAATACCATTTTCCAGGAGGGTCTTGGACAAAAAGTATAATCTCTTTTTTCAGGAGGGTCCCGGATAGATGGTAAAATCCCATTTTTTAGGAGGGTCCTGAATAGAAAGTAAAGTCCCATTTTTATTGAGGGTCTTGGACAGAAATTACAGTCCCATTTTTCAAGACAATCCTGGACAAAAAGTAAAATCCTATTTTTATGAGAGGTCTTGGACAGAAAGTGAAGTCTCATTTTTCAGGAGGGTCCTGGACAGAAAGTAAAATCCTATTTTTCCGGAGGGTTCTGGGCAGAAAGTAAAATCCAATTTTTCATGAGGTTCCTGTATAGAAAGTAAAATCTCATTTTTCAAGAGGGTCCTGAACAGAAAGGAAAAACAAAGTAAAGTCACAATTTTTAGGAGGGTCCTAAACAGAAAGTAAAGTCCAATTTTTAAGGAGGGTCTTGGACAAAAAGTAAAATCTCATTTTTTAGGAGGGTCCTTGACAGAAAGTAAAGACTTATTTTTTAGGAGGGTCCTGGACAAAAAGTAAAATCTCATTTTTCAGGAGGGTCCTTGACAGAAAGTAAAGACTTATTTTTCAGGAGGGTCCTGAACAGAAAGTAAAGTCCCATTTTTCTGGAGGATCCTGGACAGAAAGTAAAATCCCACTTTTATAGAGGGTGTTGGACAGAAAGTAAAGTCCTATTTTTCTGGAGGGTCCAAGACAGAAAGTAAAATCTTATTTTTCTTGAGAGTCCTGGACAGAAAGTAAAATCCCATTTTTTATTAGGTTCCTGTATAGAAAGTAAAATCTCATTTTTTAGGAGGGTCCTAAACTGAAAGTAAACTCCCATTTTTCCGGAGGGTCTTGGACATAAAGTAAAATCCTATTTTTTAGGAGGGTCCTGAACTGAATATAAAATCTAATTTTTCAGCAGTGTCCTGAAAAGAAAGTAAATTCCCATTTGTAGGGAAGATCCTGAACATAAAGTAAAATCTCATTTTTTAGGAAGGTCCTGAACAAAAGTAATGTCCTATTTTTTAGGAGGGTCCTGGACAGAATGTAAAATTCCATTTTCCATAAGGGTCCTGAACAAAAGTAATGTCCTATTTTTTAGTAGGGTCCTGGAAAGAATGTAAAATACCATTTTTCAAGAGTTTCCTGAACATAAAGTGAAATCTCATTTTTCAGGACAGTCCTGAACAAAAGGTAAAATTCCTTCTTTCAGGAGGGTCCTGAACAAAAGTAAATTTCCATTTTTCAGAAGGGTCCTTAACAGTTAGTAAAATCCCATTTTCCAGGAAGGTCCAGAACAGAAAGTCAAATTCCATTTTTCAAGGTGTCATGAACAAAATGTAAAATCTAATTTTTTGGTGGGTTCTGAACAGAAAGTACAATCTCATTTTTGGTAGGGTTCTGGACAGAAAGTAAAATCCCATTTTTCGGGAGGGTCTTGGACAGAAAGTAAAGTCCTATTTTTCAGGAGGATTCTAAACAGAAACTAAAATTACATTTTTCAGGAGGATCCTGAACAGAAAGTAAAATACCATTTTCCAGGAGGGTCTTGGACAAAAAGTATAATCTCTTTTTTCAGGAGGGTCCCGGATAGATGGTAAAATCCCATTTTTTAGGAGGGTCCTGAATAGAAAGTAAAGTCCCATTTTTATTGAGGGTCTTGGACAGAAATTAAAGTCCCATTTTTCAAGAGAATCCTGGACAAAAAGTAAAATCCTATTTTTATGAGAGGTCTTGGACAGAAAGTGAAGTCTCATTTTTCAGGAGGGTCCTGGACAGAAAGTAAAATCCTATTTTTCCGGAGGGTTCTGGGCAGAAAGTAAAATCCAATTTTTCATGAGGTTCCTGTATAGAAAGTAAAATCTCATTTTTCAAGAGGGTCCTGAACAGAAAGGAAAAACAAAGTAAAGTCACAATTTTTAGGAGGGTCCTAAACAGAAAGTAAAGTCCAATTTTTAAGGAGGGTCTTGGACAAAAAGTAAAATCTCATTTTTTAGGAGGGTCCTTGACAGAAAGTAAAGACTTATTTTTTAGGAGGGTCCTGGACAAAAAGTAAAATCTCATTTTTCAGGAGGGTCCTTGACAGAAAGTAAAGACTTATTTTTCAGGAGGGTCCTGAACAGAAAGTAAAGTTCCATTTTTCTGGAGGATCCTGGACAGAAAGTAAAATCCCACTTTTATAGAGGGTGTTGGACAGAAAGTAAAGTCCTATTTTTCTGGAGGGTCCAAGACAGAAAGTAAAATCTTATTTTTCTTGAGAGTCCTGGACAGAAAGTAAAATCCCATTTTTTATTAGGTTCCTGTATAGAAAGTAAAATCTCATTTTTTAGGAGGGTCCTAAACTGAAAGTAAACTCCCATTTTTCCGGAGGGTCTTGGACATAAAGTAAAATCCTATTTTTTAGGAGGGTCCTGAACTGAATATAAAATCTAATTTTTCAGCAGTGTCCTGAAAAGAAAGTAAATTCCCATTTGTAGGGAAGATCCTGAAAATAAAGTAAAAACCAATTTTTCAGGAGGGTCCTGGACAGAAAGTATATTTCCCTTTTTTAGGAGGGTGTTAAACAGAAAGTAAATTCCCATTTTTTAGGTGGTTCCTAAACATACAGTAAAACCCTATTTTTCAGGAGGTCCTGAGTAGAAAGTAAAGACCTATTTTTTAGGATGGTCCTGGATAGAAAGTAAAATCCCATTTTTCAGGAGGGTCCTGAACAGAATGTAAACTGTTATTTTTCAGGAGGGTTCTGGACAGAATGTAAAATCTCATTTTTCCGGAGGGTGCTGGACAGAATGTCAAATCCTAGTTTTTCAGGAGGATCCTGAACAGAAAGTAAAATCCCATTTTTCAGGAGAAACCTGAACAGAACGTAAAATCCCATTTTCCAGAAGGGTCTTGGACAGAAAGTACAATCCCCTTTTTCAGGGGAGTCCTGGATAGAAGGTAAAATCCCATTTTTCAGGAGTGTCCTAAACAGAAAGTAAAGTCCCATTTTTCAAGAGGGTCTTGGACAGAAAGTAAAATCCCATTTTTCAGAAGGGTCCTTGAGAGAAAGAAAAGTCTTATTTTTCAGGAGGGTCCTGGACAGAAAGTAAGATTCTATATTTCAGGATGGTCCTGGACAGAAAAATAATCCTATTTTTCAAGAGGGTCCTTAATAGAAAGTAAAGTTCAATTTTTTTGGTTGGTCCTGGACAGAAAGCAAAATCTTATTTTTCAGGAGGGTCCTGAATATAAATGAAATCTCATTTTTCTGGAGGGTCTAGAACATAATGTAAAATCTCATTTTTTAGGAAGGTCCTGAACAAAAGTAATGTCCTATTTTTTAGGAGGGTCCTGAACAAAAAGTAAAATTCTATTTTCCACAAGGGTCCTGAACAAAAGTAATGTCCTATTTTTTAGTAGGGTCCTGGAAAGAATGTAAAATACCATTTTTCAAGAGTTTCCTGAACATAAAGTGAAATCTCATTTTTCAGGAGAGTCCTGAACAAAAGGTAAAATTCCTTTTTTCAGGAGGGTCCTGAACAAAAGTAAATTCCCATTTTTCAGAAGGGTCCTTAACAATTAGTAAAATCCCATTTTCCAGGAAGGTCCTGAACAGAAAGTCAAATTCCATTTTTCATGGTGTCCTGAACAGAATGTAAAATCTCATTTTTCGGTGGGTTCTGAACAGAAAGTACAATCTCATTTTTGGTAGGGTTCTGGATAGAAAGTAAAATCCCACTTTTCGGGAGGGTCTTGGACAGAAAGTAAAGTCCCATTTTTCAGAAGGATTCTAAACAGAAACTAAAATTACATTTTTCAGGAGGATCCTGAACAGAAAGTAAAATACCATTTTCCAGGAGGGTCTTGGACAAAAAGTATAATCACTTTTTTCAGGAGGGTCCCGGATAGATGGTAAAATCCCATTTTTTAGGAGGGTCCTGAATAGAAAGTAAAGTCCTATTTTTATTGAGGGTCTTGGACAGAAAGTAAAGTCCCATTTTTCAGGAGAATCCTGGACAGAAAGTAAAATCCTATTTTTATGAAAGGTCTTGGACAGAAAGTAAAGTCTCATTTTTCAGGAGGGTCCTGGACAAAAAGTAAAATCCCATTTTTCCGGAGGGTCCTGGGCAGAAAGTAAAATCCAATTTTTCATGAGGTTCCTGTATAGAAAGTAAAATCTCATTTTTCAAGAGGGTCCTGAACAGAAAGGAAAAAACAAAGTAAAGTCACAATTTTTAGGAGGGTCCTAAACAGAAAGTAAAGTCCAATTTTTAAGGAGGGTCTTGGACAAAAAGTAAAATCTCATTTTTTAGGAGGGTCCTTGACAGAAAGTAAAGACTTATTTTTTAGGAGGGTCCTGGACAAAAAGTAAAATCTCATTTTTCAGGAGGGTCCTTAACAGAAAGTAAAGACTTATTTTTCAGGAGGGTCCTAAACAGAAAGTAATGTCCCATTTTTCTGGAGGATCCTGGACAGAAAGTAAAATCCCACTTTTATAGAGGGTGTTGGACATAAAGTAAAGTCCCATTTTTCTGGAGGGTCCAAGACATAAAGTAAAATCCTATTTTTCTTGAGAGTCCTGGACAGAAAGTAAAATCCCATTTTTTATTAGGTTCCTGTATAGAAAGTAAAATCTCATTTTTTAGGAGGGTCCTAAACTGAAAGTAAAGTCCCATTTTTCATGAGGGTCTTGGACATAAAGTAAAATCCTATTTTTTAGGAGGGTCCTGAACTGTATATAAAATCTAATTTTTCAGCAGGGTCCTGAAAAGAAAGTAAATTCCCATTTGTAGGGAAGATCCTGAACATAAAGTAAAAACCAATTTTTCAGGAGGGTCCTGGACAGAAAGTAAATTTCCCTTTTTCAGGAGAGTCCTGAACAGAAAGAAAAATCTTATTTATCAGAAGAGTCCTGGATATTAAGTAAAATCCCATTTTTCAAGAGAGTCCTGGACATAAAGTAAAATCTCATTTTTTAGCAGGGTCCTGAACATAAAGTAAAATCCCATATTTCAGAAGGGTCTTGAACAAAAGTAAAATTATTTTTTTTAGGAGGGTCCTTAACAGAAAGTAAAATCCCATTTTCAGGAGGGGCCTAAACAGAAAGAAAATTCCCATTTTCTAGGAGTGTCCTGAACAACATGTTAAATCCCATTTTTCCGGAGGTTCATGAACCAAAAATTAAATCTTATTTTTCAGGAGGGTCCTTAGCATTAAGCAAAATCCAATTTTTTAGGAGGGTCCTGAACAGAAGGTAAAATCCCATTTTTCAAGAGTGTTCTGTACATAAAGTAAAATCCTATTTTTCAGGAGGGTCCTGAACAGAAAGTAAAATCCAATTTTTTAGAAGGGTCATGAACATAAAGCGAAATCCCATTTTTTCGAAGGATCCTGAACAGAAGATAAAATCCTATTTACAGGAGAGTCCTGAACAAAAGTAAATTCCCATTTTTCAGGAGGTTTCTAAATAGAAAGTAAAATTCTATTTTTTAGGAAGGTCCTGAGCAGAAAGTAAAATCCCATTTTTTCTGGAGGGTCCTAAGCAGAAAGTAAAATCCTATTTTTAAGAAACGCCTTGAACAAAAGTAAAATCCTATTTTCTTGAGGGTTCTGAACAGAAAGTAAAATCCTATTTTTCAGTAGGGTCCTGAATAAAAGCGAAATCCCATTTTTTCGGAGGGTCCTGTACATAAAGCAAAATCCCATTTTTTCAGGATGGTCCTGGACAGAAAGTAAAATCACATTTTTCAGGAGCGTCCTGAATATAAAATGAAATCCCATTTTTCTGGAGGGTCCTAAACAGAAAGTAAAATCCCATTTTTCAGGAGGGACCTGGACAAAAAGTAAAATCCCATTTTTTAGGAGGGTTCTGGACAGAAAGTTAAATCCCTTTTTACTAGAGGGTTCTGGACAGAATGTAAAATCCTCATTTTTCAGGATGGTCCTGGACAGAAAGTAAAGTCCCATTTTCCAGGAGGGTCCTGGACAGAAAGTAAAATCTCTTTTTTTAGGAAGGTTCTAGACTGAAAGTAAAGACCCATTTTTTTGTAGGGCCTGGACAGAAAGTAAAATACCATTTTTCAAGAGGGTCCTAGACAAAAAGTTAAATCTTATTTTTCAGGAGGATCCTGAACAGAAAGTAAAGTCCCATTTTTTAGGATGGTCCTGGACAGAAAGTAAAATCCCATTTTTTAGGAGGGTCCTCTATTTTAAATGAAATCCTATTTTTTAGAAGGGTCCTGAATAGAAAGTAAAATCCTATATTTCAAGAGGTACTTGGACCGAAAGTAAAATCCCATTTTTTAGGAGGGTACTGGACAGAAAGTTAAATCCCATTTTTCAGGAGGGTCCTGGACAGAAAGTAAATATCCATTTTTTAGTAGGGTTCTGGATATAAAGTAAATACCCATTTTTATTAGGATCAAGAACAAAAAGTAAAATCCAATTTTCTGGAGGGTCCTGAACATAAGGTAGAAGCTAATTTTTTAGGAGAGTCCTGCTCATAAAGTAAAATCCTATTTTCAAGGAGGGTCCTGAACAGAAAGTAAATTTCCCTTTTTTAGGAGGGTGTTAAACAGAAAGTAAATTCCCATTTTTTAGGTGGTTCCTAAACATACAGTAAAACTCTATTTTTTAGGAGGGTCCTGAGAAGAAAGTAAAGTCCAATTTTTTAGGATGGTCCTGGACAGAAAGTAAAATCCCATTTTTTAGGAGGGTGATAACGCTCAATCTAAAGCTCTCGTAGGAGTGTAAAGCGGTCGTTAGCAAATATAGAACCCAACTGGGTTGGGTATCGTTCCCACAGGGAATAGCTTGGTCAACAAGTAAGCAACGTTTACTAGACTTTTAGTGAAAGTCTCGTAAAAGGGGGGATTGTAATGTGTAACCAAAGTATTAAAGTAAAAACTGAAATAGCAAAGTAAACAGAAAGAATATTTAGTAGGTTGTAAAACAATGAGAATTGAAGAGTTGGGGTTATGTCCACCTCCTGAGTTATACGTATCTATTGGCTATGAGTGTGTTGAATTCCGACATGCATGTGCTCATAGAGAATTGTATTCGGTGGTAAATCCAGGCGTCTTTCGACCTATTCGAGTATTATTTCACTTTAACTCTTTCGAGCTTAAAGCGTGTCTAACGGTACGAATTCTCCAAGAGGTTAATCCAGTTATGGCACTAACTTTTTAATAGGGGATGGGACCCTACTACCTGGACATTATCGCTTTTCCAGACAGATAACCTTTCTTTCGAACAAGTTAAATGTTATACTGGCGTATTCTTATGTTTGCAACCACAAAGAATTTAGATTAAGATAAAGAGAATAGTGATATAAGCAACATACGTGTCACGAACTCACAAGCTCATAGTATTAGATAGTACCTCATTCGGCTTCCATAACCCTAACAGAGAAGTTTAGTTACCCATGAGTGCGAAGGAAATCATAATTGACATTGTTATTATACCACAATAAGAATTTCGTGTAGCACAAGTGTGGTAGTCGTTAGACGTGATTTCTTGCAAATAACGTTTCTCTTGTTGCGGAAATTAAGAATAGATGAATAGAAGAAGAATAAAAAGTAGAATTAATGGAAGAGTTATAGAATTAAGGAGGAATGTCTTAGAACTAGAATGAATATCTTCCAAGAATGAATAATAGAAAGATTGAAAGATGATATAAAATCTCTAGCCAAATAGGGTATTTATAATACCCATATCCTATTCCTACTAAGCTAATGAAATACTTAACCAAATCCTACTAAGCTAATGAAATACTTAACCCACTTGTACTAGGTTAATGTATCATTATCCTAATCCTACGAAGTTACTGCTAGTCCCCAAAGTCTCTAGGATTGTGATTTTAGCCCGGGACAGGTTTCCCATGCATCACTTTTGGTCCTTAGGCGTCCAAGACTCCCTTTTCTCCCCTCGTGAAGCTTTCTTTGGCATCAAGTTATCCATAAATGCTGAATTCTGCATCATTTATACCTGAAACTTTGCTAATCATTTTCGTTAGCTCACTTACACGAAAAAGGACTAAAAGTGCATGAAATATAGAATTTGTTCTCAAAACTAGGCTAAAATGTGGGTAAAATATAGCACTATAGGCGTGTAAATTCGCCTATCATCAACACCCCACACTTAAAGCTTTGTTCGTCCTCGAACAAAATATCATGTCCCTCTAAACATTAACTTAAGGTTTCACAGCAACAACACAAAATATTCATCAAGACAAGCATAGCAATCATTAACAAGGAGTAGTTTTCTGCTCATTAGTAGAAACAATTCAACCTCCAACATAGACTCGTGATGGTAGTTAATTCATATCCAAAAGTTAAGGTACAAAGAATCCTACACAACTACCCAAAACTCATCAACCATATGTGTCTCACAATATCTTACCCATAATCACTCACAAGTATAGCAACTTTTTTCAAACATGGGTATACAAGTATCCTTGCTCTCGCTCTCACAATGAATCCATATGTAGCAACTGATGACCATAGGTTTGCCCTTAGTGTAATGCTCCACTAAATGTCAGAATGCTAAGCTTAGGATCAAATAGGTCTTTTAATGGTTGTAATGAAGGCTAAGGGACGGGTAGGACTATTTTGGCCAGAAATAGTGACTATGTTCCTAAGCGCTTTAATACATCACATTGTATCATTAACACTTTTCTTTCAAACAACCTTTCTACTTTCTTTTATTCTACCACCCTTTTTCTCCTCTTTTATTTTTCAATTTTAAGCCACTTTTCAGCTTTCCTTTCCTTTTTCTTTCATAACACACCTCTTATGATAGCAAGTCTTTTTCATAACAAATTCAAGCACCATTACATTCTAATGCATCATACGTACCCAACTTCCTCTTATTTTGTCACATGACTTTACACTTTAAAGAACTTAGGAATTTGGATTAAATTAGCGTCTTAAAAAATGGATTAAGCTTACATATGAGGTTGTCAAAGAAAATAGGCTAAAGGCTCAAAGGGGTTAACTAGGATAATGTCCATAGGTAGGTAAAAAGAAGGTAAATAATCATAGGTTGCCAAAGAACTGCCTAAATCATCTCCCAAACTTACACTCTTTATTTTCGATTTACAAACATACCAGGCAAGTTCTAGCATCAGCCACAAACATAGAATATACTATCATGTCACACACAAGGCACATGGTCGACTTTATTGGAAGTAGTATAGACTCTTTGACCCAACAGATAAAGGAATTAAATCACACAATATTACATAGTGAGTCACAATTAGAGCCTAAACATCTCAATAGTCATGATGTTAGCACAAACTCTTGTTATAATCTCATGCTGCCTATTAGAATGATTTCATGTGAAGCTAAGTAAGAAAAATTTAACTAAAAAAATGATTAACTACGAAAAAAACAAAAAAAAAACTCAAACAAACAAACATAAATAAATAAATGCAAATGCGGATAGAGAAGTAAAGTATGGAAATACCACCACCCCACACTTAAACGGGACACTGCCCTTAGTGGAAAATAAATACGAAGAACCTGGTCAGTCGGACTCCTCCTCTATGTCGGGGGTCATACCCCCTTCGTCAGAATCATCATAGGAGTCGTCGTCATCAGAATTCTCCTCCACGTCGGAGTATGGCATGCGTCGATCATCATCGGTCGGCACATCATCATCAAGAGGTTCCTCAAAGTATGTACCTACTCCACACATCTCCCTCGCATGCATATTCATTGGATAGTCATGGTCCAACTGTTGGAGATTTGCAGCAATTGGAACACGTCCACCATACATCATTGTGAACCGAGTCATGACATAAAGATGACGGAAGAAACTCTCATCTCGAGCATGTCTCTCAGCAGTAGTAAGGTTGACGCCATGTGTTGTTTCAGCATCTTTGACCTTTGTGAGGTCAACCTTCTTCGGGTTATGTGGGAGTTTGTGGTCAGCTGGTTCCTCTTCGATCTCTTCCTTCCATAAAATTGCTGTCAACAGATTGCCAAAAATAAAGTGGCACCGCTTGTGTAGTCTAGCCTTCCGCATTGTAGAACGAATGACTGCCCCAATGTTGATAGGGACATTTGTCATCAAAGAGTAAACCAAACACACTCTATCTCTTATTATTTTGGTGTACTGGGTCCCAGGAATAAGACAAGAGTTGACAATACACAACCATATTCTTGCTTCCCTATTCAAAGGAGCATAGGGGAAGGTGTTGTGTCGTCTGGTGTCTTTTTGTCTGCTCCACCTTTCCATGGATCTACTTCCACAAAGTGTGTGTCGAATTTCTCTATAAGGAGGTCTGCTGTACAGTTCTTTGAATGGTGCTGGATCGACTGAAGGTAAGCCAAGAAAGGAGTTGATCAAATCCGCATTGAGGTGTAGAACTTGGCCCCGAATCTTGACTTCGCTGCCTGTGATTTTCGGCGACCAATTGTCATAAAATTTCCTTGTTAAATCAAGGTTACATTCTCCCATGTCGCGAAAGATGAAATCTAGATTTAATGCCACGATTTTCGCCAACATGCGCGGCTCCTTCTTCGCTAGGCTGTCCTTGTTGATCAAGTCGACATGAATGTATTTTCCTTCCTTGTTGTTCCTATACCATTCCTTGGCTTCCTCCTCAATAAGCCATTTTATTCCAAACATGCGGCGTGGTAATTGCATTGAGGATGATTCTCCTTGGTCCTTGCGACCTCTTTTCTTGCCCTTTTGGGCAGTGGTAGCCTTATCTTGTCTTGCTTTGGGTGCCATTGTACCTGAGATTTAAACAATGTTCATATTAGCATCATCTCTATGTATACAATCTATACACAAGCAGTAGGGGTACCACCTCACACTTAGGTTATTGATACAAATTAGTGAAGTGAAAGTAGTCGATTACTTAGACTTCATCGACATGCCTTGTAGGCGCTATATTCTGACAAGAAAATCAGAGATGTATTACTTCTTGCAACCTTAGCAATACTTTCATGTTAGTTATAACAAGACTACTACATAGGGATTACATCTTGGTATAGTTTCTATCAATAATCACAACCTCCTATGTCGGTAGGCAACTATAAGTCTTATCCCGATGAACGGGATATTCTAAAATATAGGTATTCACGTGACAAGGTTATGCAATGTTCATGACTATAGCGATTCCACAATTAGTATAACAATGCATCAAAATCAAATTCAAGTCGGAAATAGTTTAAGATCATCCTAACGTATATGTTCACTCACATGGTTTTGTATCAATCAATTCAAACACATTAACATCACCAATATTTCTTCAAGATGTAGCAATTCATAATAGACGTAGCAACGTAGTACTTAGGAAAAATAGATGAAGAATAAAAGAGTACTTACGTGATTGAAGCCTTTGGAGATGTTCTTGTGAAGTGGAAGAGCAAAAAGAAAAAATTTGAGATGTTTGGGATGCTATGTGCGGCGCCTAGGTCAAGATTTCAATGTGTTTATGTTTCAAGACTAAGTCCCCTTTATATAGGAAAAGAATGGGTCGGGTTTTGACCTATTTAAAATCGGTTTGAGAGACAAAAAGTGACCATAGGCGGCGCCTTTAGCTTTGCCTATGCATGGTATAGGCGGCGCCTAATGCAAAGCATTTGCTAGCATAGGCGGCGCTTAGTGCAATGCCTTTAGTGACCATAGGCGGCGCCTTTAGCATGGCATATGAGATTCCGAGACCAAATGCTTTAGCATAGGCGGCGCCTATGCTATAGCATACTTGAGCATGGGCGGCGCCTATGCCTTTGCACACTAGATTCCGAGACCTTAGGCTATAGTATAGGCGTTGCCTTGTTCGTGGCCTAGTTTTACCTAGGCCTAGCCTTGATCGATGCCTATTTTGTAATGAGCAATGCTCAATCCATAGCCTTATGCATCTTAATTCCAAACTTACCACCTTTACCATACACTACGTCCAAATTGTCATTTGAAACCAATCACCTCGTTGAATACCTCTTGCACCTACATTTGGTAAAAACCAATGAAAATGATTAGTACGATGGGTTGCCTCCCATCTAGCGCCTTAGTTTTGGTCGTGGCACGACTCTTATTTTTTGGATTTTTAGTAATCAAAAGAAAAACACATATTAAAAAAATGAAAAACGATAAATAATAAACGATAAACGATAAACGATAAACGATGGGTTGCCTCCCATCTAGCGCCTTATTTATTGTCGTGGCTCGACATAGTTACCTCGAGTACTTAGACTTCGTTGAGATATGTGATGGCCATATAATTTATCGAGTCCAGAGGCCCGATATAAGGTTTAACACGTTGACCATTCACTTTGAAGACAACACCATTGGTGTCTTCCAACTCAACTACTCCAGACGAGTAGACTTGGCTAACTTTGTATGGACCAGACCACTTAGACTTAAACTTACCTGGAAACATCTTCAATCTAGAGTTGAAGAGAAGCACCATATCATCCTTTTGAAAGTTTCATCGAACAATCCACTGATCATGATACTTCTTCATCCGCTCCTTGTATAGGTCCGATCTCTCATAAGCTTGGAGACGGAACTCATATAATTCATTCAGCTGCTCCAACCTCAGATTCATCGCATCATCCCAATTCAAATTCAATTGCTTCAACGCCCACAATGCCTTATGTTCGAGCTCAATGGGTAAATGACAAGCCTTCCCATAAACTAGTTGATAAGGGGACATGACGATGGGTGTTTTGAATGCAGTCCTATACGCCCATAGTGCATCATCTAGATTCCGAGACCAATCCTTCCTATTAGCATTAACCGTCTTCGCAAGGATTTGCTTGAATCCCGATTGGAAACCTCTACTTGTCCACTCATTTGTGGGTGATAAGGCATGGCTACGTTATGTTGCTTGACACCATACTTGGCCAACACGGATTTGAATATCTTGTTGCAAAAGAGAGATCCTCCATCACTTATGATAGTACGTGGTACTCCAAAGCGAGAGAAGATATTCCTCTTCAAAATTGCTACAACACGCTTTCCCTCATTGTCGGCCAACGCTACAGCCTCAACCCATTTCGAGACATAATCTACAGCAACTAAGATGTACTTCATTCCAATGAATTCACGAATGGACCCATAAAATCAATGCCCCACACATCAAAGAGTTCTACCTTAAGAATTTTCTACATGGGCATCTCATGGTGTTTCGAAATAGCACCTTGTCTTTGGCATTGGTCGCATCTTCTAACAAAGTCATAGGCATCTCTAAATATCGAAGGCCAATAATATCCACTTTGCAATACTTTCCTTACTGTCCGATTACCTGCGTGATGTCCACCAACTTGGGAAGTATGGTATGCTTCCAATATATTAGGCACCTCTACATGGGATATACATCGTCGAATAATACCATCTGCACATCGTTGAAACAAATATGGCTTATCCCAATAGTAGTGTTGTACGTCATGCATAAACTTCCTCTTTTGATGGTATGATAAATTGGCAGGTATTACATTACTCACCACAAAATTTGCAAAGTCGGCATACCATGGTAACTTTTCTGTTATCGTTGCTAGGATCTCCTCGTCAGGGAATGCATCGTCAATCTCGATATCAGGATGCGCCACATGCTTGTTCTCGAGTCTAGATAGATGGTCGGCCACTTGGTTCTCGAAACCTCTTCTATCTTTAACTTCGAAATCAAACTCTTGCAGCTGCAATACCCATCGAATTAATCTTGGTTTTTCATCCTTCTTTGTCATTAGATACCTAAGATCTGCATGGTCTGTATGAACGATCACCTTAGTACCCAATAGATAGGCATGAAACTTCTCAAACGCATACACAACCGCTAGGAGCTCTTGTTCTGTCACAGTGTAGTTCCTTTGGGCTTCATTTAGGTCCTTACTCTCACAGTAGATAGGATGAAATAATTTCTCCTTTCTCTGACCAAGCACAGCTCCAACGGCTACACCACTAGCATCACACATGACTTTGAACGGGAGAGACCAATATGGTGCTACCATGATAGGGGCTTCAATGAGTTTTCCTTTAAGGCATTCGAATTCCTTTAAGCAATCTTCATTGAAGTCAAACTTTGCATCTTTCTCCAAGAGTTTGCACAATGGACTAGCAATTTTGGAGAAGTCTTTGATGAACTGACGATAGAAACCTGCATGGCTGAGAAAACTACAAACTCCCTTCACCGAAATTAGAGGTGGTAGCTTTTCAATAACTTCAATTTTTGCTCGATCAACCTCAATCCCTCTATCGTAGATTTTGTGCCCAAGAACGATTCCTTCTTTTACCATAAAGTGGCACTTCTCCCAATTTAGTACTAGGTTGAATTCTACACATCTTTGTAATGCCATGCTCATGTTTCCCAAGCACGCTTCAAAAGACTCACCAACAACTGAAAAGTCATCCATAAATACCTCCAAAGTGTCTTCAACCATATCATAAAAAAATAGACATCATACAGCGTTGAAAGGTGGCTGGTGCGTTACATAACCCGAATGGCATACGTTTGAAAGCAAACGTACCATATGGGCATGTGAACGTCGTCTTCTCTTGGTCTTCAGGAGCAATGCAAATCTGATTATAGCCAGAATATCCATCTAAGAAACAAAACCATCCTTTCCCCGCTAATCGATCTAGCATTTGGTCCATAAATGGCATTAGGAAGTGATCTTTGAGTGTCCAAGAATTCAACTTTCGGTAGTCCATGCATACTCTCCATCCAGTGATGGGTCTGAGTGGAATAAGCTCATTCATCGCATTCGTGACCACCGTCATGCCTCCTTTCTTGGGAACACATTGTACCGGACTTACCCATGTACTATCAGAGATTGGGTACACAACTCCTACGTCTAACCACTTAATTATTTCTTTCTTCACCACTTCTTGCATAGGTGGGTTTATACGTCTTTGATGCTCAATGGTGGGTGTGCACTTCTCTTCAAGCTGAATTTTATGTGTACAAATCCCAGGTGGAATACGAATAATATCCGCAATGGTCCATCCAATGACTCTAATATATTTTCGTAGAATAGCAATGAGAGCTGCAACTTGTTGCTCACCCAAATCTGCTGCAACAATGACTGGAAGTGTGTTTCCGCTTCCTAAGAATGCATACTTTAAATGACTTGACAGCTCCTTCAATTCTAACGTGGGTGGCTCTTCAATAGATGGCTTAGCTGGTGGTGTTGGTCGATTCTTGAGATCAAGGTCCAGCTTCTTGGGAGTATGGCGATATGTCCCTAATCCTGATAGAGCACAAATAGCTTCTTCACAATTTTCAGCATCCTTACTCTCACCATTCATGAGCACAACCGCCAAAGGGTCATCAATAATTTGCTCTTCTTCAAGTAATTCTTTCTCATCATCAAAGAAAACATTAGCCACCGAAAATACACTCAGATCTTTGGGTTGCTTCATTGATTTGCAAACATCAAAGCGAACTACTTCGTCATTTATTCAGAACGAAAGCTCATTAGCTCTTAAATCAATAAGCATGCTTCCCGTAGCAAGGAAAGGACGCCCCAAGATTATGGGAACTTCTGAGTCTGCCTCACAATCCAAAATAACGAAGTCTGCCGGAAAGATGAATGAAGAAACTTTTACCAAGACGTCACATAGAATACCAATAGGTCGTTTTACCGACCTATCTGCCATTACAAGCCTCATGTTGGTTGGAGTAGGATCACCCAACCCCAACTTCTTATAGATAGATAATGGCATCAAATTGATGCTGGCTCCTAAGTCGCATAATGCTTTGGCAAAATTCAAAGACCCAACGGTGCAAGGAATAGTGAAAGCGCCGGGGTCAGCCTTCTTCTGAACTATTGATCGGGTAGCGATTGCGCTGCAGTGATGAACATCATCTTTCAACTCATAACCTGCTGCCCGCTTCTTTGTCAAAAGATCTTTCATAAATTTTGCATACCCAGTCATTTGTTCAAGTGCCTCCACCAATGGAACATTAATGGTCAGCTGCTTTAACATAGTCATGAATTTGCTGAACTTTGTATCATCCACCACCTTCTTCAATCTCTGAGGGAAAGGTGGTGGTTGGTATGGAATGGTTCTCTCGACGGTTTTTTTCTCCTCTTGCTTCCGTTTTTCAGATTTTTCAAGTTGCAATCTATTGGGATTGACGTCATGGACGTTGTGCCCTTTTTCTGTGGATTCTTCTCCTTTCGCCTTATCATCAATGTCCACTACTTCGTCATCCAGTTTCTTGCTTTTTTCTGCATTTTCCAGCACCTTACCACTCCGGGTAGTAATGGCCATGCATGACCCATCATTCCTTGGGTTTTGCACAGTATCTCTCGGTAAGGTGCCAGCCTTTCTTTGATTGAGTGCTGCTGAAAGTTGGCTCAATTGCTGTTCTATTTGCTTGATTGAAGTGGAATGAGAATCAACTATTTGTTTCATAGAGGACAAATCATTAACTACCTCCGTTACTGCAGTGTTTGTTGATTCCACTCCTTTCAATATTTTGGCCAACACGTCTTCCATACTTCCAGAGCTAGATGTGGTGGAGTCACGTCTTCCAGGGGGAACGTACAAACCACTCTTTTCATTCTTGTTCTTCCAACTACCTTGGTCCTTGTTTCCAGATTTATCATAATAGTTTCGACCTTTGTTTCCTTGGGTATTACCTCGGAAACCCCCCTGATTGTTCAAGTAGTTGGCCTCTTCTTCCAAATCAGATTCGTCTCTTCCTTTAGATGCAATAGCTTTCACTTTTTCGGTCTTCCCTGATAATAAATGCTTTGTAAGAAGATCCACTTGTATTTTCATGTGCGCCATATCTTGATCACGTTCTTCTTCTCTTCTTCTTTGGTCTGCAGTCATGCCAATACATAAAGTGGGGCTTGCTACCTCAGAATCCCTGGTATTCCAAGCTCTACTTTGCTTCGTCATACGATCTAGCATATTTCTTGCTTGACCAAAGGTGAGGTCCATAAAGGATCCTCTAGCTGTATTATCCACCACTGGTTTAGTTATTGAATTCAAGGCTCTGTATAATATCTCCATTAGATGAACATTAGTCATATGATGGTTTAGGCATCTCGTTAGCTTTATCTTGAACCTCTCCCATGTTTCATGAAGAGCTTCAGTGGAAAGCTGACGGAAGTTGCTGATTTCATCTCTCAATTGTGCTCTTTTGGATGGCGGAAAGAATCTTTCTAGGAAAGCGTCTCTCAATTGCCTCCAATTTGTAATAGAATCAGGAGTTAGCCCGTTCAACCATAGAGTTGTCTCCCCAGACAGAGACAATAGAAATAGTTGTATTCGAATTACATTCTGACCAACACCGGGATTGTCAAACGATTTGCATATAGAAATAAAGTTGATGAGATGCATATTCGGATCATCGCCTGCTAGTCCACCAAATAATCCCTTGAGTTGCAATAACTGAATCATGGTGCTTGTGATGCTGAACTTGGCTCCGGGCGCTAATGGTGGAGGAAAAATGGCTCCTGTGGCTCCGGCTCCATCAAGATCATCATCATCGTCATCAAAAGCTGGTTGCATGGTGATAACGCTCAATCTACAGCTCTCGTGGGAGTGTCAAGCGGTCGTTAGCAAATATAGAACCCAACCTAGGTTGGGTGTCGATCCCACAGGGAATAGCTTGGTCAACAAGTAAGCAAAATTAATAGACTTTTGGTACAAGTCTCGTAAGAAGGGGGGATTGTAACAAGTAACCAAAGTAATGAAATAAAAGCTGAAAATAGCAAAGTAAAAAGAGAGTATTTCGTAGGTTGTGAAACAATGAGAATTGAAGCGTTGGGGTTATTTCCACCTTCTGAGGTATACGTCTCTATTGGCTATGAGTGTGTAGAGTCTTGACATGCAATTGCTTATAGAGAATTGTAGTCGATGCTAAATCCAAGCGTCTCGCGACCTAAAAAAGGACTATTTCACTTTAACTCTCGCGAGCTTAAAGCGTGTCTAACGGTATGAATTCTCCAAGAGGTTAGTCCAGTTACGGCACTAGCTTTTTAATAGGAAAGGGTGTCCTACTACCTTGACATTATCTCTTTTCCAGACAAATAAGCTTTCTCGCGAACAAGTTAAATGTTAGACTGGCGTATTCTTGCGTTTGCAACCGCAAAGAAGGTAGATTAAGATAAAGAGAATAATGATATAAGCAATATACGTGTCTCGAACTCACAAGCTCACAGCAATAGATAGTAACTCATTCGGCTTCCATAACCCCAACTAAGAGGTTTAGTTACCCATGAATGCGAAGGATATCACGTTTTGCATGGTTGATGGCGTGAGAAGTGGGTGATAGGCGTGTGGTTTTGGTGATTCCCTAGCAAGTAACGATTCTCTTGTTGTGGAATTTAAGAATTGAAGAGTAGATTAGAATGTTTGTGGTGGAAGATGAGAGGGATGGAAGAAAATTAATTGTTGAATTAAGTGAAGAATGAATTGTTCTCTCCACCAAGGGAGGAGTTGCCTGTCCACTAAGGGAGGACTTAATTAAAATCTCTAGCATGATAGGGTATTTATAATACTCCTATCCTACTCCTACTAAGCTAATGAAATAAGTAGCCAAATCCTACTATACTAATGAAATCCTTGACCCAAATGTACTAGGGTAAGGTTACAATATCATAATCCAAATAGAATAGTGAAATACATAAGATAATTGTATTAGGTTAATGTATCTTTGTAAAAATCCAGCTTTGTGTCTGTAAGTCCCCAAAGTCTTCAAAAATGCTGTTTTAGCCCGGGACAGATTTTCCATGCAGCAGATTTGGTCCTTAGGCGTGTAGACTCCCTTCCCTTCCTTTGTGAGCTTTCTTTTGCGTCAAGTAAGCCATAAAATGCTGTATTTTGCATCATTTATACCTGAAACTTTCCTAATCATGTTCGTTAGCTCATTTACAGGAAAAAGGACTAAAAGTGCATGAAATATATAATTTGTTCTCAAAACTAGGCTAAAATATGGGCAAAATATATTGATATAGGCGTGTAAATTCGCCTATCATCAACACCCCACACTTGCAGCTTTGTTCGTCATCGAACAAAATATCATGTCCTTCTAAGCATCGACTTAAGGTTTTTACAGCAACAACACAAAACATTTATCAAGATAAGCACAACAATTATCAACAAAGAGTAGCTTTCCGATTATAAGTAGAAACAATTTAACCTCAAGTATAGAATCGTGATGGTGATCAACTCGCATGCAAACGTTGAAGAGAATAGAATCATACACAACTATCCAAAACTCATCAACCATGTGTGTCTCACCATATATTACCCATAATCACTCACAAGTATAGCATATTTTTCAGACATGGGTATCAAAGTGTCCTTGCTCTCGCTCTCACAAAAAATTCATATGTAGCAACTAATGACCATACGCTTGCCTTTAATGTAGTACTCTACTAAATGTCGGAATGTTAAGATTAGGATCAAGGAGGTCTTTTGATGGTTGTAATGTAGGATAAGGGACGGGTAGGACTATTTTAGCCAAGAATAGTGACTAGGTTCCTAAGCGCTTTAATACATCACATTGTATCAATGACACTTTTTTCTTTCAACCTTTCTTCACTCTTTTATTCTACCACCCTTGTTCTCCTATTTTGTTTGTCAATTTCAAGCACTACTTACTTTTCAACTTTCTTTTCCTTTTTCTTTTCACAACATACCTCTTATCATAGCACTTTTTTTTTCTTTTTCATAACACATTTAAGAACCATTACAATTTATAGCATTATACTCACCCAATTTCCTCTTATATTGTCACATGACTTTTTCACTTTAAAGCACTCAAGATTTTGGATCAAATTATGGTCTTGAAAGAAATGGATTAGGCTTACATACAAGGTTGTCAAAGAAATAGGCAAAAGGCTCAAAAAGGGTTAACTAGGATGATGTTCATGGGTAGGTAAAACAAAGGTAAACATGTATAGGTTGCCAAAGAAATGCCTAAATCATCTCCTAAACTTACACTCCTTATTTTCGCTTTGCATACATACCAGACAAGTTCTAGCATCAGCCACAAACATAGAATATACTGTTACCTCACACACACAAGGCACATGGTCGACTTGATTGGAAGTAATATAGACTCTCGACCCAACAATTGAAGGAATTGAATCACACAATATCACATAATGAGTCACAACTAGAGACTAAACATCTCAATAGTCACAATTGTAGCACATACTCTTGTTATAATCTCATGCTGCCTATCAAAATAATTTCATACGAAGCTAGAAAAATTTACTCCTAAAAAACTTAACTTAACTAAAAAAATCGAAACACACAAGAAAAAGTAAACAAACATAGATGCAAATAGAGAAGTATAGCATGCGATACCGCCACCCCACACTTAAACGGGACACTGCCCTCAATGGAAAATGAATACGAAGAACATGGTTAGTCGGACTCTTCCTCAATGTCGGGGGTTATACCCCCTTTATCTGAATGATCATAAGAGTCATCGTCAGAGTTCTCCTCCTCATCAGAATCAGGCAAGCGTCGATCGTTATCAGTCGGCACATCATCATCTAGAGGTTCCTCAAAATATACGCCCACTCCACAAATCTCCCGGGCATGCATGTTCATTGGGTAGTCGTGGTCCAGCTGTTGGAGCTCTTCAGCAATTGGAATACGTCCACCACTCATCATAGTAAATCGTGTCATGCCATAGAGATGACAGAAGTAACTCTCGTCACGAGCATGTCTCTCCACAGTAGTAAGGTTGACTCCATGAGTTGTTTCAGCATCTTTGACCTTGGTGAGGTCAACCTTCTTTGGGTTATGTGGGAGTTTGTGGTCAGCTGGTTCCTCTTCGACATCCTCCTTCCACAACATTGCTGTCAACAAATTGCCGAATGTGAAATGGGACCTTTTGTGGAGTTTGGCCTTCCTCATGGTGGATCGAATGATTGCCCCAAAGTTGATAGGGACATTTGTCATCAAAGCATAGACCAAACACACTCTATCTCTCGATATCTTGGTGTATTGCATCCCAGGAATAAGACATGAGTTGACAATGCGCATCCAGATTCTTGCTTCCCTATTTAGTGGAGCATAGGGGAAGGTATTGTGATGGCCTGTTTCCTTATGTCTGCCCCATCTTGCCATCGATCTGTTTCCACAAAGAGTGTGTCGTATTGCTCTGTAAGGAGGCCTGCTGTACAGTTCTTTGAATGGTGCTGTGTCGACCAAAGGGAAGCCAAGAAAAGAGTTGATCCAATTCGCGGTGAGCTGTAACACTTGGCCCCAAATTTTGACTTCACTTCCTGTTGTATTCGGTGACCAGTTGGCATAAAACTCTCTTGTTAAGTCAATATTGCACTCTCCCATGTCGCGGAAGATGAAATCCAGCTTCAAAGCCATTAGTTTTGCCAACATTCGCGGCTCCTTCTTTGCTAAGGTCTCCTTGTTGATCAAGTCGACGTGCACATATTTTCTTTCTTTGTTGCTGTTGTACCATGCTTTGGCTTCTTCCTCAAGAACCCATTTTATTCCGAACATTCTGCGTGGTAGGTGCGCTGAGGATGATTCTCCTTGGCCTTTTCGACTTCTCTTTTTGCCCTTTTGGGACGTGGTAGCCTTCTCCTTGCCTTGCCTTGCTTTAGGTGCCATTGTACCTGAGACTAGAAATAATGTAAGTTGCAGCACAATCTCACTTGATACAATCTATTTGAAAGCACTAGGGGTACCACCCCACACTTAATTTCGTTAGCACAAATCAATGAAGTGAAAGTGGTCGAGTACTCAGATTTCGTCGACATACGTTGTAGGATTGTATTCCGACAAGAAACTCAGCATTGCATCACTTATTTGCAGCCAATGGACTACTTTCATGGTGGATATAGCAACACTACGACATAGGGGTTACATCATGGTATAGTTATTTTCAACAATCACAACCTCCTATGTCGGTAGGCAACTATAAGTCTTATCCCAATGAACGAGATAGTCTAACATGTAAGTATCCAAATAACAAGCTTAAGCAATGTTCATAGCCATGGCAATTCTGCAAATAGTATAACAATACTTATTAAACCCAAATTCAAGTCGGAGACCGGTCAAGATTATCCTAACGTATATGTTCACTCACATGGTTGTGTATCAACAATCCAAACACATTAACATCACCAATGATCTTTGAAGATGTAGCAATTCATAATAGGCATAGGAACGTAGTACTTACTAGAAATAGATGAAGAATAAAAGAGTACTTATGTGATTGAAGCCTTTGGAGATGTTCTTGTGAATTGGAAGAGCAAAAGGAGAAGTTTTGAGATGATTTGGATGGATATGCGGTGCCTTTGGGTCAATTTTTAGTGTGGTTATGTTTCAAGACTAAGTCCCCTTTATATAGGAAGAGTATGAGTCGGGTTATGACCCATTTACAATCGGATTTGGGGACAAGAACACCACATATGCGGCGCATATCACTCGGCATATCAATGACATATGTGGCGCATTATCTATGGCATAATGGGACATATGCGCCGCATAGTCTATGGCATTTGTAGACATATGCGCCGCATATTCTATGGCACATGATATACTGAGACCAAATGCCATAGCATAGGCAGCGCATAGTCAAAAGCATACCTAGGTATAGGCGGCGCATAGTGTATAGCACACTAGGTTCCGAGTCCTTAGGCTATAGAATAGGTTGTGCATTATTCGTGGCCTATTTTTACCAAGGCCTAGCCTTCCTCGAAGCCTATTTTGACGTGAAAAAGGCTCAATTCATTGCCTTATGCATCACCATTCCTAACTTACCGATTTTACCATACAATGCGTCCAAATTGTCGATGGAGATCAATCTCCTCGTCGCATACTTCTTGCACCTATATTTGCTCAAAACAAAATGTAAACGATTAGTACGATGGGTTGCCTCCCACCAAGCGCCTTAGTTTTGGTCGTGGCACGACATTTATTTTTGGATTTTCATTTATCAAAAAGAAAAAATACTAAAACGACGAAACGATAAAATGACAAAACGATGAAATGATGAAATGATAAAACGATGGGTTGCCTCCCATCTAGCGCCTTATTTATTGTCGTGGCTCGACATAGTTACCTCGAGTACTTAGACTTCGTCGAGTTAAGTGATGGATCGTTTTCTGAAAGGATTTAGACGACAATGAGGCTTACCTGTGGGCATGCGATCTTCTTCAAGATGGCTCTTACATTTTCCCGGAGAATCTCCAATTATATCATCAATAGTCCAACCCATAGCTCTCTTGTATCTCTTCAGAGCAGAGATGAGAGCTTCTACGTGCTGTTCACTTAAATCATCTATACTCTCCGAAAGTATATTTCTACTTTCCAAGAACACATACCTTAGATAATTGGGAAGTTCTTGCGATTCTAGCATTGGTGGCTTGTCAAAGGGAGTTTTTGCTTTTGGTTGATTCTTAAGATCACAATCTGGTTGCTTAGGAGTATAAGGCTCTATTTCTGTTAGAGCACTCATAAGTTCTTCATAACCTTCATTATCTTCATGCTCAACTTTCAGTGGCACAGCAGATAATGGCTCAACAGTAGGCTGTTTCTCTATAGATAATGCTTTCATATCCTCTTGATGAACATCAGCTACAGATAACTCATTCATATCGCTGGGCTGCTTCATGGCTTTGCATTTATCAAACCGTACTACTTCATCATTAATTCGAAACAAAAGCTCATTATCTTTCATGTCAATAAGCACACTTCCAGTTGCAAGGAAAGGACGTCCCAAGATTATGGGAACTTCAGAATCCTCCTTACAATACAGAATAACAAAGTCTGCAGGAAAGATGAATGAAGAAACTTTCACCAACATATCATTCAAGATACCCACAGGTCTTTTTACCGACCTATCAGCCATCACGAGCCTCATATTGGTTGGTGTCGGATCACCTAGCCCCAAATTCTTGTAGATGGATAGTGGCATCAAATTGATGCTAGCACTGAAATCGCACAATGCTTTGGCAAAGTTCAAAGATCCGACGGTGCAAGGAATAGTGAAAGCTCCGGGGTCGGCCTTCTTCTGAACTATCGATCGGGTAGCAATTGCACTACAATGATGCACATCATCTTTCAGCTCATAACTTGCTGCCCTCTTCTTAGTCAAAAGATCTTTCATAAACTTCGCATACCCAGGCATTTGTTCAAGTGCCTCTACCAATGGGACATTAATGGTCAGCTGCTTCAACATAGTCATAAATTTGCTGAACTTAGTGTCATCGGCCACCTTCTTCAATCTTTGTGGAAAAGGTGGTGGTGGGTATGGAAGTGTTCTCTCCATGACTTTCTGCCCCTCTTGCTTCCGTTTATCATTTTTTTCAGGCTGTACGTCACTAGGTAAAACATCCTTGACGCCTGAAGTAGTTGTTGCGGCTTCTTCTCTTGTAACGTCACTAGGTGTGGCATCAATGTCTGCTGCTACGTCAACGACTTGCTTGCCTTTTTCTGAAGTTTCCAGCACCTTACCACTTCTGGTAGTGATGGCGATGCATGACCCATCATTCCTTGGGTTTTGCACAGTATCGCTCGGTAAGGTGCCAGCCTTTCTTTGATTGAATGCTGCTGAAAGTTGGCTCAATTGCTGCTCTATTTGCTTGATAGAAGTGGAATGAGAATCAACTAATTGCTTCATGGAGGACAAATCATCAATCACATCCTTAACTCCCGCGCTCATTGCTTCCACTCCTTTCAATAACTTAGCCATCATGTCTTCCATAGAATTAGATGTGGTGGTATCACGTTTACCAGGGGGAACATACAAACCACTATTTTCATTATTTTTCTTCCAACTACCTTGGTCTTTGCTTTCGGATTTATCATAATAGTTCCGACCTTGGTTTCCTTGGGCATTCCCACGGAAACCCCTCTGGTTGTTCAAGTAGTTGGCCTCCTCTTCCGAATCAGATTCGTCTCTTTCTTTCAGCGCCACAGCTTTCACTTTTTCGGTCTTTCCTGATAATAAGTGCTTTCTCAGAAGATCCAATTGTGTTTTCATGTGCGCCATGTCTTGCTCACGTTCTTCTTCTCTTCTTCTTTGGTCTGCAGTCATGCCAATAGATAAAGTGGGGCTTGCTACCTCAGAATCCCTGGTATTCCAAGATCTACTTTGCTTCGTCATACGATCTAGCATATTTCTTGCTTGACCAAAGGTGAGGTCCATAAAAGATCCTCTAGCTGCATTATCCACCACTGGTTTAGTTATTGAATTCAAGGCTCTGTATAATATCTCCATTAGATGAACATTAGTCATATGATGGTTTGGTCATCTCGTTAGCTTTATCTAGAACCTCTCCCATGTTTCATGAAGAGCTTCAGTGGGAAGCTGATGGAAGTTGCTGATTTCATCTCTCAATTGTGCTCTTTTGGATGGCGAAAAGAATCTTTCTAGGAAATCGTCTCTCAATTGCCTCCAATTTGTAATAGAATCAGGAGTTAGCCTGTTCAACCATAGAGTTGCCTCCCCAGACAGAGACAATGGAAATAGTTGTAATCGAATTACATTCTGACCAACACCGGGATTGTCAAACGATTTGCATGTAGAAATAAAGTTGATGAGATGCATATTCGGATCATCGCCTGCTAGTCCACCAAATAATCCCTTGAGTTGCAATAACTGAATCATGCTGCTTGTGATGTTGAACTTGGCTCCGGGCGCTAATGGTGGAGGAATAATGGCTCCTGTGGCTCCGGCTCCATCAAGATCATCATCATCGTCATCAAAAGCTGGTTGCATGGTGATAACGCTCAATCTACAGCTCTCGTGGGAGTGTAAAGCGGTCGTTAGCAAATATAGAACCCAACCTAGGTTGGGTGTCGATCCCACAGGGAATAGCTTGGTCAACAAGTAAGCAAAATTAATAGACTTTTGGTACAAGTCTCGTAAGAAGGGGGGATTGTAACAAGTAACCAAAGTAATGAAATAAAAGCTGAGAATAGCAAAGTAAAAAGAGAGTATTTCGTAGGTTGTGAAACAATGAGAATTGAAGCGTTGGGGTTATTTCCACCTTCTGAGGTATACGTCTCTATTGGCTATGAGTGTGTAGAGTCTTGACATGCAATTGCTTATAGAGAATTGTAGTCGATGGTAAATCCAAGCGTCTCGCGACCTAAACAAGGACTATTTCACTTTAACTCTCGCGAGATTAAAGCGTGTCTAACAGTATGAATTCTCCAAGAGGTTAGTCCAGTTACGGCACTAGCTTTTTAATAGGAAAGGGTGTCCTACTATCTTGACATTATCTCTTTTCCAGACAAATAACCTTTCTCGCGAACAAGTTAAATGTTAGACTGGCGTATTCTTGCGTTTGCAACCGCAAAGAAGGTAGATTAAGATAAAGAGAATAATGATATAAGCAATATATGTGTCTCGAACTCACAAGCTCACAGCAATAGATAGTAACTCATTTGGCTTCCATAACCCCAACTAAGAGGTTTAGTTACCCATGAATGCAAAGGATATCACGTTTTTCATGGTTGATGGCGTGAGAAGTGGGTGATAGGCGTGTGGTTTTGGTGATTCCCTAGCAAGTAACGATTCTCTTGTTGTGGAATTTAAGAATAGAAGAGTAGATTAGAAGTGTTTGTGGTGGAAGATGAGAGGGATGGAAGAAAATTAATTGTTGAATTAAGTGAAGAATGAATTGTTCTCTCCACTAAGGGAGGAGTTGCCTCTCCACTAAGGGAGGACTTAATTAAAATCTCTAGCATGATAGGGTATTTATAATACTCCTATCCTACTCCTACTAAGCTAACGAAATAAGTAGCCAAATCCTACTATACTAATGAAATCCTTGACCCAAATGTACTAGGGTAAGGTTACAATATCATAATCCAAATAGAATAGTGAAATACATAAGCTAATTGTATTAGGTTAATGTATCTTTGTAAAAATCCAGCTTTGTGTCTGTAAGTCCCCAAAGTCTTCAGAAATGCTGTTTTAGCCCGGGACAGATTTTCCATGCAGCAGATTTGGTCCTTAGGCGTGTAGACATCCTTCCCTTCCTTTGTGAGCTTTCTTTTGCGTCAAGTAAGCCATAAAATGCTGTATTTTGCATCATTTATACCTGAAACTTTCCTAATCATGTTCGTTAGCTCATTTACAGGAAAAAGGACTAAAAGTGCATGAAATATATAATTTGTTCTCAAAACTAGGCTAAAATATGGGCAAAATATATTGATATAGGCGTGTAAATTCGCCTATCATCAACACCCCACACTTGCAGCTTTGTTTGTCCTCGAACAAAATATGATGTCCTTCTAAGCATCGACTTAAGGTTTTTACAGCAACAACACAAAACATTTATCAAGATAAGCACAACAATTATCAACAAAGAGTAGCTTTCCGATTATAAGTAGAAACAATTTAACCTCAAGTATAGACTCGTGATGGTGATCAACTCGCATGCAAACGTTGAAGAGCATAGAATCATACACAACTATCCAAAACTCATCAACCATGTGTGTCTCACCATATATTACCCATAATCACTCACAAGTATAGCATATTTTTCAGACATGGGTATCAAAGTGTCCTTGCTCTCGCTCTCACAAAAAATTCATATGTAGCAACTAATAACCATAGGCTTGCCTTTAATGTAGTACTCTACTAAATGTCGGAATGTTAAGATTAGGATCAAGTAGATCTTTTGATGGTTGTAATGTAGGATAAGGGACGGGTAGGACTATTTTAGCCAAGAATAGTGACTAGGTTCCTAAGCGCTTTAATACATCACATTGTATCAATGACACTTTTTTCTTTCAACCTTTCTTCACTCTTTTATTCTACCACCCTTGTTCTCTTATTTTGTTTGTCAATTTCAAGCACTACTTACTTTTCAGCTTTCTTTTCCTTTTTCTTTTCACAACATACCTCTTATGATAGCACTTTTTTTTTCTTTTTCATAACACATTCAAGAACCATTACAATTTATAGAATTATACTCACCCAATTTCCTCTTATATTTTCACATGACTTTTTCACTTTAAAGCACTCAGGATTTTGGATCAAATTATGGTCTTGAAAGAAATGGATTAGGCTTACATACAAGTTTGTCAAAGAAATAGGCTAAAGGCTCAAAAAGGGTTAACTAGGATGATGTTCATGGGTAGGTAAAACGAAGTTAAACATGTATAGGTTGCCAAAGAAATGCCTAAATCATCTCCTAAACTTACACTCCTTATTTTCGCTTTGCATACATACCAGGCAAGTTCTAGCATCAGCCACAAACATAGAATATACTGTTACCTCACACACACAAGGCACATGGTCGACTTGATTGGAAGTAATATAGACTCTCGACCCAACAATTGAAGGAATTGAATCACACAATATCACATAATGAGTCACAACTAGAGACTAAACGTCTCAATAGTCACAATTGTAGCACATACTCTTGTTATAATCTCATGCTGCCTATCAAAATAATTTCATGCGAAGCTAAAAAAATTTACTCCTAAAAAACATAACTTAACTAAAAAAATTGAAACACACACAAAAAAAGTAAACAAACATAGATGCAAATAGAGAAGTATAGCATGTGATACCGCCACCCCACACTTAAATGGGACACTGCCCTCAATGGAAAATGAATACGAAGAACCTGGTTAGTCGGACTCTTCCTCAATGTCGGGGGTTATACCCCCTTCGTCTGAATCATCATAAGAGTCATCGTCAGAGTTCTCCTCCTCATCAGAATCAGGCAAGCGTCGATCGTTATCAGTCGGCACATCATCATCTAGAGGTTCCTCAAAATATACGCCCACTCCACACATCTCCCGGGCATGCATGTTCATTGGGTAGTCTTGGTCCAGCTGTTGGAGCTCTTCAGCAGTTGGAATACGTCCACCACTCATCATAGTAAATCGTGTCTTGCCATAGAGATGACGGAAGTAACTCTCGTCACGAGCATGTCTCTCCACAGTAGTAAGGTTGACTCCATGAGTTGTTTCAGCATCTTTGACCTTGGTGAGGTCAACCTTCTTTGGGTTATGTGGGAGTTTGTGGTCAGCTGGTTCCTCTTCGACATCCTCCTTCCACAACATTGCTGTCAACAAATTGCCGAATGTGAAATGGGACCTTTTGTGGAGTCTGGCCTTCCTCATGGTGGGTCGAATGATTGCCCCAAAGTTGATAGGGACATTTGTCATCAAAGCATAGACCAAACACACTCTATCTCTCGATATCTTGGTGTATTGCGTCCCAGGAATAAGACATGAGTTGACAATGCGCATCCAGATTCTTGCTTCCCTATTTAGTGGAGCATAGGGGAAGGTATTGTGATGGCCTGTTTCCTTATGTCTGCCCCATCTTGCCATCGATCTGTTTCCACAAAGCGTGTGTCGTATTGCTCTGTAAGGAGGCCTGCTGTACAGTTCTTTGAATGGTGCTGTGTCGACCGAAGGTAAGCCAAGAAAAGAGTTGATCCAATCCGCGGTGAGCTGTAACACTTGGCCCAAAATTTTGACTTCATTTCCTGTTGTATTCGGTGACCAGTTGGCATAAAACTCTCTTGTTAAGTCAATATTGCACTCTCCCATGTCGGGGAAGATGAAATCCAGCTTCAAAGCCATTATTTTTTCCAACATTCGCGGCTCCTTCTTTGCTAAGGTCTCCTTGTTGATCAAGTCGACGTGCACATATTTTCTTTCTTTGTTGCTGCTGTACCATGCTTTGGCTTCTTCCTAAAGAACCCATTTTATTCCGAACATTCTGCGTGGTAGGTGCGCTGAGGATGATTCTCTTGGTCTTTTCGACTTCTCTTTTTGCCCTTTTGGGACGTGGTAGCCTTCTCCTTGCCTTGCCTTGCTTTAGGTGCCATTGTACCTGAGACTAGAAATAATGTAAGTTGCAGCACAATCTCACTTGATACAATCTATATGAAAGCACTAGGGGTACCACCCCACACTTAATTTCATTAGCACAAATCAATGAAGTGAAAGTGGTCGAGTACTCAGATTTCGTCGACATACGTTGTAGGATTGTATTCCGACAAGAAACTCAGCATTGCATCACTTATTTGCAGCCAATGGACTACTTTCATGGTGGATATAGCAACACTACGACATAGGGGTTACATCATGGTATAGTTATTTTCAACAATCACAACCTCCTATGTCGGTAGGCAACTACAAGTCTTATCCCAATGAACGAGATAGTCTAACATGTAAGTATCCAAATAACAAGCTTAAGCAATGTTCATAGCCATAGCAATTCTGCAAATAGTATAACAATGCTTATTAAAACCAAATTCAAGTCGGAGACCGGTCAAGATTATCCTAACGTATATGTTCACTCACATGGTTGTGTATCAGCAATCCAAACACATTAACATCACCAATGATATTTGAAGATGTAGCAATTCATAATAGGCATAGGAACGTAGTACTTACTAGAAATAGATGAAGAATAAAAGAGTACTTATGTGATTAAAGCCTTTGGAGATGTTCTTGTGAATTGGAAGAGCAAAAGGAGAAGTTTTGAGATGATTTGGATGGATGTGCGGTGCCTTTGGGTCAATTTTTAGTGTGGTTATGTTTCAAGACTAAGTCCCCTTTATATAGGAAGAGTATGGGTCGGGTTATGACCCATTTACAATCGGATTTGGGGACAAGAACACCACATATGCGGCGCATATCACTCGGAATATCAATGACATATGTGGCGCATTATCTATGGCATAATGGGACATATGCGCCGCATAGTCTATGGCATTTGTAGACATATGCGCCGCATAGTCTATGGCACATGAGATACTGAGACCAAATGCCATAGCATAGGCGGCGCATAGTCAAAAGCATACCTAGGTATAGGCGGCGCATAGTGTATAGCACACTAGGTTCCGAGTCCTTAGGCTATAGAATAGGTTGTGCATCGTTCGTGGCCTATTTTTACCAAGGCCTAGACTTCCTCGAAGCCTATTTTGACGTGAAAAAGGATCAATTCATCGCCTTATGCATCACCATTCCTAACTTACCGATTTTACCATACAATGCGTCCAAATTGTCGATGGAGATCAATCTCCTCGTCGCATACTTCTTGCACCTATATTTGCTCAAAACAAAATGTAAATGATTAGTACGATAGGTTGCCTCCCACCAAGCACCTTAGTTTTGGTCGTGGCACGACATTTATTTTTGGATTTTCATTTATCAAAAAGAAAACATACTAAAACGACGAAACGATAAAATGACAAAACGATGAAATGATGAAATGATAAAATGATGGGTTGCCTCCCATCTAGCGCCTTATTTATTTTCGTGGCTTGACATAGTTACCTCGAGTACTTAGACTTCGTCGAGGTAAGTGATGGATCATTTTCTGAAAGGATTTAGACGACAATGAGGCTTACCTGTGGGCATGCGATCTTCTTCAAGATGGCTCTTACATTTTCCCGGAGAATCTCCAATTATATCATCAATAGTCCAACCCATAGCTCTCTTGTATCACTTCAGAGCAGAGATGAGAGCTTCTACGTGCTGTTCACTTAAATCATCTATACTCTCCGAAAGTATATTTCTACTTTCCAAGAACACATACCTTAGATAATTGGGAAGTTCTTGCGATTCTAGCATTGGTGGCTCGTCAAAGGGAGTCTTCACTTTTGGTTGATTCTTAAGATCACAATCTGGTTGCTTAGGAGTATAAGGCTCTATTTCTCTTAGAGCACTCATAAGTTCTTCATAACCTTCATTATCTTCATGCTCAACTTTCAGTGGCACAGCAGATAATGGCTCAACAGTAGGCTGTTTCTCTATAGATAATGCTTTCATATCCTCTTGATGAACATCAGCTACAGATAACTCATTCATATCGCTGGGCTGCTTCATGGCTTTGCATTTATCAAACCGTACTACTTCATCATTAATTCGAAACAAAAGCTCATTATCTTTCATGTCAATAAGCACACTTCCAGTTGCAAGGAAAGGACGTCCCAAGATTATGGGAACTTCAGAATCCTCCTTACAATATAGAATAACAAAGTCTGCAGGAAAGATGAATGAAGAAACTTTCACCAACACATCATTCAAGATACCCACAGGTCTTTTTACCGACCTATTAGCCATCACGAGCCTCGTATTGGTTGGTGTCGGATCACCTAGCTCCAACTTCTTGTAGATGGATAGTGGCATCAAATTGATGCTAGCACCTAAATCACACAATACTTTGGCAAAGTTCAAAGATCTGACGGTGCAAGGAATAGTGAAAGCTCCGGGGTCGGCCTTCTTCTGAACTATCGATCGGGTAGCAATTGCACTACAATGATGCACATCATCTTTCAGCTCATAACTTGCTTCCCTCTTCTTAGTCAAAAGATCTTTCATAAACTTCGCATACCCAGGCATTTGTTCAAGTACCTCTACCAATGGGACATTAATGGTCAGCTGCTTCAACATAGTCATAAATTTGCTGAACTTAGTGTCATCGGCCACCTTCTTCAATCTTTGTGGAAAAGGTGGTGGTGGGTATGGAAGTGTTCTCTCCATGACTTTCTGCCCCTCTTGCTTCCGTTTATCATTTTTTTCAGGCTGTACGTCACTAGGTAAAACATCCTTGACGCCTGAAGTAGTTGTTGCGGCTTCTTCTCTTGTAACGTCACTAGGTGTGGCGTCAATGTCTGCTGCTACGTCAACCACTTGCTTGCCTTTTTCTGAAGTTTCCAGCACCTTACCACTTCTGGTAGTGATGGCCATGCATGACCCATCATTCCTTGGGTTTTGCACAGTATCGCTCGGTAAGGTGCCAACCTTTCTTTGATTGAATGCTGCTGAAAGTTGGCTCAATTGCTGCTCTATTTGCTTGATAGAAGTGGAATGAGAATCAACTAATTGCTTCAAGGAGGACAAATCATCAATCACCTCCTTAACTCCCGCGCTCATTGCTCCCACTCCTTTCAATAACTTAGCCACCATGTCTTCCATAGAATTAGATGTGGTGGTATCACGTTTACCAGGGGGAACGTACAAACCACTATTTTCATTATTTTTCTTCCAACTACCTTGGTCTTTGCTTTCAGATTTATCATAATAGTTCCGACCTTGGTTTCCTTGGTCATTCCCACGGAAACCCCCCTGGTTGTTCAAGTAGTTGGCCTCCTCTTCCTAATCAGATTCGTCTCTTCCTTTCAGCGCCACAACTTTCACTTTTTCGGTCTTCCCTGATAATAAGTGCTTTGTCAGAAGATCCAATTGTGTTTTCATGTGCGCCATGTCTTGCTCACGTTCTTCTTCTCTTCTTTTTTGGTCTGCAGACATGCCAATAGATAAAGTGGGGCTTGCTACCTCAGAATCCCTGGTATGCCAAGCTCTACTTTGCTTTGTCATGCGATCTAGTCATGTGATGGTTTCGGCATCTCGCTAGCTTTGTATTGAACCTCTCCCATGTTTCATGAAGAGCTTCAGAGGGAAGCTGACGAAAGATGCTGATTTCATATCTCAATTGTGCTCTTTTGGATGGCGGAAAGAATCTTTCTAGGAAAGCGTCTCTCAATTGCCTCCAATTTGTAATTGAATTAGGAGTCAGCCCATTCAACCATAGTGTTGCCTCCCCAGACAGAGACAATGGAAATGGGCATAATCGAATAGCATTCTGACCAACACCAGGATTGTCAAAAGACTTGCATGTAGAAATAAAGTTGATGAGATGCATATTCGGATCATCGCCTGCTAGTCCACCAAATAATCCCTTGAGTTGCAATAACTGAATCATGGTGCTAGTGATGTTGAACTTGGCTTCGGGCGCTAATGGTGGTGGAATTATAGCTCCAGTGGCTTCGGCACCATGAAGATCATCATCATCATCGTCGAAATCTGGCTGCAAAGGTTGGCGATCATACCTATACCGAGCTTGTCTACCTCTTCTGTTGGCAGGTGTTGCAGTTTTAGCGACATGCCTTAGGTTTATCAACTCGTCATCAGCTAAATCCTCATCGTCAGGATTTGTTGCTCGCCCAGGATTATCAATATTTTGTTGTTGGTCTTGAGCAGCGGCAAGAGCAGCTAATCTTGCTTGCTCGTGTTGAGCAGCCATCCTGTCGATTTCAGCTTGTGCTTCCATTCTTCTAATTCGTTGTGGTTCCGGATTGATTGGTAATAACGGTTGACCAGAACTTCTAGTATGGGCATGCACTAAAAGAAAAACCTTCAAGAAACAAAAACAAAAACTAAAAGTAAAAGTACGAGAATCTTTGACCAAAGGGTCTAGTAATTATCACGAACTTGATTGACACTCGTATTCCCCGGCAACGGCGCCAATTTTTGATAACGCTCAATCTACAGCTCTCGTGGGAGTGTAAAGCGGTCGTCAGCAAATATAGAACCCAACCTGGGTTGGGTGTCGATCCCACAGGGAATAGCTTGGTCAACAAGTAAGCAAAATTAATAGACTTTTGGTACAAGTCTCGTAAGAAGGGGGGATTGTAACAAGTAACCAAAGTAATGAAATAAAAGCTGAAAATAGCAAAGTAAAAAGAGAGTATTTCGTAGGTTGTGAAACAATGAGAATTGAAGCGTTGGGGTTATGTCCACCTTCTGAGGTATACGTCTCTATTGGCTATGAGTTTGTAGAGTCTTGACATGCAATTGCTTATAGATAATTGTAGTCGATGGTAAATCCAAGCGTCTCGCGACCTAAACAAGGACTATTTCACTTGAACTCTCGTGAGCTTAAAGCGTGTCTAACGGTACGAATTCTCCAAGAGGTTAGTCCAGTTACGACACTAGCTTTTTAATAGGAAAGGGTGTCCTACTACCTTGACATTATCTCTTTTCCAGACAAATAACCTTTCTCGCGAACAAGTTAAATGTTAGACTGGCGTGTTCTTGCGTTTTCAACCGCAAAGAAGGTAGATTAAGATGAAGAGAATAATGATATAAGCAATATACGTGTCTCGAACTCACAAGCTCACAGCAATAGATAGTAACTCATTCGGCTTCCATAACCCCAACTAAGAGGTTTAGTTACCCATGAATGCGAAGGATATCACGTTTTGCATGGTTGATGGCGTGAGAAGTGGGTGATATGCGTGTGGTTTTGGTGATTCCCTAGCAAGTAACGATTATCTTGTTGTGGAATTTAAGAATAGAAGAGTAGATTAGAAGTGTTTGTGGTGGAAGATGAGAGGGATGGAAGAAAATTAATTATTGAATTAAGTGAAGAATGAATTGTTCTCTCCACTAAGGGAGGAGTTGCCTCTCCACTAAGGGAGGACTTAATTAAAATCTCTAGCATGATAGGGTATTTATAATACTCCTATCCTACTCCTACTAAGCTAATGAAATAAGTAGCCAAATCCTACTATACTAATGAAATCCTTGACCCAAATGTACTAGGATAAGGTTACAATATCATAATCCAAATAGAATAGTGAAATACATAACCTAATTGTATTAGGTTAATGTATCTTTGTAAAAATCCAGCTTTGTGTCTGTAAGTCCCCAAAGTCTTCAGAAATGTTGTTTTAGCCCGGGACAGATTTTCTATGCAGCAGATTTGGTCCTTAGGCGTGTAGACTTCCTTCCTTTTCTTTGTGAACTTTCTTTTGCGTCAAGTAAGCGATAAAATGCTGTATTTTGAATCATTTATACCTGAAACTTTCCTAATCATGTTCGTTAGCTCATTACAGGAAAAAGGACTAAAAGTGCATGAAATATATAATTTGTTCTCAAAACTAGGCTAAAATATGGGCAAAATATATTGCTATAGGCGTGTAAATTCGCCTATCATCACATGGGTTGGCGATTATACCTAAACTGAGCTTGTCGACCTCTTCTATTGGCAGGTGTTGCGATTTCAGCATCATGCCTTGGGTTTAGTAACTCGTCATCACCTAAATCCTCATTGTCAGGATTTGTTGCTCGCCCAGGGTTATTAATGTTTTGTTGATGTACTTGGGCGGCGGCAAGAGCAGCTAATCTCGCCTGCTCCTGTTCAGCAGCCATTCTTTCGATTTCCATTTGTGCCTCCATTCTGCCAATTCGTTGTGGTTCAGGATTGATAGGTAATAACGGTTGACCAGAACTTCGGGTATAGGGCATGCACTGAATAAAAACCTGCAGTAAACAAAAACAAAAACTAAAAGTAAAAGTACGAGAATCTTTGACCAAAGGGTCTAGTAATTATCACAAACTTAATTGACACTCGTATTCCCCGGCAACGGCGCCAATTTTTGATAACGCTCAATCTACAACTCTCGTAGGAGTGTAAAGCGGTCGTTAGCAAATATAGAACCCAACTGGGTTGGGTATTGATCCCACAGGGAATAGCTTGGTCAACAAGTAAGCAACGTTTACTAGACTTTCAGTGCAAGTCTCGTAAAAGGGGGGATTGTAATGTGTAACCAAAGTATTAAAGTAAAAAATGAAATAGCAAAGTAAACAGAAAGAATGTTTAGTAGGTTGTAAAACAATGAGAATTGAAGAGTTGGGGTTATGTCCACCTCCTGAGTTATACAGCTCTATTGGCTATGAGTGTGTTGAATTCCGACATGCATATGCTTATAGAGAATTGTATTCGGTGGTAAATCCAGGCGTCTTTCGACCTACTCGAGGATTATTTCACTTTAACTCTTTCGAGCTAAAGCGTGTCTAACGGTACGAATTCTCCAAGAGTTTAATCCAGTTACGACACTAACTTTTTAATAGGGGATGGGACCCTACTACCTTGACATTATCTCTTTTCCAGACAGATAACCTTTCTTTCGAACAAGTTAAATGTTATACTGGCGTATTCTTGCGTTTGCAACCACAAAGAATTTAGATTAAGATGAAGAGAATAATGATATAAGCAGCATACGTGTCACGAACTCACAAGCTCATAGTAATAGATAGTACCTCATTCGGCTACCATAACCCCAACAGAGAAGTTTAGTTACCCATGAGTGCGAAGGAAATCACAATTGACATTGTTATTATACCACAATAAGAAATTCGTGTAGCACAAGTGTGGTAGGCGTTAGGCGTGATTTCTTGCAAGTAACGTTTCTCTTGTTGCGGAAATTAAGAATAGATAAATAGAAGAAGAATAAAAAGTAGAATTAATGGAAGAGTTATAGAATTAAGGAGGAATGTCTTAGAAGTAGAATGAATATCTTCCAAGAATGAATAATAGAAAGATTGAAAGATGATATAAAATCTCTAGCCAAATAGGGTATTTATAATACCCATATCCTATTCCTACTAAGCTAATGAAATACTTAACCCACTTGTACTAGGTTAATGTATCATTATCCTAATCCTACTAAGTTACTGCTAGTCCGCAAAGTCTTCAGAATTGTGGTTTTAGCCCGGGACAGGTTTCCCATGCATCACTTTTGGTCCTTAGGCATCCAAGACTCCCTTTTCTCCCCTCGTGAAGCTTTCTTTGGCATCAAGTTATCCATAAATGCTGAATTCTGCATCATTTATACCTGAAACTTTGCTAATCATGTTCGTTAGCTCACTTACAGGAAAAAGGACAAAAAGTGCATGAAATATATAATTTATTCTCAAAACTAGGCTAAAATATGGGTAAAATATAACACTATAGGCGTGTAAATTCGCCTATCATCAGAGGGTCCTGAACAAAAAGTAAAATGTTATTTTTCAGGAGGGTTCTGAGTATAAAGTGAAATCCCATTTTGTAAGAGGGTCCTAAACAGAAGGTAAAATCCCATTTGTTAGGAGGGTCCTGAACAAAAGTAAAGTCTCATTTTTCAGGATGGTCCTTAACAGAAAGTAAAGTCTCATTTTTTAGAAGCTTCCTAAACAAAAGTAAAATTTCATTTTTCAGGAGGGTCCCGAACAGAAGGTAAATTCCAATTTTTTAGGAGGGTCCTGAACAAAAGTAAAATCCCATTTTTCAGGAAACTCCTAAACAGAAAGAAAAATCCCATTTTTTAGGAGGGTCCTTAATAGTAAGTAAAATCCCATTTTCCAAAAAGGTCCTGAACAGAAAGTCAATTTCCATTTTTTAGGGGTCCTGCACAGAACGTAAAATCCCATTTTTAGGTGGGTTCTGAACAGAAAGTAAAATCTCATTTTTCTGGAGGGTTCTGGACAGAAAGTAAAATCCCATTTTTCAGGAATGTCTTGGACAGAAAGTAAAGTCTCATTTTTCAGGAGGATCCTAAACAGAAACTAAAATCGTATTTTTCAGGAGGATCCTGAACAGAAAGTAAAATCCCATTTTCCAGGAGGGTCTTGGACAGAAAGTATAATCCAATTTTTCAGGAGGGTCCTGGATAGAAGGTAAAATTTTATTTTTCAGGAGGGTCCTGAATAGAAAGTAAAGTCCCATTTTTTAGGAGGGTCCTGGACAATAAATATCCATTTTTTAGTAGGGTCCTAGACATAAAGTAAATACCCATTATTCAGTAGGATCCTGAACATAAAGTAAAATCCATTTTTCAGGAGGGTCCTGAACATAAAGTAAAATCTCATTTTTTAGGAGAGTCCTGGAAATAAAGTAAACTCCTATTTTCCAGGAGGGTCCTGGACAGAAAGTAAATTTCCATTTTTAGGAGGGTTTTGAACAGAAAGTAAATTCCCATTTTTCAGGAGGTTCCTAAACATAAAGTAAAACCCTATTTTTCAGGAGGGTCCTGAATAGAAAGTAAAGTCCCATTTTTTAGGATGGTCCTAGACAGAAAGTAAAATCCCATTTTTCAGGAGGGTCTTGAATATAAAATGAAATCCCATTTTTTAGCAGGGTCCTGATCATAAAGTAACATCCCATTTTTTAGGAGGGTCCTGGACATAAAGTAAAATCCCATTTTTAAGAAGGGCCTTGAACAAAAGTAAAATCCAATTTTCATGATGGTCCTGAACAGAAAGTAAAATCCCATTTTTCAGCAGGGTCCTGAACAAAATCAAAATCCCATTTTTTCAGGAGGGTCCTAAATAGAAAGTAAAGTCTCATATTTCAGGATGGTCCTGGACAGAAAGTAAAATCCTATTTTTCGGGAGCGTCCTGAATATAAAATAAAATCCTATTTTTTAGGAGGGTCCTGAATAGAAAGTGATATCCCATTTTTTAGGAGGGTCCTGGACAGAAAGTAAAATCCCATTTTTTAGGGGGGTTCTGGACAGGAAGTAAAATCCTATTTTTCAGGAGGGTCCTGTACAGAATATAAAATCCTCATTTTTTAGGAGGGTACTGAACAGAAAGTAAAGTCCCATTTTTCAGGAGGGTATTAGACAGAAAGTAAAATCCAATCTTTTAGAAGGGTCCTGAACAGGATGAAAAGTCCTGTTTCTCATGAGGGTCCTTAACTGAAAGTAAAGTCTCATTTTTTAGGAGTGTCCTGAACAAAAAATTAAAATTCCATTTTCCAGAAGGGTCCTGAACAGAAAGTAAAATGCCATTTTTTGGAGGTTTCGGGACAGAAAGTAAACTCCCATTTTCTGGATGGCCCTAAACAAAAGTAAATTGCATTTTTCAGGAGGGTCCCGAACAGAAGGTAAATTTCCATTTTTCAGGAGGGTCCTGAACAAAAGTAAAATCCCATTTTTCAAGAGGCTCTTGAACAGAAAGCAAAATCCCATTTTTTAGGAGGGTCCTTAACAGTAAGTAAAATCCCATTTTCCAGAAAGGTCCTAAAGAGAAAGTCAAATTCCATTTTTCAGGGGTCCTGAACCAAACATAAAATCTCATTTTTTAGAAGGGTTCTGAACAGAAAGTAAAATCTTATTTTTCCTGAGGGTTTTGAACAGAAAGTACAATCCCATTTTTCAGGAGGGTTTCGGACAGAAAGTAAAGTTCCATTTTTCATGAGGATCTTGAACAGAAAGTAAAATCCCATTTTTCAGTAGGATCCTGAACAGAAAATTAGATCCCATTTTCCAGGAATGTCTTGGACAGAAAATATAATCCCATTTTTTAGGAGAGTCCTGGATAGAAGGTAAAATCCTATTTTTCAGGAGGGTTCTGATTAGAAAGTAAAGTCCCATTTTTCAGGAGGGTCCTGATAACGCTTAATCTACAGCTCTCGTAGGAGTGTAAAGCGGTCGCTAGAAAATATAGAACTCAACCTGGTTTGGGTATCGATCCCTCAGGGAATAGCTTGGCCAACAAGTAAGCAACGATTACTAGACTTTTAGTGCAAGTCTCATAAGTAGGGGGGATTGTAATGTGTAACCAAAGTATTAAAGTAAAAACTGAAAATAGCAAAGTAAAAAGAAAGAATGTTTAGTATGTTGTAAAACAATGAGAATTGAAACGTTGGGGTTATGTCCACCTTCTGAGTTATACGTCTCTATTGGCTATGAGTGTGTAGAATTCAGACATGTATGTGCTTATAGAGAATTGTATTCGATGGTAAATCCAGGCGTCTTTCGACATATTCAAGGATTATTTCACTTTAACTCTTTCGAGCTTAAAGAGTTTCTAATGGTATGAATTCTCCAAGAGGTTAATCCAGTTACGACACTAACTGTTTAATAAGGGATGGGACCCTACTACCTTGACACTATCTCTTTTCCAGACAAATAACCTTTCTTTTGAACAAGTTAAATGTTATACTAGCGTATTCTTGTGTTTGCAACCACAAAGAATTTAGATTAAGATGAAGAGAATAATGATATAAGCAGCATACGTGTCATGAACTCACAAACTCATAGTAATGGATAGTACCTCATTCGGCTTCCATAACCCCAACAGAGAAGTTTAGTTACCCATGAGTGCGAAGGAGCTCACGGTTGACATTGTTATTATACCACCATACTGATTAATTTTTTGTAGCACAGGTGGTAGGCGTTTAGGCGTGAATTCCTGGGCAAGGTAACGATTCTCTTGTTGCGGAAATTAAGGATAGATGAATAGAAGAATAAAAATAGAATTAATGGAAAGATTAGAATTGTTGGAAGAGTAGAAAAGATTAATGGTTGAAGAATATATATTGGAAAGATGGAAAGAAGATATAAAATCTCTAGCAAAATAGGGTATTTATAATACCCATATCCTATTCCTACTAAGCTAATGAAATACTTAACCAAATCCTACTAAGCTAATGAAATATTTAACCCAATTGTACTTGGTTAATGTAACATTATCCAAATCCAAATAGACTAATGAAATACTTAACCCAATTGTACTAGGTTAATGTATTATTATCCTAATCCAAATAAGTTACTGCAAGTCCCCAAAGTCTTCAGAAATGTTGTTTTAGCTTGGGACAGATTTTCCATGCATCACTTTTGGTCCTTAGGCGTCCAAGCTTCCTTTTCTCCTTCCGTGAAGCTTTCTTTGGCGTCAAGTAATCCATAAAATGCTGAATTCTGCATCATTTACACCTGAAACTTTGCTAATCATGTTCGTTAGCTCACTTACAGGAAAAAGGACTAAAAGTGCATGAAATATATAATTTGTTCTCGAAACATGGCACAAATGTGGGCAAAATATATTGATATAGGCGCGTAATATCGCCTATCAACAACACCCCACACTTAAAGTTTTGTTCGTCCTCGAACAAAATATCATGTCGATCTAAACATTAACTTTGGGTTTTACAGCAGCAACACAAAATATTCGTCAAGACAGGCACAACAATTATCAACAAAGAGTAGTTTTCCGATTATTAGTAGAAACAGTTTAACCTCTAGTATAGACTCGTACCTATATTCAAAAGTTAAGGCACAAGGAATCATATACAACTACCCAAAACTCATCAACCATGTGTGTCTCACAATATATTACCCATAATCACTCACAAGTATAGCATATTTTTTTCAAACATGGGTATCAAAATATCCTTGCTCTCGCTCTCACAAAGATTTCATATGCAGAAACTAATGACCATAGGCTTTCCCTTAGTGTAATGCTCCACTAAATGTCTGAATACTAGGCTTAGGATCAAGTAGGTCTTTTGATGGTTTTAATGTAGGCTAAGGGACGGGTAGGACTATTTTGGCCAGAAATAGTGACTATGTTCCTAAGCACTTTAATACATCACATTGCATCATTAACATTTTTCTTTCAACCTTTCTTCTTTCTTTTATTCTACCACCCTTGTTCTCCTCTTTAGTTTTTCAATTTTAAGCATAACTCACTTTTCAGCTTTCTTTTCCTTTTTTTCTTTTCATAACATACCTCTTATGATAGCACTTTCTTTTTTCATAACGCATTCAAGCACCACTTTAATTTAAAGCATCATACTCACCCAATTTCCTCTTATTTCATCACATGACTTAATACGTTAAAGTACTTAGGAATTTGGATCAAATTACGGTCTTGAAAAAAATGGATTAGGCTTACATATGAGGTTGTCAAAGAAGTAGGCTAAAGGCTCAAAAGGGTTTAACTAGGATGATGTCCAATGGTAGGTAAAATGAAGGTAAACATGTATAGGTTTCCAAAGAAATGCCTAAATCATTTCCTAAACTTACACTCCTTATTTTCGCTTTAGATACATACCAGGCAAATTCTAGCATCAGCTACAAACATAGAATATACTATTAATATCACACACACAAGGCACATGGTCGACTTTATTGGAAGTAGTATAGAATCTCAACCCAACAAGTGAAGGAATTGAACCACACAATATCACATAATGAGTCACAATTAGAGCCTACACGTCTCAATAGTCATGATTTTAGCACCTACTCTTGTTATGATCTCATGCTGCTTATTAGAATAATTTCGTGCGAAGCTAAGTAAAAAATTACTACTAAAAAAACTTAAAAAACAAAACACACAAAAAATGAAACAAATAAACAAAGTAAACAAAGTGATCAAACATAGATGCGGTAGAGAAGTATAGCATGCAATACCGCCACCCCACACTTAAACGGGACACTGCCCTCAGTGGAAAGAAAATACGAAGAACCTGGTCAGTCGGACTCTTCCTCAATGTCGGGGGTCATGCCCCCTTCGTCGGAATCATCATAAGAGTCGTCGTCAGAGTTCTCCTCCACGTTGAAATCTGGCAAGCGTCGATCATCATCGGTCGGCACATCATCGTCTAGAGGTTCCTCAAAGTATGTGCCTACTCCACACATCTCCCGTGCATGCATATTCATTGGATAGTCATGGTCCAGCTGTTGGAGCTCTGCAACAGTTGGAACATGACCCCCACTCATCATTGTGAACCGTGTCATGCCATAAAGATGACGGAAAAAACTCTCATCTCGAGCATGTCTCTCCGCAGTAGTAAGGTTGACACCATGTATTGTTTCAGCATCTTTGACCTTTGTGAGGTCAACCTTCTTCGGGTTATGTGGGAGTTTGTGATCAGCTGGTTCCTCTTCGATATCCTCCTTCCGCAACATCGCTGTCAATAGATTACCAAAAGTGAAGTGGGACCTCTTGTGTAGTCTGGCCTTCCACATTGTAGAGCGAATGATTGCCCCAATGTTGATAGGGACATTCATCATCAATGCATAGACCAAACACACTCTATCTTTAGTTATTTTGGTGTATTGAGTCCCAGGAATAAGGCATGAGTTGACGATGTGCAACCAGATTCTTGCTTCCCTATTCAAAGGATCATAAGGGAAGGTGTTGTGTCGTCCGGTATCTTGGTGTCTGCTCCACCTTGCCATGGATCTACTTCCACAAAGTGTGTGTATAATTGCTCTATAAGGAGGTCTGCTGTACAGCTCTTTGAATGGTGCTAGATCGACCGAAGGTAAGCCAAGAAAGGAGTTGATCAAATCCGCGTTGAGCTATAAAACTTGGCCCCGAATCTTGACTTCGCTGCCCATGGTTTTCGGCGACAAGTTGGCGTAAAATTCTCTTGTAAAATCAAGATTACATTCTCCCATGTCTCGGAAGATGAAATACAGATTCAATGCCATGATTTTTGCCAACATACGCGGTTCCTTCTTCGCTAGGTTGTCCTTGTTGATCAAGTCGACATGAACATATTTGCTTTCCTTGTTGTTCCTATACCATTCTTTGTCTTCCTCCTCAAGAACCCATTTTATTCCAAACATTCGGCGGGGTAATTGCATTGAGGATGATTCTCCTTGGTCCTTGCGACCTCTTTTCTTGCCCTTTTGGGAAGTGGCAGCCTTATCTTGTCTCGCTTTAGGTGCCATTGTTCCTGAGATTGAAATGATATTTCATGTTAGCATCAACTCAATGGAAACAATGTATAAACAATCCATCGGGGTACCACCCCACACTTAGGTTCGTTGATATAAATCAGTGAAGTAAAAGTGGTCGATTACTTAGACTTCGTCGACATACGTTTAAGGAGCTATATTCCGACAAGAAAATCAGTGATGTATCACTTCTTGCAACCTTTGCAATACGTTCATGTTAGGGAAAACAAGACTACTACATAGGGGTTTCATCATGGTATAGTTTCTATCAACAATTACAACCTCCTATGTCGGTAGGCAACTATAAGTCTTATCCCGATGAACAGGATAGCCTAACATGTAGGTATACAAGTGACAAGACTATGCAATGTTCATAACCAAAGCAATTCCGCAAAGAGTATGAAAATGCAATTAAAACCAAATTCAAGTCGGAAACAAGTTAAGATTATCCTAACGTACATGTTCACTCACATGGTTTTGCTTATACAATTCAAGCACTTTAACATCACCAATATTTCTTCAAGATGTAGCAATTCATGATAGACATAGCAACGTAGTACTTACGAGAAATAGATAAAGAATAAAAGAGTACTTACGTGATTGAAGCCTTTGGAGATGTTTCTTGTGAATTGAAAGAGCAAAAAGAAAAATTTTGAGATGATTTGGACTGGATGTGCGGTGCATTTAGGTCAAGTTTCAATGTGTTTATGTTTGAAGACTAAGTCCCATTTATATAGGAAAAGAATGGGTCGGGTTTTGACCCATTTAAAATCGGTTTTGGAGACAAAAAGGGACCATAGGCGGCGCCTTTAGCTTTGCCTATGCATGGTATAGGCGGCGCCTACTGCAAAGCATAAGCTAGCATAAGCGGCGCCTAGTGTAATGCATAAAGGGACCATAGGCGGCGCCTAGTGCATGGCATATGAGATTCTGAGACCAAATGCTTTAGCATAGGCGGCGCCTATGTCTTTGCACACTAGATTCCGAGACCTTAGGCTATAGTAGAGGTTTTTCATTGTTTGTGGCCTAGTTTTACCTAGGCCTAGCCTTGCTCGATGCCTATTTTGTCATGAGCAATGCTCAATCCATAGCCTTATGCATCTTTATTCCTAACTTACCATCTTTACCATGCAATACGTCCAAATTGTTATTTGAAACCAATCTCCTCGTTGGATACCTCTTGCACCTATATTTTCTCAAAACCAATGAAAATGATTAGAACGATGGGTTGCCTCCCATATAGCGCCTTATTTATTGTCATGGCTCGACGTAGTTACCTCAAGTACTTAGACTTCGTCGAGATAAGTGATGGCCAGATAATTCATCAAGTCAAGAGAACTGATATAAGGTTTAACACGTTGACCATTCACCTTGAAGACAACACCATTATTGTCTTCCAATTCAACTACTCCAAACGAGTAGACATGGATAACTTTGTATGGACCAGACCAATTAGACTTTAGCTTACCTGGGAACAACTTCAATCTAGAGTTGAAGAGAAGCACCATATCATCCTTTTGAAAGTTTCGTTGAACAATCCGCTGATCATGATACTTCTTCATCCGCTCCTTGTATAGGTCCGATCTCTCATAAGCATGGAGATGGAACTCATCTAATTCGTTCAGCTGCTCCAACCTCAGATTCATCGCATCATCCCAATTCAAATTCAATTGCTTCAATGCCCACAATGCCTTATGATCGAGCTCAATGGGTAAATGACAAGCCTTCCCATAAACTAGTTGATAAGGAGACATGCCAATGGGTGTTTTGAATGCAGTCCTATACGCCCATAGTGCATCATCTAGCTTCTGAGACCAATCCTTCCTATTAGCATTGACCGTCTTCTCAAGGATTTGCTTGATCTCCAGATTGGAAACCTCTACTTGTCCACTAGTTTGTGGGTGATAAGGCGTGGATACCTTTGTTGCTTGACACCATACTTGGCCAACACGTATTTGAATAGCTTATTGCAAAAGTGAGATTCGCTATCACTTATGATAGTACGTGGTACTCCAAAGCGAGAGAAAATATTCCTCTTTAAGAACGCTACAACACGCTTTCCCTCGTTGTCGGCCAACGCTACAGCTTCAACCCATTTCGAGACGTAATCTACCGCAACTAAGATGTACTTCATTACAAACGAATTCACGAATGGACCCATGAAATCAATACCCCACACATCAAAGAGTTCTACCTCAAGAATTTTCGACATAGGCATCTCATGGTGTTTTGAAATAGCAACTTGACGCTGGCATTGATCTCACCTTCTAACATAGTCATAGGCATCTCGAAATATCGAAGGCCAATAGTAACCACTTTGCAATACTTTTCTTGCCATCCGATTGCCTGCATGATGTCCTCCAACTTTGGAAGTGTGGCATGCTTCAAAAATATTAGGCACCTCTACATAGGATATACATCGTCGAATAATACCATCCGCACATCGTCGAAACAAATATGGCTCATCCCAATAGTAGTGTTGTACGTCATGCATAAACTTCCTCCTTTGGTGGTAAGATAAATTGGCAGGTATCACATTACTCACCACGAAATTTCCAAAGTCGGCATACCATGGTAATTTTTCCATTGTTGTTGCTAATATCTCCTTGTCAGGGAATGCATCATCAATCTGCATTTCAGGTTGCGCCATATGCTTATTCTCGAGTCTAGATAGGTGGTCGGCCACTTGGTTCTCACAACCGCTTCTATCTTTGACCTCAAAATCGAACTCTTACAGCAGCAATACCCATCGAATTAATCTTGGTTTTGCATCCTTCTTTGTCATTAGATACCTAAGAGCTGCATGGTCTGTATGAACGATCACCTTAGTACCCAATAGATAGGCACAAAACTTCTCAAACGCATACATAACCGCTAGGAGCTCTTGTTCTGTCACAGTGTATTTCCTTTGAGCTTCATTTAGGGCCTTACTTGCATAGTAGATAGGATGAAATAATTTCTCCTTTCTCTGACCAAGCACAGCTCCAACGGCTTCACCACTAGCATCACACATGACTTTGAATGAGAGATACCAATCTGGTGCTACCCTGATAGGGGCTTCAATGAGTTTTCCTTTGAGGCATTCGAATAACTTTGAGCAATATTCATTAAAGTCAAACTTTGCATTTTTCTCCAAGAGTTTGCACAATTGACTAGCAATTTTGGAGAAGTCTTTGATGAACCGACGATAGAAACCTGCATGGCTGAGAAAACTGCGAACTCCCTTCACCAAAATTGGAGACGGTAGCTTCTCAATAACCTCTATTTTTGCTCGATCAACCTCAATCCCTCTTTTGGAGATCTTGTGCCCAAGAACGATACCTTCTTTTACCATGAAGTGGCATTTCTCCCAATTCAGTACTAGGTTGAATTCTACACATCTTTGCAATGCCATGCTTAGGTTTGCCAAGCACGTTTCAAAAGACTCACCAACAACTGAAAAATCGTCCATGAATACCTCCAAAGTGTCTTCAACCATATCAAAAAAAATAGACATCATACAATATGGAAAGGTGGTTGGTGCATTACATATCCCGAATGGCATGCATTTGAAGGCACACGTACCATATGGGCATGTAAACGTTGTCTTCTCTTGGTCTTCGTGTGCAATACAAATCTGATTGTAGCCTGAATAACCATCCAAGAAACAAAACCATCCTTTCCCCGCTAATCGATCTATCATTTGGTCCATAAATGGCATTGGAAAGTGATCTTTGAGTGTCCAAGAATTTAGCTTTCGGTAGTCCATGCATACTCTCCATCCAGTGACAGGTCTGAGTGGAATAAGCTCATTCTTCGCATTCGCAACCACCGTCATACGTCCTTTCTTGGGAACACATTATACCGGGCTTACCCATGTACTATCAGAGATTGGATATAGAACTCCTGCGTCTAACCACTTGATAATTTCCTTCTTCACCACTTCTTGCATAGGTGGGTTTAGACGTCTTTGATGCTCAATGGTGGGTGTGCAATTTTCTTCAAGCTGAATTTTATGTGTACAAATCCCAGGTAGAATACCAATAATATCCGCAATGGTCCATCCAATGGCTCTAATATACTTCCGTAGAATAGCAACAAGAGCTGCAACTTGTTGCTCACCCAAATCTGCTGCAACAATGACTGGAAGTGTGTTTCCGCTTCCTAGGAATGCATACTTTAAATGCCTTGGCAGCTCCTTCAATTCTAATGTGGGTGGCTCTTAAATAGATGGCTTAGCTGGTGGTGTGGGTCGATTCTTGAAATCATGGTCCAGCTTCTTGGGAGCATAGTGATATGTCCCTAATCCCAATAGAGCACAAATAGCTTCTTCACAATTTTCAGCATCCTCAGTCTCTCCATTCATGAGCACAACCGCCAAAGGGTCATCAATAATTTGCTCTTCTTCAAGTAATTCTTTCTTATCATCAAAGAAAACATCAGCCAACAAAAATACACTCAGATCTTTGGGTTACTTCATTGATTTGCAAACATCAAAGCGAACTACCTCGTCATTTATTCGGAATGAAAGCTCATTAGCTCTCAAATCAATGAGCACACTTCCTGTAGCAAGGAAAGGGCGCCCCAAGATTATGGAAACTTCTGAGTCTGCCTCACAATCCAAAATAACAAAGTCTTCCGGAATGATGAATGAAGAAACCTTTACCAATACATCACATAGAATACCAACAGGCCGTTTTACCGACCTATCCTCCATGACAAGCCTCATATTGGTTGGAGTAGGATCACCCAACCCCAAATTTTTGTAGATTGATAATGGCATCAAATTGATGCTGGCTCTTAAGTCACATAATGCTTTGGAAAAATACAAAGATCCAACGGTGCAAGGAATAATGAAAGCTCCGTGGTCGGCTTTCTTCTGAACTATTGATCGGGTAGCGATTGCACTACAATGATGCACATCTTCTTTCAACTGATAGCTTCCTGCCCACTTCTTTGTCAAAAGATCCTTCATAAATTTCGCATACCTGATGATAGGTGAATTTACGCGCCTATATCAATATATTTTGCCCATAATTGTGCCATGTTTTGAGAACAAACTATATATTTTATGCACTTTTAGTCCTTTTTCCTATAAGTGAGCTAACAAACATGATTAGCAAAGTTTCAGGTATAAATGATGCAAAATTCAGTATTTTATGGCTTACTTGACGCCAAGGAAAGCTCACGAAGGAAGGAACGGGAGTTTGGACGCCTAAAGGACCAAAAGTGTCCATGGGAAATCTGTCCCGGGCTAAAACAGCATTTCTGAAGACTTTGGGGACTTGCAGTAACTTATTTGGATTAGGATAATAATACATTAACCTAGTACAATTGGGTTAAGTATTTCATTAGTTTATTTGGATTTGGATAATGTTACATTAACCTAGTACAATTGGGTTAAGTATTTCATTAGCTTAGTAGGATTTGGTTAAGTATTTCATTAGCTTAGTAGGATTAGGATATGGGTATTATAAATACCCTATCATGCTATACATCTTCTGACAATCCTCCCTTAGTGGAGAGATACATTCTACTTCTCAATTACAACTCTTCTAATCTTTCCATTAATTCTATTTTTCTTCTTCTATTCATCTATTCAATTCTTAATTTCCGCAACAAGAGAAACGTTACTTTGCTAAGGAATTCACGCCTCACGCCTACCACTTGTGCTACATGAAAATCATCAATCTTGTGGTATAATAACAACAATGCAAATTGTGATTTCTTTCGCATTCATGGGTAACTAAACTTCTCTGTTGGGGTTATGGAAGCCGTATGAGATACTATCTATTGTTGTGAGTGTATGAGTTTGTGACACGTATGCTGCTTATATCATTATTCTCTTCATCTTAATGCAAATTCTTGTGGCTGCAGACGCTTAGAATAACGCCAGTATAACATTTAAATTTTTCGAAAGAAAGGTTATCTGTCTGGAAAAGAGATAATGTCAAGGTAGTAGGACACCCTTTCCTATTAAAAAGCTAGTGCCGTAACTGGACTAACCTCTTGGAGAATTCGTATCGTTAGACACGCTTTAAGCTTGAAAGAGTTAAAGTGAAATAATCCTTGAATAGGTCGAAAGACGCCTGGATTTACCATCGAATACAATTCTCTATAAGCACATGCATGTCGGAATTCTACACACTCATAGTCAATAGAGACGTATAACTCAAAAGGTGGACATAACCCCAACGCTTCAATTCTCATTGTTTACAACTCACGTAACATTCTTTCTTTTTATTTTCAGCTTTTATTTTGATACTTCATTTAAATTACTTGCACGACAAGAATCCCCCCTCTTACGAAACTTGCACCAAAAGTTTAGTAATTTTGCTTACTTGTTCGCCAAGCTATTCCCTGTGGGATCGACACCCAACCCAGGTTGGGTTCTATAATTGCTAACGACCGCTTTACACTCCTACGAGAGCTGTAGATTGAGCGTTATCAAAAATTGGCGCCGTTGCCGGGGACTACGAGTGTCAATCAAGTTCGTGATAATTACTAGACCCTTTGGTCAAAGATTCTCGTACTTTTACGTTTAGTTTTTGTTTTTGTTTATTGCAGGTTTTTCTTTTAGTGCATGCCCCATACTAGAAGTTCTGGTCGACCGTTATTACCAATCAATCCTGAACCATAACGAATTAGAAGAATGGAAGCACAAACAGAAATCGATGGGATGGCTGCTCAACACGAGCAGGCGAGATTAGCCACTCTTGTTTCCGCCAAGTACACCAGCAAAACATTGATAATCCTGGGCGATAAACTAATCCTGACGATGAAGATTTAGGTGATGACGAGTTGATAAACCCAAGTCATGTTGCTGAAACTACAACACCTGCCAACAGAAGAGGTCGACAAGCTCGGTATAGATATGATCGCCAACCTATGCAGCCATCTTTCGACGATGATGATGATGATCTTGATAGTGCCGGAGCCACTGGAGCTATAATTCCACCACCATTAGCGCCCGGAGCCAAGTTCAACATCACTAGCACCATGATTCAGTTATTGCAACTCAAGGGATTATTTGGTGGACTAGCAGGCGATGATCCGAATATGCATCTCATAAACTTTATCTCTACAAGCAAGTCCTTTGACAATCCTGGTGTTGGTCAGAATGCTATTCGATTACGTCTATTTTCATTGTCTCTGTCTAGGGAGGCAACACTATGGTTGAATGGGCTGACTCCTGATTCAATTACAAATTGGAGGCAATTGAGAGACACTTTCCTAGAAAGATTCTTTCCTCCATCCAAAAGGGCTCAATTGAGAGATAAAATCAGCAACTTTGGTCAGCTTCCCTCTGAAGATCTTCATGAAACATGGGAGAGGTTCAAGACAAAGCTTGCAAGATGTCCAAACCATCATATGACTAATGTTCACCTAATAGAGATCTTGTATATAGCCTTGAATTCAATAACTAAACCGGTGGTGGACAACGCAGCTGGAGGATCTTTCATGGACCTCACCTTTGGTCAAGCAAGCAATATGCTAGATCGTATGATGAAACAAAGTAGAGCTTGGCATACCAGGGATTCTGAGGTAGCAAGCCCCACTTTATCTATTGGCATGACTGCAGACCAAAGAAGAAGAGAAGAAGAACGTGATCAAGACATGGCGCACATGAAAACACAAGTGGATCTTCATACAAAGAACTTATTATTAGGGAAGACCGAAAAAGTGAAAGCTATTGCGTCAAAAGGAAGAGACGAATCTGATTCTGAAGAGGAGGCCAACTACTTGAACAATCAGGGGGGTTTCCGTGGGAATGCCCAAGGAAACCAAGGTCGGAACTATTATGATAAATCTGGAAACAAAGACCAAGGTAGTTGGAAGAAAAATAATGAAAAGAGTGGTTTGTACGTTCCCCTGGTAGACGTGACACCACCACATCTAATTCTGGAAGTATGGAAGACATGATGGCTAAATTATTGAAAGGAGTGGAAGCAACGAGCGCGGGAGTAACAGAGGTAATCAATGATTTGTCCTCCATGAAACAATTAGTTTATTCACATTCCACTTCTATCAAGCAAATAGAGCAGCAATTGTGCCAACTTTCAACAGCACTCAATCAAAGAAAGGCTGGCACCTTACCTAGCGATACTATGCAAAACCCAAGGAATGATGGGTCATGCATGGCCATCACTACCAGAAGTGGTAAGGTGCTAGAAACTTCAGCAAAAGGCAAGAAAGTGGTTGACGAAGTTGTGGACATGGACGACAATGTACAAGTAGAAGATGCCGCAGCAACTACTCCAGACGTTAAGGACGTCACTCCCAACGACGTGCAACCTGAAAAAGTGGAAAAACGGAAGAAAGAGGAGAAGAAAGCCATGGAGAGGACACTTCCATACCCACCACCACCTTTTCCCCAAGGATTGATGAAGGTGGCGGATGACACTAAGTTCAGCAAATTTATGACTATGTTGAAGCAGCTGACCATTAATGTTCCATTGGTGGAGGCACTTGAACAAATGCCTGGGTATGCGAAGTTTATGAAAGATCTTTTGACAAAGAAGAGGGCAGCAAGTTATGAGCTGAAGGATGATGTGTATCATTGTAGTGCAATTGCTACCCGATCAATAGTTCAGAAGAAGTCCGACCCCGGAGCTTTCACGATTCCTTGCACCGTTGGATCTTTAACTTTTGCCAAAGCATTATATGACTTAGGAGCAAGCATCAATTTGATACCATTATCGATCTACAAGAAGTTGGGGTTGGGTGATCCTACTCCAACCAATATGAAGCTCGTCATGGCGGATAGGTCGGTAAAACGACCTGTTGGTATTCTTTGTGATGTCTTGGTAAAGGTTTCTTCATTCATCTTTCCGGCAGACTTTGTTATTTTGGATTGTGAGGTAGACTCAGAAGTTCCCATAATCTTGGGGCTCCCTTTCCTAGCTACAGAAAGTGTGCTCATAGACACGAGAGCCAATGAACTCTCATTCCAAATAAATGATGAAGTAGTGCGCTTTGATGTTTGCAAGTCAATGAAGCAACCCAAAGATCTAAGTGTATTCTCTGTGGCTGATGTTTTCTTTGAGGACAAGAAAGAAGTGCTTGAAGAAGAGCAGATTATTGATAACCCTTTGGCAATTATGCTCATGAATGGAGCGAATAAGGATGATGAAAATTCTGAGGAAGCTATTTGTGCTCTATCGGGATTAGGGACATATCGCTATACTCCCAAGAAACTGGATCTTGATCTTAAGAATCGGCCCACACCACCAGCTAAGCCATCTATTGAAGAGCCACCCACGTTAGAATTAAAGAAGCTGCCAAGTCATTTGAAGTACACATTCTTAGGAAGCGGAAACACTCTTCCAGTCATTGTAGCAGCCGATTTGGGTGAGCAACAAGTTGCAGCTCTTATTGCTACTCTACGCAAGCATATTAGATCCATTAGATGGACCATTGCGGATATTATTGGTATTCCACCTGGGATTTGCACACATAAAATTCAGCTTCAAGAAAATTTCACGCTCACCATTGAGCATCAAAGACGTCTAAACCCACCTATGCAAGAAGTGGTGAAGAAAGAAATTATCAAGTGGTTATATGCAGGGGTTGTGTATCCTATCTATGATAGTACATGGGTAAGCCCAGTACAATGTGTTCCCAAGAAAAGAGGCATGACGGTGGTTGCGAATGCAAAGAATGAGCTTATTCCACTCAGACCCGTCACTGGATGGAGAGTATGCATGGACTACCGAAAGCTAAATTCTTGGACTCTCAAAGATCACTTCCCAATGCCCTTCATGGACCAAGTGCTAGACCGATCAGCGGGGAAAGGATTGTTTTGTTTCCTTGATGGTTATTCAAGCTACAATCAGATTTGTATTGCTCCCGAAGACCAAGAGAAGACAACATTTACATGCCCATATGGTACGTTTTCTTTCAAACGTATGCCATTCGGGTTATGTAATGCACCAGCCACCTTTCAACATTGTATGATGTCCATTTTCTCTGATATGGTTGAAGACACTTTGGAGGTATTCATGGATGATTTTTCAGTTGTTGGTGAGTCTTTTGAAGCGTGCTTGGCAAACTTGAGCATGGCACTACAAAGATGTGTAGAGTTCAACCTTGTGCTGAATTGGGAGAAATACCACTTCATGGTAAAAGAAGGAATCGTTCTTGGGCACAAGATCTCCAAAAGAGGAATAGAGGTTGATCGAGTAAAAATTGAGGTTATTGAGAAGCTACCGCCTCTAATTTCGGTAAAGGGAGTTCGTAGTTTTCTTAGCCATGCTGGTTTCTATCGTAGGTTCATCAAAGACTTCTCCAAAATTGCTAGTCCATTGTGCAAACTATTGGAGAAAGATGCGAAGTTTGACTTCAATGACGATTGCTTAAAGGCATTTGAATGCCTCAAAGGAAAACTCATTGCAGCCCCTATCATGGTAGCACCAGATTGGACTCTCCCGTTCGAAGTCATGTGTGATGCGAGCGGTGTAGCCATTGGAGCTGTACTTGGACAAATAAAGGGGAAATTATTTCATCCCATATACTATGCGAGTAAGGTCCTAAATGAAGCCCAAAGGAACTACACTGTTACTGAACAAGAGCTCCTAGCAGTGGTGTACGCATTTGAAAGGTTTCGTGCATATCTATTAAGTACTAAGGTGATCATCCATACAGACCATGCAGCTCTTAGGTATCTCATGACAAAGAAGGATGCAAAACCCAGGTTAATTCGATGGGTTTTGCTGCTACAAGAGTTTGATTTTGAGGTCAAAGATAGAAGAGGTTGCGAGAACCAAGTGGCTGATCACCTATCTCGACTTGAGAATGAACATATGGCGCAACCTGAAATTCAGATTGATGATGCATTCCCGGACGAAGAGATATTAGCAACAACAATGGAGGAACTACCATGGTATGCCGACTTTGCAAATTTCGTGGTGAGCGATGTGATACCTGCCAAATTATCTTACCATCAAAGGAGGAAGTTTATGCATGATGTCCATCACTACTATTCGGATGAGCCTTATTTATTTCGAAGATGCGCTGATGGTATCATTCGACGATGTATATCCCATGAAGAAGTGCCCATTAAATTGGAAGCATGCCATACATCCCAAGTTGGAGGACATCATGCAGGCAATCGGACGGCAAGAAAAGTTTTGCAAAGTGGTTATTATTGGCCTTCGATATTTCAAGATGCCTACGACTATGTTAGAAGGTGTGACCAATGCCAGCGTAAAGGTGTTATTTCAAAACACCATGAGATGCCCATGTCCAAAATTCTTGAGGTAGAACTCTTTGATGTATGGGGTATAGATTTCATGGGTCCATTCGTGAATTCGTTTGGAATGAAGTACATCTTGGTTGTTGTGGATTACGTGTCAAAATGGCTTGAAGCTGTAGCATTGGCCAACAACGAAGGGAAGCATGTTGTAGCATTTTTAAAGAGGAATATCTTCTCTCGCTTTGGAGTACCACGTACTATCATAAGTGATGGAGGATCTCACTTTTGCAACAAGCTATTCAAATCAGTTTTGGCCAAGTATGGTGTCAAGCAACATAAGGTAGCCACGCCTTATCATCCCAAACTAGTGGACAAGTAGAAGTTTCCAATCGCGAGATCAAGCAAATCCTTGCGAAGACGGTTAATGCAAATAGGAAGGATTGGTCTAGGAAGCTTGATGATGCACTTTGGGCGTATAGGACTGCGTTCAAAACACCCATTGGCATGTCTCCTTATCAACTAGTCTATGGGAAGGCTTGTCACTTACCCATCGAGCTCGAACATAAGGCATTGTGGGCGTTGAACCAATTGAATTTGAATTGGGATGATGCTAAGAATCTGAGGTTGGAGCAGCTGAACGAATTAGATGAGTTCCGTCTCCATGCATATGAAAGATCAGACCTATACAAGGAGCGGATGAAAAAGTATCATGATCAGCGGATTGTTCGACGAAACTTCCAGAGGTGTGATATGGTACTTCTCTTCAACTCCAGATTGAAGCTCTTCCCAGGTAAGTTAAAATCTTAGTGGTATGGTCCATTTAAAGTTATCCAAGTCTACTCGTCCGGAGTAGTCGAATTGGAAGACAATAATGGTGTTGTATTCAAAGTGAATGGCCAACGTGTTAAGCCTTATATCGGTCCTTTTGACTCGATGAATGACATGGCCATCACTTATCTCAATGAAGTCTAAGTACTTAAGATTACTACGTCGAGCCAAGACGATAAATAAGGCGCTAGATGGGAGGCAACCCATCATTTTATCATTTTATCGTTTATCGTTTTTCCTTTCATTCTAGCACTTGTTTTGTTTTGATAAATGAAAAATCCAAAAATAAGAGTCGTGCCACGACCAAAACTAAGGCGCTTGGTGGGAGGCAACCCATCGTACTAATCGTTTTCATTTGGTTTTCAGCAAATATAGGTGCAAAAGGTATTCAACGAGGAAATTGATTTCAATTGACAATTTGGATGTGCTACATGGTAAAGGTGGTAAGTTAGGAATGGTAATGCATAAGGCTATGGATTAAGCATTTCTCATGCTAAAATAGGCATCGAGGAAGGCTAGGCCTAGGTAAAACTAGGCCACGAACAATGCAAAACCTATCCTATAGCCTAAGGTCACGGAATCTAGTGTGCTATACACTATGCGCCGCCCATTCTTAAGTGTGCTTTTGACTATGCGCCGCCTATGCTATGGCATTAGGTCTCAGGATATCATATGCCATAGACTATGCGGCGCATATGTCTCAAAATGCCATAGACTATGTGGCGCATATGTCTCAAAATGCCATAGACTATGCGGCGCATATGTCATGACTATGCCAAGCATTATGCACCGCATATGTGGTATTTTTGTCATCAAAACCGTTTGGAAATGGTTCAAAACCCGACCCATTCTCTTGCTATATAAAGGGGACTTAGTCTTGAAACATAACCACATTAGAAATTGACCCAAAGGAGCCGCACATCCATCCAAATCATCTCAAAATTTCCATTCCAATTCATAAGAACATCTCCAAAGGCTTCAATCACGTAAGTACTCTTTTGTTCTTCATCCATTTTTCGAAAGTACTACATTGCCATGCCTATTATGAATTGATATATCTTGAAGAAGCATTGGTGATATTCATGTGTTTGAATTGCTGATACACAACCAAGTGAGTGAACACATACGTTAGGATTATCCTAACTTGTTTCCGACTTGAATTTGATTTTGGTGCATTGTCATACTACTTGCGGAATTGCTATAGTCATGAATAGTGCATAATCTTGTCACTTGAATACTTACATGTTAGAATAAGACTTATAGTTTCCTACCGACATAGGAGGTTGTGATAGATACTATACCTTGATGTAATCCCTATGTAGTAGTCTTGTTATACCTAACATGAAAGTATTGCAAAGGTTGCAAGAAGTGATACATCTCTGATTTTCTTGTTGGAGTATAGCTCCTAAAACATATGTCGATAAAGTCTGAGTAATCGACCACTTTCACTTCCCTAGTTGGTGCCAACAACCTAAGTGTGAGGTGGTACCTCTATTGCTTATTTATAGATTGTATCCATTGATATGATGCTAAGATGACTCTATTGAGATCTCAGGTACAATGGCACCAAAAGACAAGGCAAAGATAAGGCTACCACTTCACAAAAAGGCAAGAAAAGAGGCCAAAAAGAGCAATAAGAACCCTCCTCAATGCAAACACCTCGAATCACTCATGGAATTAAGTGGGATACTTATGAGGAACTTCTAAGGATGACGACTCTGATGATGATTCCGACGCAAGGGGAATGACTCCAGACATAGAGGATGAGTCCGACTAACCAGGTTCTTCTTATTTATTTTCCACTGAGGACAGTGTGTCCCGTTTAAGTGTGGGGTGGCGGTATTGCATGCTATAATTCTCTATTTGCATCTATGTTTGTTTACTTTATTTTTGTTTGTGTTTCGTTTTTAAGTTTTTTTAGTAGTAAAATTTTTTTTTAGCTTCGCATGAAATTATTCTAATAGGCAGCATGAGATTATAACAAGAGTATGTGCTACAATTATGACTGTTGAGACGTTTAGGCTCTAGTTGTGACTCATTATGTGATATTGTGTGGTTCAAATCCTTCACTTGTTGGGTCGAGAGTCTATATTACTTCCAATCAAGTCGACCATGTGCCTTGTGTGTGTGAGATAATAGTATATTCTATGTTTGTAGCTGATGCTAGAACTTTCCTGGTATTTATACAAAGCGAAAATAAGGAGTGTAAGTTTAAGAGATGATTTAGGCATTTATTTGGCAACCTACATATGTTTACCTTCGTTTTACCTACCCTTGGACATCATCCTAGTTAAACCCTTTTGAGCCTTTAGCCTATTTCTTTGACAAACCTCGTTTATAAGCCTAATCCATTTTTTTCAAGACCGTAATTTGATCCAAATTCCTAAGTGCTTTAAAGTGAAAAAGTCATGTGACAACAAAAGAGGAAATTGGGTGAGTATGATGCTTTAAATTGTAATGGTGCTTGAATGTGTTATGAAAAAAAAAGTGCTATCATAAGAGGTATGTTGAGAAAAAAAAAAGGAAAAAGAAATCTGAAAAGTGAGTTATGCTTAAAATTGAAAAACAAAAGAGGAGAACAAGGGTGGTAGAATAAAAGAAAGAAGAAAGGTTGAAAGAAAAACAAATGTCAATGATACAATGTGATTTATTAAAGTGCTTAGGAACTTAGTCACTATTTCTGGCCAAAATAGCTGATCCTACCCGTCCCTTAGCCTACATTACAACCATCAAAAGACCTACTTGATCCTAATCTTAACATTCTGACATTTAGTGGAGTAGTACACTAAGGGCAAGCCTATGGTCATCAGTTGTTGCATACGAATTCTTTGTGAGAGCGAGAGCAAGGATATTTTGATACCCATGTTTGAAAAATATGCTATACTTGTGAGTGACTATGGGTAATATATTGTGAGACACACATGGTTGATGAGTTTTGGATAGTTGTGTATGATTCTTTATGCCTTGACTTTTGAATATGAGTTAACCACCATCACGAGTCTATGATAGAGGTTAAATGGTTTCTACTAATGATCGGAAAACTACTGTTTGTTGATAATTGTTGTGCTTGTCTTGACGAATGTTTTGTGTTGTTGCTGTGAAACCCTAAGTTGATGTTTAGAGGGACATGATATTTTTTTCGAGGACGAACAAAGCTTCAAGTGTGGGGTGTTGATGATAGGCAAATTTACGCGCCTATATCAATATATTTTGCCCATATTTGTGCCATGTTTTGAGAACAAACTATATATTTTATGCACTTTTAGTCCCTTTTCCTATAAGTGAGCTAACGAACATGATTAGCAAAGTTTCAGGTATAAATGATGCAGAATTCAGCATTTTATGGCTTACTTGACGCCAAAGAAAGCTCACGAAGGAAGGAACGGGATTTGGGACGCCTAAAGGATCAAAAGTGATGCATGGGAAATTTGTCCCGGGCTAAAACAGCATTTCTGAAGACTTTGGGGACTTGCAGTAACTTATTTGGATTAGGATAATAATACATTAACCTAGTACAATTGGGTTAAGTATTTCATTAGTTTATTTGGATTTGGATAATGTTACATTAACCTTGTACAATTGGGTTAAGTATTTTATTAGCTTAGTAGGATTTGGTTAAGTATTTCATTAGCTTAGTAGGATTAGGATATGGGTATTATAAATACCCTATCATGCTATACATCTTCTGACAATCCTCCCTTAGTGGAGAGATACATTCTACTTCTCAATTATAACTCTTCTAATCTTCCCATTAATTCTATTTTTCTTCTTCTATTCATCTATTCAATTCTTAATTTCCGCAACAAGAGAAACGTTACTTTGCTAAGGAATTCACGCCTCACGCCTACCACTTGTGCTACACGAAAATCATCAATCTTGTGGTATAATAACAACAATGCAAATTGTGATTTCCTTCGCATTCATGGGTAACTAAACTTCTCTATTGGGTTTATGGAAGCCGTATGAGATACTATCTATTGCTGTGAGTTTATGAGTTCGTGACATGTATGCTGCTTATATCATTATTCTCTTCATCTTAATGCAAATTCTTGTTGCTGTAGACGCATAGAATAACGCCAGTATAACATTTAACTTGTTCGAAAGAAAGGTTATCTGTCTGGAAAAGAGATAATGTCAAGGTAGTAGGACACCCTTTCATATTAAAAAGCTAGTGCCGTAACTGGACTAAACTCTTGGAGAATTCGTACCGTTAGACACGCTTTAAGCTCGAAAGAGTTAAAGTGAAATAATCCTCGAATAGGTCGAAAGACGCCTGGATTTACCATCGAATACAATTCTCTATAAGCACATGCATGTCGGAATTCTACACACTCATAGTCAATAGAGACGTATAACTCAAAAGGTGGACATAACCCCAACGCTTCAATTCTCATTGTTTAAAACTCACGTAACATTCTTTCTTTTAATTTTTAGCTTTTATTTTGATACTTTATTTAAATTACTTGCACGACAAGAATCCCCCCTCTTACGCGACTTGCACCAAAAGTTTAGTAATTTTGCTTACTTGTTGGCCAAGCTATTCCCTGTGGGATCGACACCCAACCCAGGTTGGGTTCTATATTTGCTAAAGACCGCTTTACACTCCTACGAGAGCTGTAGATTGAGAGTTATCAATACCTAGGCATTTGTTCAAGTTCCTCCACCAATGGAACATTAATGGTCAGTTGCTTTAACCTAGTCATGAATTTGCTGAACTTTGTGTCATCCGCCACCTTCTTCAATCTTTGGGGAAAAGGTGGTGGTGAGTATGGAATTGTTCTCTCCACGGCTTTCTTCTCCTCTTCTACCGTTTTTCCACTTTTTCAGGTTGCACGTCGCTGGGTGTGACATCCTTGACGTCTTCCACGGACTCCTCTCCTATTGCGTTGTCATCCAAGTCCGCGGCTTCGTCAACCACTTTCTTGCCTTTTTCTGAAGTTTCCAGCACCTTACCACTTCTGGTAGTGATGGCCATGCATGACCCATCATTCCTTGGGTTTTGCACAGTATCGCTAGGTAGAGTGCCGGCCTTTCTTTGCTTGAGTGCTGCTGAAAGTTGGCTTAATTGCTGCTCTATTTTCTTGATTGAAGTGGAATGAGAATCAACTAATTGTTTCATGGAGGAAAATCATTAATTACCTCCGTTACTCCCGCGCTCGTTGCTTCAACTCCTTTCAATAATTTAGCCATCATGTCTTCCATACTTCCAGAATTAGATGTGGTGGTGTCACGTCTACCAGGGGGAACGTACAAACCACTCTTTTCATTCTTGTTCTTCCAACTACCATGGTCTTTGTTTCCAGATTTATCATAATAGTTCCGACCTTGGTTTCCTTGGGTACTCCCACAGAAACCCCCCTGATTTTTCAAGTAGTTGGCCTCCTCTTCCGCATCAGATTCGTCTCTTCCTTTTGACGCAATAGCTTTTACTTTTTTGGTCTTCCCTGATAATAAATTCTTTGTAAGAAGATCCATTTGTGTTTTCATATGCGCCATATCTTGATCACGTGCTTCTTCTCTTCTTCTTTGGTCTGCAGTCATGCCAATAGATAAAGTGGGGCTTGCTAACTCAGAATTCCTGGTATGCCAAGCTCTACTTTGCTTTGTCATACGATCTAGCATATTGCTTGCTTGACCAAAGGTGAGGTCCATAAAATATCCTCCAACTGCATTATCCACCACTGGTTTAGTTATTGGATTCAAGGCTCTATATAATATCTCCATTAGGTGAACATTAGTCATATGATGGTTTGGGTATCTCGCTAGCTTTGTCGTGAACCTCTCCCATGTTTCATGAAGAGCTTCAGTGGAAAGCTGACGAAAGTTGCTGATTTCATCTCGTAATTATGCTCTTTTGGATGGCGGAAAGAATCTTTCTAGGAAAGCGTCTCTCAATTGCCTCCAATTTGTAATAGAATCAGGAGTCAGCCCATTTAACCATAGAGTTTCCTCCCCAGACAGAGACAATGGGAATAGACGTAATCGAATTGCATTCTGACCAACACCAGGATTGTCAAATGACTTACATGTAGAAATAAAGTTGATGAGATGCATATTCGGATCATCGCCTGCTAGTCCACCAAATAATCCCTTGAGTTGCAATAACTGAATCATGGTGCTTGTGATGTTGAACTTGGCTCCGGGCGCTAGTGGTGGAGGAATTATGGCTCCAGTGGCTCCAGTGCTTGTGATGTCGAAAGCTGGTTGCATGGGTTGGCGATCATACCTAAACCGAGCTTGATGACCTCTTCTGTTGGCAGGTGTTATGATTTCAGCATCACGCCTTGGTTTTAGTAACTCGTCATCACCTTAATCCTCATCGTCAGGATTTGTTGCTTGCCCAGGGTTATCAATGTTTTGTTGTTGAACTTGAGCGGCGGCAAGAGCAGCTAATCTCGCCTATTCCTGTTGAGTAGCCATCCTTTCAATTTCTGCTTGTGCCTCCATTCTGCCAATACATTGTGGTTCGGGATTGATAGGTAATAACGGTTGACCAGAACTTCGAGTATGGGGCATGCACTAAAAAAAACCTGCAGTAAACAAAAACAACAACTAAAAGTAAAAGTATGAGAATCTTTGGCCAAAGGGGCTAGTAATTATCACAAACTTAATTGACACTCGTATTCCCCGGGACCGGCGCTAATTTTTGATAACGCTCAATCTACAGCTCTCATAGGAGTGTAAAGCGGTCGCTAGCAAATATAGAACCCAACCTGAGTTGGGTATCGATCCCTCAGGGAATAGCTTGGCCAACAAGTAAGCAACGATTACTAGACTTTTAGTGCAAGTCTCGTAAGTAGGGGGGATTGTAATGTGTAACCAAAGTATTAAAGTAAAAACTGAAAATGGCAAAGTAAAAAGAAAGAATGTTTAGTATGTTGTAAAACAATGAGAATTGAAGCATTGGGGTTATGTCCACCTTCTGAGTTATACGTCTTTATTGGCTATGAGTGTGTAGAATTCAGACATGTATGTGCTTATAGAGAATTGTATTCGATGGTAAATCCAGGCGTCTTTCGACCTATTCGAGGATTATTTCACTTTAACTCTTTCGAGCATAAAGCGTGTCTAACAGTACGAATTCTCCAAGAGGTTAATCCAGTTACGGCACTAACTGTTTAATAGGGGATGGGACCCTACTACCTTGACACTATCTCTTTTCTAGACAAATAACCTTTCTTTCGAACAAGTTAAATGTTATACTGGCGTATTCTTGTGTTTGCAACCACAAAGAATTTAGATTAAGATGAAGAGAATAATGATATAAGCAGCATACGTGTCACGAACTCACAAACTCATAGTAATGGATAGTACCTCATTCGGCTTCCATAACCCCAACAGAGAAGTTTAGTTACCCATGAGTGCGAAGGAGCTCACGGTTGACATTGTTATTATACCACCATACTGATTAATTTCGTGTAGCACAGGTGGTAGGCGTTTAGGCGTGAATTCCTGGGCAAGGTAACGATTCTCTTGTTGCGGAAATTAAGGATAGATGAATAGAAGAATAAAAATAGAATTAATGGAAAGATTAGAATTGTTGGAAGAGTAGAAAAGATTAATGGTTGAAGAATATATATTGGAAAGATGGAAAGAAGATATAAAGTCTCTAGCAAAATAGGGTATTTATAATACCCATATCCTATTCCTACTAAGCTAATGAAATACTTAACCAAATCCTACTAAGCTAATGAAATATTTAACCCAATTGTACTAGGTTAATGTAACATTGTCCAAATCCAAATAGACTAATGAAATACTTAACCCAATTGTACTAGGTTAATGTATTATTATCCTAATCCAAATAAGTTACTGCAAGTCCCCAAAGTCTTCAGAAATGTTGTTTTAGCCTGGGACAGATTTTCCATGCATCACTTTTGGTCCTTAGGCGTCCAAGCTTCCTTTTCTCCTTCCGTGAAGCTTTCTTTGGCGTCAAGTAATCCATAAAATGCTGAATTCTGAATCATTTACACCTGAAACTTTGGTAATCATGTTCGTTAGCTCACTTACAGGAAAAAGGACTAAAAGTGCATGAAATATATAATTTGTTCTCGAAACATGGCACACATGTGGGCAAAATATATTGATATAGGCGCGTAATATCGCCTATCATCAGGTCCTGGACAGAATGTAAAGTCCTATTTTTCAGGAGGATCCAGGACAGAAAGTAAAATCCCATTTTTATGGAGGGTCTTGGACGGAAAGTAAAGCCCATTTTTTAGGAGGGTCCAAGACAGAAAGTAAAATCCCATTTTTTTGGAGGGTCTTGGATAGAAAGTAAAATCCTATTTTTTAGGAGGTTCCTATATAGAAAGTAAAATCTCATTTTCCAAGAGGGTCCTAAACAGAAAGTAAAGTCCCATTTTTCAGGAGGGTCCTTGACAGAAAGTAAAGTCTTATTTTTCAGGAGGGTCCTGGACAAAAAGTAAAATCCAATTTTTCAGGAGGGTCCTGGACAGAAAAATAATCCTATTTTTCAAGAGGGTCCTTAATAGAAAGTAAAGTGCTATTTTTTTGGTTAGTCTTGGATTGAAAGCAAAATCCTATTTTTCAGGAGGGTCCTGAATATAAATATATTCCCATTTTTCTGGAAGGTCCTGAACATAATGTAAAATCTCATTATTCAGGAAGGTCCTGAACAAAAGTAAAATTCCATTTTTCGGAGGGTCCTGAACAAAAGGTCAAATCCCACTTTTCAGGAGGGTCCTGAACAAAAGTCAATTCCCATTTTTAGGAGAGTCCTGAATAGCAATAAAATCCTATTTTTCAGGAGGGGACGAAACAGATTATAAATTCCCATATTTTAGGAGGGTCCTAAGCAGAAAGTATAATCCCATTTTTCAGGAGAGTCCTAAACAAAAGAAAAATCCCATTTTCTGGAGGGCCTTGCACAAAAGTAAATTCCCATTTTTCATGAGGGTCCTGAACAGAAAGTAAAATCTCATTTTTCAGGAGGGTCCAAAATATAAAGTAAAATCCCATATTTTAGGAGGGTGCTAAACAAAAGGTAAAATCCTATTTTTGAGGAGGGTCCTGAGCAAAAGTAAAGTCTCATTTGTCAGGAGGGTCCTTAACAGAAAGTAAAGTCTCATTTTTAGGAGGGTCGTGAACAAAAAGTAAAATTCCATTTTCTAGAAGGGTATAGAACAGAAAGTAAAATACCCTTTTCTGGATGGCCCAGAACAAAGTAAAATTCCATTTTTCAGGAGGGACTCGAACAGACGGTAAATTCCCATTTTGCAGGAGGGTCCTGAACTAAAGTAAAATCCCATTTTTGAGGAGGCTCCTGAATTGAAAGCAAAATCCTATTTTTTAGGAGGGTCTTTAATAGTAAGTAAAATCCCATTTTCCAGAAAGGTCCTGAACAGAAAGTCAAATTCCATTTTTCAGGGGGGTCCTTTACCGAAGGTTACATTCTATTATTTAGGAAGGTTCTGAACAGAAAGTAAAATCTCATTTTTTGGAAGAATTATGGACAGAAAGTAAAATCCCATTTTTCAGGAGGGTCTTGGACAGAAAGTAAAGTCCCATTTTTCAGGAGGATCCTGAACAGAAAGTAAAATGCTATTTTTTAGGAGGATCCTGAAAGAAAGTAAGACCTATTTTTTAGGATGGGCCTGGACATAAAGTAAAATCTCATTTTTCAGGAAGGTCCTAGACAGAAAGAAAAATATCATTTTTCAGGAGGGACCTGGACAGAATGTAAAATCCCATTTTTCTGGAGGGTCCTAAACAGAAAGTAAAGTTCCATTTTTCAGGAGGATTCTGGACAGAAAGTAAAATCCCATTTTTATAGAGGGACTTGGACAGAAAGTAAAGTCCCATTTTTCAGGAAGGTTCTGAACAGAAAGTAAAATCCCATTTTTCTGGAGGGTCCTGGACAGAAAGTAAAATCCCATTTTTCCGGAGGTTCCTGTATAGAAAGTAAAATCTTATTTTTCAGGAGGGTCCTGAATAGAAAGTAAAAATAAAGTAAAATCTCATTTTTCAGGAGGGTCCTAAACAGAAAGTAAAGTCCCATTTTTCAGGAGAGTCCTGGATAAAAAGTAAAATCACATTTTTCAAGAGGGTCCTTGAAATAAAGTAAAGTCTTATTTTTCTGGAGGGTCATGTACAGAAAGTAAAATACTATTTTTCAGGAGAGTGCTGGCCAAAAGAAATAATCCTATTTTTCAAGAGGGTCCTTAACATAAAGTAAAGTCCTATTTTTTTGGTTGGTCGTGGACAGAAAACAAAATACTATTTTTCAAAATCCCATTTGTTAGGAGGGTCCTGAACAGAAAGTAAAATCTCATTTTTTAGGAGGGTCCTGAACAGAAAGTAAAGTCCCATTTTTTTAGGAGGGTTTTGGACAAAAAGTAAAATCCCAGTTTTCAGGAGTGTCCTGGACAGAATGTAAAATCCTCATTTTTTAGGATGGTCCTATACAGAAAGTAAAGTCTCATTTTTCAGGAGGATCTTTGACAAAAATTAAAATCCAATCTTTTAGAAGGGTCCTTAACAGAAAGAAAAGTCCCGTTTATCAGGAGGGTCCTTAATAGAAAGTAAAGTCTCATTTTTTAGGAGGGTCCTGAACAAAAAGTAAAATTCCATTTTCCAGAAGGGTCTTGAACAGAAAGTAAAATGCCATTTTTCGGGAGGGTTCTCGACAGAAAGTAAAATCCCATTTTCTGGATGACCCTAAACATAAGTAAAATTCCATTTTTCATGAGGGTCCCAAACAGAAGGTAAATTCCCATTTTTCAGGAGGGTCCTGAACAAAAGTAAAGTCCCATTTTTCAGGAGGCTCCTGAACAGAAAGCAAAATCCCATTTTTCAGGAGGGTCCTTAACTGTAAGTAAAATTCTATTTTCCAGAATGGTCTTGAACAGAAAGTCAAATTCCATTTTTCAGGGTGGGCCTGAACAGAATGTATAATCCCACTTTTAAGGAGAGTTCTGAACAGAAAGTAAAATCTCATTTTTTCGAAGGGTTTTGGATAGACAGTACAATCCCATTTTTCAGGTGGGTCTTGGACAGAAATTAAAGTCCCATTTTTTAGGAGGATCCTGAACAGAAAGAAAAATCTCATTTTTTAGGAGGATCCTGAACAGAAAGTAAAATCCCATTTTTTAAGAGGTTCCTAGATAGAAGGTAAAATCCCATTTTTGTGGAGGGTCTTGAAGAAAAAGAGAATTTTCATTTTACAGAAGGGTCTAGAACAGAAAGTAAATTTCTATTTTTCTGGAGGGTCCTGAACAAAGGTAAAATCCCATTTTCTGGATGGCACAGAACAAAAGTAAAATTCCATTTTTTAGGATGGTCCCGAACAGAAGGTAAATTCCTATTTGTCATGAGGGTCCTGAACAGAATTAAAATCCCATTTTTCAAGAGGCTCCTGAACAGAAAGCAAAATCCCATTTTTCAGGAGGGTCCTTAACAGTAAGTAAAATCCCATTTGTCAGAAAGGTCCTGAACAAAAAATCAAATCCCATTATTCAGGGGGGTCTTGAACAAAACATAAAATCCCATTTTTTAGGAGGGTTCTGAACAGAAGTAAAATCCCATTTTCTGGATGGCCCAGAACAAAAGTAAAATTCAATTTTTCAGAAGGGTCTCGAACAGAAGGTAAATTCCCATTTTTCAGGAGGGTCCTGCACAAAAGTAACATCCCATTTTTCATGAGGGTCATGAATAAAAGTAAAGTCCCATTTTTAGAAGGGTCCTGAACAGAAATTAAAATCCTATTTTTCAGGAGGGTCCGGAACAGAAAGTAAAATCCCATATTTTAGGAGTGTCCTGAGCTGAAAGTAAAATCCCATTTTTCAAAAGAGTTCTAAACAAAAGTAAAATCCCATTTTTTGGATGGCCTTGCACAAATTAAAAATCCCATTTTTCAAGAGAGTCATAAACAGAAAGTAAAATCTCATTTTTCACGAGGGTCCTGAACAGAAAGTAAATTCTCATTTTCCAGGAGGGTCCAGAATATAAAGTAAAATCCCATTTTTTAGGAGGGTCCTAAAAAAAAGGTAAAATCCCATTTTTGAGAAGGGTCCTGAGCAAAAGTAAAGTCTAATTTTTCAGGAGGGTCCTTAAACGAAAGTAAAGTCTCATTTTTTAGGAGGGTCCTGAACAAAAAGTAAAATTCGATTTTCGAAATGGATCAAGAACAGAAAGAAAAATGCCATTTTTTGGAGGGTCCTGAACAAAAGTAAAATCCAATTTTCTGGATGGCCCAAAACAAAAGTAAAATTCCATTTTTCAGGAGGGTCCCATACATAATGTAAATTCCCATTTTTTAGGAGGGTCTTAAACAAAATTAAAATCCCATTTTTCAGATGGCTCCTGAACAGAAAGCAAAATCCCATATTTCAAGAGGGTCCTTAACAGTAACTACAATCCTGTTTTCCAGAAAGGTCTTAAACAGAAAGTCAAATCCCATTTTTTAGGGGGGTTCTGAACAGAACGTAAAATCCCATTTTTTAGAAGTGTCCTGATCATAAAGTGAAATTCCATTTTTCCGGAGGGTCCTTAACAAAAGGTAAAATCCAATTTTTCAGGAGGGTCCTGAACAAAATTAAATTCCCATTTTTAGAAGGGTCCTAAACAGAAATTAAAATCCTATTTTTCAGGAGGGTCCAGAACAGAAAGTAAAATATTATATTTAAGGAGGGTCCTGAGCAGAAAGTAAAAACCCATTTTTCAAGAGAGTCCTAAACAAAAGTGAAATACCATTTTCAAGAGGGCTTTGCACAAAAGTAAAATCCCATTATACAAGAGTGTCTTGAACAGAAAGTAAAATCCCATTTTTTAGGAGGGTCCTGAATAGAAAGTAAAATCTCATTTTTCAGGAAGGTCCAAAATATAAAGTAAAATCCAAGTTTTTAGGGGGGTACGGAACAGAAAGTAAAATCCCATTTTTCAGGAAGGTCCAGAATATAAAGTGAAATCCCATTTTTTAGGGGGGTCCTAAACAGAACGTAAAATCCCATTTTTTAGAAGGGTCCTGATCATGAAGTGAAATTCCATTTTTCCGGAGGGTCCTGAGTAAAAGGTAAAATACCATTTTTCAGGAGGGTCCTGAACAAAAGTAAATTCCCATTTTAGGAGGGTGCTAAATAGAAATTAAAATCCTATTTTTCAGGAGGGTCTGGAACAGATAGTAGAATCCCATATTTTAGGAGGGTCTTGAGCAGAAAGTAAAATCCCATTTTTCAGGAGAGGTCTAAACAAAAGTAAAATCCCATTTTTTGGAGGGCCTTGCACAAAATGAAAATCCCATTTTTCAAGAGGGTCCTAAACAGAAAGTAAAATCTCATTTTTCACGAGGGTCCTGAACAGAAAGTAAATTCTCATTTTCTAGAAGGGTCCAGAATATAAAGTAAAATCCCATTTTTTAGGAGGGTCCTAAACAAAAGGTAAAATCCCATTTTTGAGGAGGGTTCTGAGCAAAAGTAAAGTCTCATTTTTTAGGAGGGTCCTTAAACCAAAGTAAAGTCTCATTTTTTAGGAGGGTCCTGAACAAAAAGTAAAATTTGATTTTCCAGAAGGATTAAGAACAGAAAGTAAAATGCCATTTTTCTGGATGGTCCTGAACAAAAGTAAAATCCCATTTTCTGGATGGCCCATAACAAAAGTAAAATTCCATTTTTCAGGAGGATCCCGAACATAAGGTAAATTCCCATTTTTTAGGAGGGTCCTGAAAAAAATTAAAATCCAATTTTTTAGGAGGCTACTGAACAGAAAGCAAAATCCCTTTTTTCAAGAGGGTCCTTCACAGTAAGTAAAATCTTGTTTTCTAGAAAGGTCTTGAACAGAAAGTCAAATCCCATTTTTTAGGGGGGTCCTGAACAGAACGTAAAATCGCATCTTTTAGAAGTGTCCTGATCATAAAGTGAAATTCCATTTTTCTGGAGTGTCCTTAACAAAAGGTAAAATCCCATTTTTCAAGAGGGTCCTGAACAAAATTAAATTCCCATTTTTAGGAGGGTCTTAAACAGAAATTAAAATCCTATTTTTTAGGAGGGTCCAGAACAGAAAGTAAAATCTTATATTTTAGGAGGGTCCTGAGCAGAAAGTAAAATCCCATTTTTCAGGAAAATCCTAAACAAAAGTGAAATACCATTTTCTGGAGGGCCTTGCACAAAAGTAAAATCCCATTATACAAGAGTGTCTTGAACAGAAAGTAAAATCCCATTTTTTAGGAGGGTCCTGAACAGAAAGTAAAATCTCATTTTTCAGGAAGGTCTAGAATATAAAGTAAAATCCCATTTTTTAGGAGGGTCCTGAACAGAAAGTAAAATCACATTTTTCAGGAAGGTCCAGAATATAAAGTGAAATCCCATTTTTTAGGCGGATCCTGAACAGAACGTAAAATCCCATTTTTTAGAAGGGTCCTCATCAAGAAGTGAAATTCCATTTTTCCGGAGGGTCCTGAGCAAAAGGTAAAATACCATTTTTCAGGAGGGTCCTGAACAAAAGTAAATTCCCATTTTTAGGTGGGTCTTCAAAGAAATTAAAATCCTATTTTTCAGGAGGGTCCGGAACAGATAGTAGAATCCCATATTTTAGGAGGGTCCTGAGCAGAAAGTAAAATCCCATTTTTCAGGAGAGTTCTAAACAAAAGTGAAATACCATTTTCTGGAGGGCCTTGCACAAAAGTAAAATCCCATGATACAAGAGTGTCTTGAACAGAAAGTAAAATCCCATTTTTTAGCAGGGTCCTTAATATAAATGAAATCCGATTATTCTGGAGGGTCCTGAACATAAAGTAAAATTTCATTATTCAGGAAGGTCCTGAACAAAAGTAAAGTCCTATTTTTTAGGACGGTCCTAAACATAAAGTGAAATTCCATTTTTCCGGAGGGTCCTGAACAAAAGGTAAAATCTCATTTTTCAGGAGGGTCCTGAACAAAAGTAAATTCCCATTTTTAGGAGGGTCCTGAACAGAAATTAAAATCCTATTTTTCAGGAGGGTCCAAAACATAAAGTAAAATCCCATATTTTAGGAGGGTCATGAGCTGAAAGTAAAATCCCATTTTTTCGGAAAGTTCTAAACAAAAGTAAAATCCCATTTTTTGGAGGGCCTTGCACAAAATGAAAATCCCATTTTTCAAAAGTGTCCTAAACAGAAAGTAAAATCTCATTTTTCACGAGGGTCCTGAACAGAAAGTAAATTCTCATTTTCCAGGAGGGTCCAGAATATAAAGTAAAATCCCATTTTTTATGAGGGTCCTAAACAAAAGGTAAAATCCCACTTTTGAGGATGGTCCTGAGCAAAAGTAAAGTCTAATTTTTCTGGAGGGTCCTTAAACGAAAGTAAAGTCTCATTTTTTAGGAGGGTCCTAAACAAAAAGTAAAATTCAATTTTCCAGATAGATCAAGAACAGTAAGTGAAATGCCATTTCCTGGAGGGTCCTGAACAAAAGTAACATCCCATTTTCTGGATGGCCCAGAACAAAAGTAAAATTCCATTTTTCAGGAGGGTCCCATACATAAGGTAAATTCCCATTTTTTAGGAGGGTCTTAAACAAAATTAAAATCCCATTTTTCAGAAGGCTCCTGAATAGAAAGCAAAATCCCATTTTTCAAGAGGGTCCTTAACAGTAAGTAAAATCCTGTTTTCCAGAAAGGTCTTGTACAGAAAGTCAAATCCCATTTTTTAGGGGGGTCCTGAACAGAACGTAAAATCCCATTTTTTAGAAGGGTCCTGATCATGAAGTGAAATTCCATTTTTCCGGAGGGTCCTAAGCAAAAGGTAAAATACCATTTTTCAGGAGGGTCCTGAACAAAAGTAAATTCCCATTTTTAGGAGGGTCCTAAACAGAAATTAAAATCCTATTTTTCAGGAGGGTTCGGAACAAAAAGTAAAATCCCATATTTTAGGAGGGTCCTGAGCAGAAAGTAAAATCCCATTTTTCAGGAAAGTCCTAAACAAAAGTAAAATCCCATTTTCTGGAGGGCCTTGCACAAAAGTAAAATCCCATTATACAAGAGTGTTTTGAACAGAAAGTAACATCCCATTTTTTAGGAGGGTCCTCAACAGAAAGTAAGATCTCATTTTTCCGGAAGGTCCAGAATATAAAGTGAAATCCCATTTTTTAGGAAGGTCCTAAACAGAAGGTAAATCCCATTTTTGAGAAGGGTCCTGAGCAAAGGTAAAGTCTCATTTTTCAGGAGGGTCCTTCACAAAAAGTAAAGTCTCATTTTTTAGGAGGGTCCTGAACAAAAAGTAAAATTCCATTTTCCAGAATGGTCTAGAACAGAAAGTAAAATGCCATTTTTTTGGAGTGTCCTTAACAAAAGTAAAATCCCATTTTCTAGATGGCCCAGAACAAAAGTAAAATTCAATTTTTCAGAAGGGTTTTGAACAGAAGGTAAATTCCCATTTTTCAGGTGGGTCCTACACAATAGTAAAATCCCATTTTTCCAAAGGGTCCTGAATAAAAGTAAATTCCCATTTTTAGGAGGGTCCTGAACAGAAATTAAAATCCTATTTTTCAGGAGGGTCCGGAACAGAAAGTAAATCCCATATTTTAGGAGTGTCCTGAGCTGAAAGTAAAATCCCATTTTTCAGGAGAGTTCTAAACAAAAGTAAAATCCCATTTTTTGGAGGGCCTTGCACAAAATGAAAATCCCATTTTTCAAGAGGGTCCTAAACAAAAAGTAAAATCTCATTTTTCACGAGGGTCCTGAACATAAAGTAAATTCTCATTTTCCAGGAGGGTCCAGAATAGAAAGTAAAATCCCACTTTTTAGGAGAGTCCTAAACAAAAGGTAAAATCCCATTTTTGAGGAGGGTCCTGAGCAAAAGTAAAGTCTCATTTTTCAGGAGGGTCCTTAAACGAAAGTAAAGTCTCATTTTTTAGGAGGTTCTTGAACAAAAAGTAAAATTCGATTTTCCAGAAGGATCAAGAACAGAAAGTAAAATGCCATTTTTCTGGGCGGTCCTGAATAAAAGTAAAATCCCATTTTCTAAATTGCCCAGAACAAAAGTAAAATTCCATTTTTCAGGAGGGTCCCGAACATAAGGTAAATTCCCATATTTTAGGAGGGTCCTGAACAAAATTAAAATCCCATTTTTTAGGAGGCTCCTGAACAGAAAGCAAAATCCCTTTTTTCAAGAGGATCCTTAACAGTAAGTACAATCCTGTTTTCTAGAAAGGTCTTGAACAGAAAGTCAAATCCCATTTTTTAGGGGGGTCCTGAACAGAACGTAAAATCGCATTTTTTAGAAGTGTCCTGATCATAAAGTGAAATTCCATTGTTTCGTGGGGTCCTTAACAAAAGGTAAAATCCCATTTTTTAGGAGGGTCCTGAATAAAATTAAATTCCCATTTTAAGGAGGTTCCTAAACAGAAATTAAAATCCTATTTTTCAGGAGGGTCCGGAACAGAAAGTAAAATCCCATTTTTTAGGAGGGTACTGAACAGAAAGTAAAATCTCATTTTTCAGTAAGGTCCAGAATATAAAGTAAAATCCCATTTATTAGGAGGGTCCTGAACAGAAAGTAAAATCTCATTTTTCACGAAGGTCCAGAATATAAAGTGAAATCCAATTTTTTAGGGGGGTCCTGAATAGAACGTAAAATCCTATTTTTTAGAAGGGTCCAGATCATGAAGTGAAATTCCATTTTTTCGGAGGGTCCTGAGCAAAAGATAAAATACCATTTTTCAGGAGGGTCCTGAACAAAAGTAAATACCCATTTTTAGGAGGTTCCTAAATAGAAATTAAAATCCTATTTTTCAGGAGGGTCCGGAACAGATAGTAGAATCCCATATTTTAGGAGGGTCCTGAGCAGAAAGTAAACTCCCATTTTTCAGGAGAGTCCTAAACAAAAGTGAAATACCATTTTCTGGAGGGCCTTGCACAAAAGTAAAATCCCATTATACAAAAGTGTCTTGAACAGAAAGTAAAATCCTATTTTTTAGGAGGGTCCTGAATATAAATGAAATCCCATTTTTCTGGAGTATCCTGAACATAAAGTAAAATTTCATTATTCAGGAAGGTCCTGAACAAAAGTAAAGTCCTATTTTTTAGGACGGTCCTAAACATAAAGTGAAATTCCATTTTTCCGGAGGGTCCTGAACAAAAGGTAAAATCTCATTTTTCAGGAGGGTCCTGAATAAAAGTAAATTCCCATTTTTAGAAGGGTCTTGAACAGAAATTAAAATCCTATTTTTCAGAAGGTTCCAGAACATAAAGTAAAATCCCATATTTTAGGAGGGTCCTGAGCTCAAAGTAAAATCGCATTTTTCAGGAGAGTTTTAAACAAAAGTAAAATCCCATTTTTTTGAGGGCCTTGCACAAAATGAAAATCCCATTTTTCAAGAGGGTCCTAGACATAAAGTAAATTCTCATTTTCCAGGAGGGTCCAGAATATAAAGTAAAATCCCATTTTTTAGGAGGGTCCTAAACAAAAGGTAAAATCCCATTTTTGAGGAGGGTCCTGAGCAAAAGTAAAGTCTAATTTTTCAGGAGAGGCCTTAAACGAAAGTAAAGTCTCATTTTCTAGGTGGGTCCTGAACAAAAAGTAAAATTCAATTTTCCAGATGGATCAAGAACAGAAAGTGAAATGCCATTTCCTGGAGGGTCCTGAACAAAAGTAACATCCCATTTTCTGGATGGCCCAGAACAAAAGTAAAATTTAATTTTTCAGGAGGGTCCCGTACATCAGGTAAATTCCCATTTTTTAGGAGGGTCTTAAACAAAATTAAAATCCCATTTTTGAGAAGGCTCCTGAATAGAAAGCAAAATCCCATTTTTCAAAAGGGTCCTTAACAGTGTATTCCTACGAAGGCCAGACCAATCCAAATGAATCAAGAAATGATGGAAATCTGCAAAACAGAAATAAACCATCTTCTTCAAAAGGGTATCATTAGACCCTCTAACTCTCCCTGGAGTTGCTCTGCATTTTATGTAAATAATAGTGCAGAAAAGGAACGAGGAACTCTTAGGCTTGTTATCAATTACAAGCCTTTGAATACTGTCCTAAAATGGATTCAACATCCAATTCCTAACAAAAGGGATCTTCTCAAAAGAACCTATAAGGTCAACCTTTATAGCAAATTCGATATGAAGTCAGGATTCTGGCAAATCCAAATTGCTGAAAAGGATAAATATAAGACTGCCTTCAATGTCCCTTTTGGGCACTACGAATGGAACGTCTTGCCTTTTGGACTTAAAAATGCTCCATCTGAATTCCAGAATATCATGAATAATATTTTCAATGAATATTCTTATATGTCAATCGTTTACATTGATGATGTGTTAATTTTCTTTGAGAACATTGATTCACATTTTAAACATCTCAATACTTTCTTCAAGATTGTAAAATTAAATGGCCTAGTAGTTTGTGCTAAAAAGATGAAGTTGTTTCAAACTTCTATTCGTTTTCTAGGTCATGATTTGCATCAGGGTAGTCACAAACCCATTTGTCGAGCCATAGAGTTCTCTTCCAAATTCCCTAATGAAATTACTGATAAAACTCAACTTCAAAGGTTCTTAGGAAGCCTGAATTATGTTGCTGATTTTATCCCTCACATTAGGCAGGTCTGTGAACCTCTTTACAAACGACTTAAGAAGAATCCAGTTCCGTGGAGTTCTCAACAAACCAATGTTGTTATAAAGATTAAATCTTTAGTGCAAAACCTTCCCTGTCTAGGTATCCCTAATCCTGAAGCTTTCATGATTGTGGAAATAGATGCTTCAGACATAGGATATGGTGGTATCCTAAAACAAAGGGTAGAAGTTGCCTCTCCCGAACAACTAGTTCATTTTACCTCTGGTATATGGAATGCCGCTCAAAGAAATTATGGCACTGTTAAAAAAGAAGTTTTATCTATAGTGCTATGTATCATAAAATTTCAGGATGACCTTATTAATAAGGAATTTCTTCTTCGTGTTGATTGCAAATCAGCTAAAGAGATTTTGCAAAAAGATGTTAAAAATCTCGTTTCAAAACAAATATTTGCGAGATGGCAAGCTCTCCTATCTAGCTTCGATTTTCAAATTGAATTTATCAAAGGAGAACATAACTCCCTTCCCGATTTTCTAACAAGAGAATTTTTACAGGGCCATTAGACCAGTGAATCTGGGGAAAAACCCCAAAGAAGAACAATCTAGAATGGCAAGACCATTCGACTCTCCCTCAGCCACAGCAAATCCATTACGGCCCTTAGTTCCTCAAAGGCCGATTCTCAAAATAGTGATTCAATCTCCAATCAACAACAGGTTTTCTGCATTGACAGAAGTTCAATTCCCCAAACTACCTCCATCAACACCTACAAAGTTGGTAGACCAGAAGACAAATCTACCTTTAAGTAAAGGACCAACGGATAGCTCTTCCTCCGTTCAGACAAAACAGAGCTATACAATGAAGGCCCCCGAGACCTTTGCTCAGGCGGTAGACCCAACAGTCCCCAAAGTTACCCCACCATCCCCTGGAAGGGAAGAATTCAAATTTGTTAAAACTCAAGTATGTCCTGTTATTGCATTAGACAAGGCATACGAAGGCTATCATTTGAACCAGCTCATCAAGCCGGTATACACTAATAATAACTTTGTGGATACAGAAGATCCTCTCAAAACTCGCCGCTATTATGAAGCTATTTTAGTCGACACCGATTCCATCGAGGTCGAACATTCCATGGATGAGCGTTATCCCGAACAAATCGGATACTCAAAATTCACAATCAAGAGGGTATTAACCCCTTTTAATTGGTTTGTAGATCATCTACACACTCCAGTGGCATTATCAATGCCTCACAGGCCACAAACCTACAACTGGTATGACTACAAGTCAGCGTGGTTCAACTTTATATTTGTTCGACCAGGTCATACTTAGTTTGTTAAATATTGCCCAGCCATGGTAGGCTCTATCATACCACGATGGTTCTACGAATGGTGGTTATGTTTTGGAGGAACGAAGGATGTTCTTCCACAGCAGTTTATTAATCGCCTCCCTGATTTCATGGTCAAGGAAGGTTGTTCTACCCTGCCTGAGCACATTCAAATGTGTAAATTTTTTATAAAGAAAAGAATTTCGTATATCATCTCCTGGAATTTCACTAAAGCAGAACAGCACAGGATCCAACATTTATCCAAGGAGATAAAAATCAAGGGGTGGACTCCTAAGCCTGCCACTTCCAAGACTCCTGCCAAAGGGAAATCAGTAGTTTCCTCTTCCAGTTCTTCTGCCAGTAAGAAGGCACTGAAAGATTAGTTGAAAAAGGCTCTGGCTGATCTAGAAAGCCAAGAAGGATCACCCAACATTGAAGAATTACTCCAGTTGATTGCCGAAGCTTCATCTACAGAAAGCAGCGATGACAATGGCGATATGTTAAATCCGCAAGGAATAGCTATGGCCTACTTAGATCCCTATTATGAATAGGAAAATGACCCTTCTAGAGATAGAGGTTGAAAGAGCCGGAATTATCTCGGTAAAAGGGCAATTCACTATTCCTGATTGGAATCTAGGACCCATCCTGTCTCTAAAAGATGACAAAGCATCATATCAGCTTTTCAGACAAGGAAGGCATCTGCTTTATTAAAGGCACTCAGACAGCTTTAATAAAGTAAATCAATTATTTTGCTAAAACTTACAAATTTATTGAAGACTTTTAGAAAAACATTATAAGGTTACAAGAGAGATTGAGCAGAGAGAATTTCTTAGTAGAGGAAATTTCTGAATGGAAGTGATGAGCTCTGATACCAGATAAGCTCCGTTATAACTTTCACGATCCTTTATCTCCTATCTAGCTTCGATTTTCAAATTGAATTTATCAAAGGAGAACATAACTCCCTTCCCAATTTTCTAACAAGAGAATTTTTACAGGGCCATGAGACAAGTGAATCTGGGGAAAAACCCCAAAGAAGAACAATCTAGAATGGCAAGACCATTCGACTCTCCCTTAGCCACAACAAATCCATTACGGCCCTCAGTTCCTCAAAGGCCGGTTCTCAAAACGGAGATTCAATCTCCGATCAACAACAGGTTTTCTGCATTGACAGAAGTTCAATTCCCCAAACTACCTCCATCAACACCTACAAAGTTGGTAGACCTGAAGACAAATCTACCTTTAAGTAAAGGACCAACGGATAGCTCTTCCTCCGTTCAGACAAAACAGAGCTATGCAATGAAGGCCCCTGATACCTGTTTACTATGATATGCCTGCTTGCATGAACATGTATGTTTTGAAACGAGATTTTTAACATCTTTTTGCAAAATCTCTTTAACTGATTTGCAATCAACACGAAGAAGAAATTCCTTATTAATAAGGTCATCCTAAAATTTTGTGATACATAGCACTATAGATAAAACTTCTTTTTTAACAGTGCTATAATTTCTTTGAGCGGCATTCCATATGCCAGAGGTAAAACGAACTAGTTGTTCGGGAGAGGCAACTTCTACCCTTTGTTTTAGGATACCACCATATCCTATGTCTGAAGCATCTGTTTCCACAATCATGAAAGGTTCAGGATTAGGGATACCTAGACAGGGAAGGTTTTGCACTAAAGATTTAATCTTTATAACAGCATTGGTTTGTTGAGAACTCCACGGAATTGGATTCTTCTTAAGTCATTTGTAAAGAGGTTCACAGACCTGCCTAATGTGAGGGATAAAATCAGCAACATAATTAAGGCTTCCTAAGAACCTTTGAAGTTGAGTTTTATTAGTAATTTCATTAGGGAATTTGGAAGAGAACTCTATGGCTCAACACATGGGTTTGTGACTACCCTGATGCAAATCATGACCTAGAAAGCGAATAGAAGTTTGAAACAACTTCATCTTTTTAGCACTAACGACTAGGCCATTTAATTTTACAATCTTGAAAAAAGTATTGAGATGTTTGAAATGTGAATCAATGTTCTCAGAGAAAATTAACACATCATCAATGTAAACGATTGACATATAAGAATATTCATTGAAAATATTATTCATGATATTCTGGAATTCAGATGGAGCATTTTTAAGTCCAAAAGGCGAGACGTTCCATTCGTAGTGCCCAAAAGGGACGTTGAAGGCAGTCTTATATTTATCCTTTTCAGCAATTTGGATTTGCCAGAATCCTGACTTCATATCGAATTTGCTGTAAAGGTTGGCCTTATAGGTTCTTTTGAGAAGATCCCTTTTGTTAGGAATCGGATGTCGAATCCATTTTAGGACCGTATTCAAAGGCTTGTAATTGATAACAAGCCTAGGAGTTCCTCGTTCCTTTTCTGCACTATTATTTACATAAAATGCAGAGCAACTCCAGGGAGAGTTAGAGGGTCTAATGATACCCTTTTGAAGAAGATGGTTTATTTCTGTTTTACAGATTTCCATCATTTCTTGATTCATTTGGATAGGTCTAGACTTCGTAGGAATATGTTGTTCGTCGAAGCCAGCAATGTAAGGAAGTTCAACCAGATGTTTCTTGCGTTCCCAAAATGCATTAGGCAATTCGGACCAAATCTCGTTTTCGAACTTCTTTTGGAGAAGGGTTATTTTGTTGACCATCTCCGGGGTTTTTAAAGTTTGCTCAATATTTTTGAGCTGAACTTCCTGTTTAAGAAAGCAAAGATGAGAGGATAAGCGGTTTATTTTAAACGCAGTTTCTTCCTTAATGCGTTGTCCGTCTTCCTTTGAAAGGGGACGAAGCAGGGGAAAGAATAGCTCAGTATCCAAGAGGTTCGAGCGAATACCATCGTAATCGCTCCAATAGGGGCGAATTTGATTAACAAAAGGTATTCCAAGAATGATATCTTCAGTGATATCATCAGTAATAACAAAGTTGTTAGCAAGGTAAATGCCATTATTACAGACATGAGCTTTAGGAAGCTCATAACTAATTTTCATTTTTTCTCCAGTAGCAGAATATAATCGAGATTTACTCTTCTGGAGGTACCTGGTAGGGATAAGGCCTTTGACAATACAGTTACTGTCTGCGCCAGTATCGAATAAAGCGACTCTGTTCAGAACAAAGTCTTTGTCAATGACAATTTTTACAACGATATGTTCGTTGTAAGCTTTAATGACGGATATGTCCTTTCCAGAGGAAGATGGAGCGTCTTCTCCAGGGAAAAGATCAGGTCCTTGAAGATGATCAGTAAGACTGATCGGGAGGTATCGGGGAGACTCCGGTGCCTTTTCCGAGGGTAAGGCCGATTTAACGACTTAGTCAGTAAGAATGTTGAGTTCTACTTGATCAATTCTAATCTTGAGATTTTTAATCTCTCCCTTTAAACCGGCGATTTCTCCTTTAAGGTCAGAAATAGAAGGTTCTGAAGAGGTTTGGAACTTAGCCATAACCTTTTGTATGTTGAAGGGCTGAACAATAGGTTTGGCTCTAGGGGGGCTTTCTTCTTGAGAAAGCAGTCGTTTGAGCTCCTGAAGATATTTGTTTCGCAGCTCATCATCGGTAATGTTCTCATTTATGTGAAATAGAATTTCCTTGGGTTTTACTATTATGACATTAATAGCTTTACTGGAGCAAGTACAGAAAGTGCCAATGCACTCACAGTCTTGTCCAGACTGGGAATTATCAGACTCATAAGCGGCGTTGATATATTCTTCGTTGCTATAGTCTTCGGAAGAGGAGTCTGAAGCCGTGGAAGAATCATTTTCCATTATAGAAAATAATTTTTCTTTAGCCTCATCAGAAAGATCAAGTTGATTGATCTTCTTTTTCTTACTGGATTTGCAATCCTTCGCCCTATGGCCAGATTTGCCACAAGTCCAGCAAGTGTCTTTGGTGGTTTTAGAAGACTTTCGTTTGGCCTTTCTGCTGGGTTTATAGGACTCTTTCTCGTAAGTCCTTTTGGTAGGGGAAGATCTTTTAGTGGTCTTAAAAGGTTTCTTTCTTCTTTGCTTATGGGAAGAAAGGTCGGTGAAGCCATAGTCAAGGCAGAAGGTTCCTAGACCATACTTACTTTTCTGCTTAAGTTGCTGCTTAAGCTTGAGGTCTGTACAAAGGTCTATCCCAGTGGAGGTGATAAAGCTTACTATGTCACCGTAGGTAAGCCTATTGTAGGGAATTTGACCATCGAATCTATTCTTAATGGTTGTTCGAACTTTGTCAGCGAACAGAGGAGGAAGACCACTGATAAATCTTTCTTTCCAGAAATCATTATTGCAGTCAGGCCTGATCAGGACTTTGATCAGGAAAGTATCTTTGTACCATCTAAAGTCCGCTAAGTTCTTGCAACGATGGTTATTAAGGATTTCTAGGCTCCTATCTTGGAAGAGTTTGGGCTCTCCTACAAAATGTCTAGCTATGTGATAGAGGAGGGTGGCGCAAGCATCTTCTTGTGTTTCCTCTACAACGTTTTATTGACCGTCTACAACTCTCACTGTGCGTCTAGTGGTCGTAGCATTATAGATGAGGTCTTTCTCATCCTCGGAGACGTAGTTATCCCACCAATGTTTAATCATTTCGGTAAAACCCGAGACAACCATGGTGGCAGCTCCTTTGTTAGAGGAACCTTTGATTTTGTAGGCGGTAATGGATACAGCCATTTCATGGAGCTTATTGTAGATCTGGTGTTCTTCCAGGCCATCAATATTCCATTCAGTAATGCCTCTCCCATCATGATTACATGTAGAGAGGTAAGGATTTTCTTCGAACTGAACATCCGAGGGAGAAGGTTTTTTGTAATAATTTTTCTTGGTAGAAAAACGTTCATTGGTGAGTTTGGAAAGAGAGTTCTTTTGGGAACTGGAACTGGACTCTCCTTGAGCAAGTTTAAACTTCGTAAGTTTAGAATTGATCTTTTCTAAAATTTGTTCAGAAATTTTGAAATCATCATTAAGGTCAAGAAATTTTTCCTTTTGAAATTCAAGTATCTTGAAAATAGGATTAGAAAGAGGTTTAGAGCTAGGAGTGCTCTTGACAGTTAGGGGAACCGGAAGAGTAGTTCCCTTTGTTTCTTCAATTTGTTGAGATATGGTATGGAGAACCTGATTAGTATAATTGTTCTGCTCAAATATTCTATCCAGATCTCTGCATTGAGGAGTCATGGATCCTCTATCAGATTTAGTTTTGAAGGGTGAGGCCTTAATGACTTCATTGGAGAAAGGAATATTTAGACCTTCAAGAGGGGGAGTAATAGACTCTACAACTGTATTACGTTGTGTGTACCACTTGGTAACCATAACGTTTAGCGAGTCAATTTGGTTTTCTATCTTTTCGGTTTTTTCTAACCAGAAGAAGAATTCCATATCGCATCGGACTCGTTTCATGTCAGCTATCCATAGCTGACCTAACTCCTTTTATTGTTCCCTAGAATAGGTACTGGTGTACCAATTTCTTTTAAGAGTATCCTTTTGATGATTCCATCGAATTCTCAAGGCTTTAAGATCTGGGAAGTATTCTTCATCATCAGATTTGATAACGAGAAGACTAGGGTCAGTTCTAATCCTCTGCGGAGGAGGAGCCATTTCAGAGGCCGTAGGGCTTCCAGGCTCATAGGGATTTTTGGGTTCGGGGACCCTGATATGTTGCTGATAATAGACTTTGGGGACAGGACCCGAGAAGTCCACTCCTCTAATCTTTCCTTTGTCATCAGGCTCATCACTTCCCTCCCGGGGTTTTGAAGTTGAGGCACGAGTGGAGATAGATCGCCGAAACGAAGAGTGTTGAGACGATTCATGTCCGAGAAACTTTAAATCAATAGATTCATCTGGGTGTTGAATAACCCTTTCGATCTGAGATTTTTCGGAGTAAATCCGAATAGGTTGGGTGATAGCCTCAAAATGCCGATCATTGCTATGAAGGATATCATTCCAAACGAGAGCCTTAGGAACAAATACTGTACTACGATCTTTGTTAGCTTCCATTAGGGTGGTGACCCCTTTAGGGCTCGTAAATCTAGCTTTAGGTGCTAGAGTAGTTCCCTTGAGGCGATAATATACGCGGTATATAATCACTATTTCTCTGGTATTTTCCTTACTAGTCATGTTCTTTGTTTTAACGTTAAGAGTTAAAACATCCATGATGTTAGGATCATTTATATCAACAGAGAAATTTGGGTAACAATTAAAGTATACCGGGCCGTCGGCTAGGTTACTTTGAATTACACCTAAGAGTGAATCGTCAAAATTAAGTAGACGAGCATTTCTTAGGATAGCACAGACTGGGATATCAAGTCCCTGTCGAAAAAGAGGCTTAATAGCTAGCGAAAAGGATCGCGAGTATAAAAGCGGAATTTAAAACAATATAATAAGAATTAAAAAGAAAAACTTTAATCAAACTTACAAATTTATTGAAGACTTTAGAAAAACATAATAAGGTTACAAGAGAGATTGGGCAGAGAGAATTTCTTAGTATTGGAAATTTCTGAATGCCTTCTCTGAGCAATTACATTGCCTTATATAGGCAGAAAATCTAAAAGGGGAGTACATCTAAGTGTACAAGTGGAGGGTCGAGATTATGCCGACACTTCTGAGTGCTTTCTTTTGAAAAGCAAAATAATTGATTTACTTTATTAAAGTTGTTTGATTGCTTTTAATAAAGCAGATGCCTTTCTTGTCTGGAAAGCTGATATGATGTTTTGTCATCTTTCAGAGATAGGATGGGTCCTAGATTCCAACAGGAATAGTGAATTGCCTTTTTACCGAGATAATTCCGGTTCTTTGAACCTCTATCTCTAGAAAGGTCATTTTCCTATTCATAATAGGGATCTAAGTAGGCCATAGCTATTCCTTGCGGATTTAGCATATCACCATTTTCATCGCTGCTTCCTGTAGATGAAGCTTCGGCAATCAACTGGAGTAATTCTTCAGTGTTGGGTGAACCTTCCTGGCTTTCTAGATCAGCCAGCCTTTTTTAACTTATCCATTAGCGCCTTCTTACTGGCAGAGGAGCTGGAAGAGGAAACTGCTGATTTCCCTTTGGCAGGAGTCTTGGAAGTGGCAGGCTTAGGAGTCCACCCTTTGATTTTTATCTCCATGGATAAATGCTGGATCCTGTGCTGTTCTTCTTTAGAGAAATTCCAGGAAATGATATATGAAATTCTCTTTTTTATAAAAAAATTTACACATTTGAATGTGCTCAGGTAGAGTAGAACAAGTCTTCTAAAAACACCAAAGACACTTTCTGGACTTATGGCAAATCTGGCCATAGGGCGAAGGATTGCAAATCCAGTAAGAAGAAGAAGATCAATCAACTTGATCTGTCTGACGAAGCTAAAGAAAAATTATTTTCTATAATGGAAAATGATAGTTCCACGGCTTCAGACTCCTCTTCCTCTGACGAAGACTATAGCGACGAAGAATATATCAACATCGCTTATGAGTCTGATAATTCCCAGTCTGGACAAGATTGTGAGTTCACTGGCACTTTCTGTACCTGCTCCAACAAAGCTATTAATGTCATAACAGGAAAACCCAAGGAAATCCTATTTGACATTATCGAGCACATTACCGAGGATGAGCTACGAAGCGAATATCTTCAGGAGCTCAAACGATTGCTTTCTCAGGAAGAAAGCCCCCCTAAAGCCAAACCAATTGTTCAGCCCTTCAACATGCAAAAGGTTATGGCTAAATTGCAAACTTCTTCAGAACCTTCTATTTTTGACCTTAAAGGAGAAATCGCCGGTTTAAAGGGAGAGATTAAAAATCTCAAGATTAGATTTCATCAAGTAGAACTCAACATTCTTACTGACCAAGTCGTTAAATCTGCCCTACCCTCGGAAAAGGCACCTGAGTCTCCCCGATATCTTCCAATCAGTCCTACTGATCACCTTAAAGGACCTGATCTTTTCCCTGGAGACGATGCTCCATCTTCCTCTGGAAAGGCCATTTCTGCCATTAAAGCTTACAGTGAACATATCGTTGTAAAAATTGTCATTGACAAAGACTTTGTTCTAAACAGAGTCGCTTTATTCGATACCGGCGCAGACAGTAACTATATTGTCAAAGGCCTTATCCCTACCAGGTACCTCCAGAAGAGTAAATCTCGATTATACTCTGCTACTGGAGAAAAAATGAAAATTAGTTATGAGCTTCCTAAAGCTCATGTCTGTAACAATGGCATTTGCCTTGTTAACAACTTTGTTATTACTGACGATATCACTGAAGATATCATTCTTGGAATACCTTTCGTTAATCAAATTCGCCCCTATTGGAGCGATTACGATGGTATTCGCTCGAACCTCTTGGATACTGAGCTATTCTTTCCCCTGCTTCATCCTCTTTCACAAGAAGACAGACAACGTATTAAGAAGGAAACTGTGTTTAAAATAAACCGCTTATCCTCTCATCTTTGCTTTCTTAAATAGGAAGTTCAGCCCAAACATATTGAGCAAACTTTAAATACCCCGGGGATGGTCAACAAAATAACCCTTCTCCAGAAGAAGTTCGAAAAGGAGATTTGCTCCGAATTGCCTAATGCATTTTGGGAACGCAATAAGCATCTCGTTGAACTTCCTTACATTGCTGGCTTCGACGAACAACATATTCCTACGAAGGCCAGACCAATCCAAATGAATCAAGAAATGATGGAAATCTGTAAAACAGAAATAAATCATTTTCTTCAAAAGGGTATCATTAGACCCTCTAACTCTCCGTGGAGTTGCTCTGCATTTTATGTAAATAATAGTGCAGAAAAGGAACGAGGAACTCCTAGGCTTGTTATTAATTACAATCCATTGAATGCTATCCTAAAATGGATTCGACATCCGATTCCTAACAAAAGGGATCTTCTCAAAAGAACCTATAAGGCCAACCTTTACAGCAAATTCGATATGAAGTCAGGATTTTGGCAAATCCAAATTGCTGAAAAGGATAAATATAAGACTTCCTTCAACGTCCCTTTTGGGCACTACGAATGGAACGTCTTGCCTTTTGGACTTAAAAATGCTCCATCTGAATTCCAGAATATCATGAATAATATTTTCAATGAATATTCTTATATGTTTATTGTTTACATTGATGATGTGTTAATTTTCTCTGAGAACATTGATTCTCACTTCAAGCATCTTAATACATTCTTTAAGATTGTAAAAATAAATGGCCTAGTCGTTAGTGCTAAAAAGATGAAGTTATTTCAAACTTCTATTCGTTTTCTAGGACATGATTTGCATCAGGGTAGTCACAAACCCATTTGTCGAGCCATAGAGTTCTCTTCCAAATTCCTTAATGAAATTACTGATAAAACTCAACTTCAAAGGTTCTTAGGAAGCCTGAATTATGTTGCTAATTTTATCCCTCACATTAGGCAGGTCTGTGAACCTCTTTACAAACGACTTAAGAAGAATCCAGTTCCGTGGAGTTCTCAACAAACCAATGCTGTTATAAAGATTAAATCTTTAGTGCCAAACCTTCCCTGTCTAGGTATACCTAATCCTGAAGCTTTCAGGATTGTGGAAACAGATGCCTCAGACATTGGATATGGTGGTATCCTAAAGCAAAGGGTAGAAGTTACCTCTCCCGAACAACTAGTTCGTTTTACCTCTGGCATATGGAATGCCGCTCAAAAGAATTATAGCACTGTTAAAAAGGAAGTTTTATCTATAGTGTTATGTATCACTAAATTTCAAGATGACCTTATTAATAAGGAATTTCTTCTTCGTGTTGATTGCAAATCAGCTAAAGAAATTTTACAAAAAGATGTTAAAAATCTCGTTTCAAAACAGATATTTGCTAGATGGAAAGATCTCCTATCTAGCTTCGATTTTCAAATTGAATTTATCAAAGGAGAACACAACTCCCTTCCCGATTTTCTAACAAGAGAATTTTTACAAGTCCATGAGACCAGTGAATCTGGGGAAAAAGCCCAAAGAAGAACAATCTAGAATGGCAAGACCATTCGACTCTCCCTCAACCTCAGCAAATCCATTACGGCCCTCAGTTCCTCAAAGGCCGATTCTCAAAACAGAGATTCAATCTCTGATCCACAACAAGTTTTCTGCATTAACAGAAGTGCAGTTCCCCAATCTACCTCCATCAACACCTACAAAGTTGGTATACCTAAAGACAAATCTACCTTTAAGTAAAGGACCAACGGATAGCTCTTCCTCCGTTCAGACAAAACAGAGCTATGCAATGAAGGCCCCCGAGACCTTCGCTCCGGCGGTAGACCCAACAGTCGCCAAAGCCACTCCACCATCCCCAGGAAGGGAAGAATTCAAATTTGTTACAACTCAAGTATGTCCTGTTATTGCATTAGACAAGGCATACGAAGGCTATTATTTGAACCCGCTCATCAAGCCTGTATACACTAATAATAACTTTGTGGATACAGAAGATCCACTCAAAACTCGCCGCTATTATGGGCTCATAGGGATTTTCGGGTTCGGGGACCCTGATATGTTGTTGATAATAGACTTTGGGGACAGGACCCGAGAAGTCCACTCCTCTAATCTTTCCTTTGTCATCAGGCTCATCACTTCCTTTGAAAGGGGACGAAGCAGGGGAAAGAATAGCTCAGTATCCAAGAGGTTCGAGCGAATACCATCGTAATCGCTCCAATAGGGGTGAATTTGATTAACGAAAGGTATTCCAAGAATGATATCTTCAGTGATATCGTCAGTAATAACAAAATCGTTAATAAGGCAAACACCACTGTTACAGACAGGAGCTTTGGGAAGCTCATAACTAATTTTCATTTTTTTCTCCAGTAGCAGAGTATAATCGAGATTTACTCTTCTAGAGGTACCTGGTAGGGATAAGGCCTTTGACAATACAGTTACTGTCTGCACCGGTATCGAATAAAGCGATTCTGTTTAGAACAAAGTCTTTGTCAATGACAATTTTTACAATGATATGTTCGTTGTAAGCTTTAATGGAGCATCGTCTCCAGGGAAAAGATGAGGTCCTTTAAGGTGATCAGTAGGACTTATTGGAAGATATCGGGGAGACTCAGGTGTCTTTTCCGAGTGTAGGGCAGATTTAACAACTTGCTCAGTAAGAATATTGAGTTCTACTTGATCAAGTCTAATCTTGAGATTATTAATCTCTCCCTTTAAACCGGCGATTTCTCCTTTAAGGTCAGAAATAGAAGGTTCTGAAGAAGTTTGGAATTTAGCCATAACCTTTTGCATGTTGAAGGGCTGAACAATTGGTTTGGATTTAGGGGGGCTTTCTTCCTGAGAAAGCAATCGTTTGAGCTCCTGAAGATATTTGCTTCGTAGCTCATCATCGATAATGTGCTCGATAATGTCAAATAGGATTTCCTTGGGTTTTCCTGTTATGACATTAATAGCTTTGTTGGAGCAGGTACAGAAAGTGCCAGTGCAATCACAATCTTGTCCAGACTGGGAATTATCAGACTCATAAGCGGCGTTGATATATTCTTCATCGCTATATTCTTCGTCAGAGGAAGAGGAGTCTAAAGCCGTAGAACTATCATTTTCCATTATAGAAAATAATTTTTCTTTAGCGTCGTCAGACAGATCAAGTTGATTGATCTTCTTCTTCTTACTGTATTTGCAATCCTTTGCCCTATGGCCAGATTTGCCACAAGTCTAGCAAGTGTCTTTGGTGTTTTTAGAAGACTTTCGCTTGGCCTTTCTGCTGGGTTTATAGGACTCTTTCTTATAAGTCCTTTTGGTAGGGGAAGATATTTTAGTGGTCTTAAAAGGTTTCTTTCTTCTTTGCTTATGAGAAGAAATGTCAGTGAAGCCATAGTCATGGCAGAAAGTTCCTAGACCATACTTACTTTTTTGCTTAAGTTGCTGCTTAAGCGAGAGGTCCGTATAAAGGTCTATCCCAGTGGAGGTGATAAAACTTACTATGTCACCGTAGGTAAGTCTATTGTATGGAAATTGACCATCGAATCTATTCTTAATGGTTGTTCGAACTTTGTCAGCGAACAGAGGAGAAAGACCACTGATAAATATTTCTTTCCAGAAATCATTATTGCAGTCAGGCCTGATCAGGACTTTGACTAGGAACGTATCTTTGTACCATCTAAAGTCTGCTAAGTTCTTGCAATGAAGGTTATTTAGGATTTCTAGGCTCCTATCTTGGAAGAGTTTGGGCTCTCCTACAAAATGTCTAGCTATGTGATAGAGGAGGGTGGAGCAAGCATCTTCTTGTGCTTCCTCTACAATGTTTTCTTGACCGTCTACAACTCTTAATGTGCGTGCAGTGGTTGTAGCATTATAGATGAGGTATTTTTCTTCCTCAAAGACGTAATTATCCCACCAATGTTTAATCATTCCGGTAAAACCCGAGACAATCATGGTGGAAGCTCCTTTGTCAGAGGAACCTTTGATTTTGTAGGTGGTAATGGATACAGCCATTTCATGGAGTTTATTGTAGATCTGGTGTTCGGCGAAACCATCAATATTCCATTCAGTAATGCCTCTCCCATCATGATTACATGTAGAGAGGTAAGGATTTTCTTCGAACTGGACATCCGGGGGAGAAGGTTTTTTGTAATAGTTTTTCTTGGTAGAGAAACGTTCATTGGTGAGTTTGGAAAGAGTGTTCTTTTGGGAACTGGAACCGGACTGTCCTTGAGCAAGTTTAAACTCCGATGCGATATGGAATTCTTCTTCTTTCAGGAGTGTCCTGAACAAAAAGTAAAATTTGATTTTTCAGAAGGATCACGAACAGAATGTAAAATGCCATTTTTCTGGAGGGTCCTGAACAAAAGTAAAATCCCATTTTTTTGATGGCCCAGAACAAAAGTAAAATTCCATTATTCAGAAGGGTCCCGAACATAAGGTAAATTCCAATTTTTTAGGAGGGTCCTAAACAAAATTAAAATTCCATTTTTCAGGAGGCTCCTGAACCGAAAGCAAAATCCCATTTTTCAAGAGGGTCCTTAACAGTAAGTAAAATCCTGTTTTTCAGAAAGGTCTTGAACAGAAAGTTAAATCCCATTTTTTAGGAGGGTCCTGAACAGAAAGTAAAATCTCATTTTTCAGGAAGGTCCAGAATATAAAGTGAAATCCCATTTTTTAGGTGGGTCCTAAATGGAAGGTAAAATCCCATTTTTGAGGAGGGTCCTGAGCAAAAGTAAAGTCTCATTTTTCAGAAGGGTCCTTAACAGAAGTAAAGTCTCATTTTTTAGGAGGGTCCTGATCAAAAATTAAAATTCCATTTTCCAGAAGGGTCTAGAAAAGAAAGTAAAATGCCATTTTTTTGGAGGGTCCTGAAATAAAGTAAAATCCCATTTTCTGGATGGCCCAGAACCAAAGTAAAATTCCATTTTTCAGAAGGGTCTCGAACAGATGGTAAATTCCCATTTTTCAGGAGGGTCCTGAACAAAAGTAAAATCCCATTTTTCCGGAGGGTCCTCGACAGAAAGTAAAGTCTTATTTTTCTGGAGGGTTCTGGAAAGAAAGTAATATCCTATTTTTCAGGAGGGTGCTGGACAGAAAAATAATCCTATTTTTCAAGAAGGTCCTTAACAGAAAGTAAAGTCCTATTTTTTTGGTTGGTCCTGGACAAAAACCAAAATCCTATTTTTCAGGAGGGTCCTGAATATAAATGAAATCCCATTTTTTTGGAGGGTACTAAACATAATGTAAAATCTCGTTTTTCAGGAAGGTCCTGAACAAAAGTAAAGTCCTATTTTTTAGGAGGGTCCTGAACATAAAGTGAATTTCCATTTTTCCAAAGGGTCTTGAACAAAAGGAAAAATCCCATTTTTCAGGAGGGTCCTGGACAGAAGGTAAAATCCTATTTTTTAGGAGTGTCCTTGACAAAAAGTAAAGTCTTATTTTTCAGGAGGGTCCTGGACAGAAAGTAAAATCACATTTTTCAGGAGGGTCCTGAACAAAATTAAATTCCCATTTTTAGGAGGGTTCTAAACAAAAATTAAAATCTTATTTTTCAGGAGGGTCCAGAACAGAAAGTAAAATCCCATATTTTATGAGGGTCCTGAGCAGAAACTAAAATCCCATTTTTCAGGAGAATCCTAAACAAAAGTAAAATACCATTTTCTGGAGGGACTTGCACAAAAGTAAAATCCCATTATACAAGAGTGTCTTGAACAGAAAGTAAAATCCCATTTTTTAGGAGGGTCCTGAACAGAAAGTAAAATCTTATTTTTCAGGAAGGTCCAGAATATATAGTGAAATCCCATTTTTTTGGTGGGTCCTAAATGAAAGGTAAAATCCTATTTTTGAGGAGGGTCCTGAGCAAAAGTAAAGTCTCATTTTTCAGGAGGGTCCTTAACAGAAAGTAAAGTATCATTTTTTAGGAGGGTCCTGATCAAAAATTAAAATTCCATTTTCCAGAAGGGTCTAGAACAGAAAGTAAAATGCCATTTTTTTGGAGGGTCCTGAACAAAAGTAAAATCCCATTTTCTGGATGGCCTAGAACAAATGTAAAATTCCATTTTTCAGAAGGGTCTCGAACAGAAGGTAAATTCCCATTTTTCAGGACGGTCCTGAACAAAAGTAAAATCCCATTTTTCAGGAGGGTCCTTGACAGAAAGTAAAGTCTTATTTTTCAGGAGGGTCCTGGACAGAAAGTAAAATCCTATTTTTCAGGAGGGTGCTGGACAGAAAAATAATCCTATTTTTCAAGAAGGTACTTAACAGAAAGTAAAGTCCTATTTTTTTGGTTGGTCCTGGACAAAAACCAAAATCCTATTTTTCAGGAGGGTCCTGAATATAAATAAAATCCCATTTTTTTGGAGGGTCCTGAACATAATGTAAAATCTCATTTTTCAGGAAGGTCCTGAACAAAAGTAAAGTCCTATTTTTTAGGAGGGTCCTGAACATAAAGTGAATTTCCATTTTTCCAAAGGGTCTTGAACAATAGGAAAAATCCCATTTTTCAGGAGGGTCCTGGACAGAAGGTAAAATCCTATTTTTTAGGAGTGTCCTTGACAAAAAGTAAAGTCTTATTTTTCAAGAGGGTCCTAGATAGAAAGTAAAATCCTATTTTTCAGGAGGGTGCTAGACAGAAAAATAATCCTATTTTTCAAGAGGGTCGTTAACAGAAAGTAAAGTCCTATTTTTTTGGTTAGTCCTGGATAGAAAGCAAAATCCTATTTTTCAGGAGGGTCCTGAATATAAATGAAATCCCATTTTTATGGAGGGTCCTGAACATAAAGTAAAATCTCATTATTCAGGAAGGTCCTGAACAAAAGTAAAGTCCTATTTTTTAGGACGGTCCTGAACATAAAGTGAAATTCCATTTTTCCGGAGGGTCCTGAATAAAAGGTAAAATCTCATTTTTTAGGAGGGTCCTGAACAGAAATTAAAATCCTATTTTGCAGGAGGGTCCCGAACAGAAAGTAAAATCCCATATTTTAGGAGGATCCTGAGCTAAAAGTTAAATCCCATTTTTCAAGAGAGTTCTAAACAAAAGTAAAATCCCATTTTTCGGAGGGCCTTGCACAAAATGAAAATCCCATTTTTCAAGAGAGTCCTAAACAGAAAGTAAAATCCCATTTTTCAAGAGGGTCCTGAACAGAAAGTAAATTCTCATTTTCCAGGAGGGTCCAGAATATAAAGTAAAATCCAATTTTTTAAAATGGTCCTAAACAGATGGTAAAATCCCATTATTGAGGAGGGTCCTAAGCAAAAGTAAAGTCTCATTTTTCAGGAGGGTCCTTAAACAAAAGTAAAGTCTCATTTTTTAGGAGTGTCCTGAACAAAAAGTAAAATTCGATTTTCCAGAAGGATCAAGAACAGAAAGTAAAATGCCATTTTTCTTGATGGTCCTGAACAAAAGTAAAATCCCATTTTCTGGATGGTCCAGAACAAAAGTAAAATTCCATTTTTCTGGAGGGTCCCGAACATAAGGTAAATTCCCATTTTTTAGGAGGGTCCTGAACAAAATTAAAATCCCATTTTTCAGGAGGCTCCTGAACAGAAAGTAAAATCCCTTTTTTCAAGAGGGTCCTTAACAGTAAGTAAAATCCTGTTTTCCAGAAAGGTCTTGAACAGAAAGTCAAATCCCATTTTTTAGGGGGGTCCTGAACAGAACGTAAAATCCCATTTTTTAGGAGGATCCTGATCATAAAGTGAAATTCTATTTTTTTGGAGGGTCCTGAACAGAAGGTAAAATCCCATTTTTCATGAGGGTCCTGAACAAAATTAAATTCCCATTTTTAGGAGGGTCCTAAACAGAAATTAAAATCCTATTTTTCAGGAGGGTCCGGAACAGAAAGTTAAATCTTATATTTTAGGAGGGTCCTGAGCAGAAAGTAAAATCCCATTTTTCAGGAGAGTCCTAAACAAAAGTAAAATACCATTTTCTGGAGGGCCTTTCATAAAAGTAAAATCCTATTATACAAGAGGGTCTTGAACAGAAAGTAAAATCCCATTTTTTAGAAGTGTCCTGAACAGAAAGTAAAATCTCATTTTTCAGGAAGGTCCAGAATATAAAGTGAAATACCATTTTTTAGGAGGGTCCTAAACAGAAGGTAAAATTCCATTTTTGAGGAAGGTCCTGAGCAAAAGTAAAGTCTCATTTTTCAGGAGGGTCCTTACTAGAATGTAAAGTCTCATTTTTTAGGAGTGTCGTGAACAAAAAGTAAAATTCCATTTTCCAGAAGGGTCTAGAACAGAAAGTAAAATGCCATTTTTTTAGAGGGTCCTGAACAAAAGTAAAATCCCATTTTCTGGATGGCCCAGAACAAAAGTTAAATCACATATTTTAGGAGGGTCCTGAGCAGAAACTAAAATCCCATTTTTCAGAAGAATCCTACACAAAAGTAAAATACCATTTTCTGGAGGGCCTTGCACAAAAGTAAAATCCCAATATACAAGAGTGTCCTGAACTGAAAGTAAAATCCCATTTTTTAGGACAGTCCTGAACAGAAAGTAAAATCTCATTTTTCAGGAGGGTCCAGAATATAAAGTGAAATCCCATTTTTTAGGTGGGTCCTAAACGGAAGGTAAAATCCCATTTTTGAAGAGGGTCCTGAGAAAAAGTAAAGTCTCATTTTTTAGAAGGGTCCTTAACAGAAAGTAAATTCTCATTTTTTAGGAGGGTCCTGATCAAAAATTAAAATTCTATTTTCCAAAAGGGTCTAGAACAGAAAGTAAAATACGATTTTTTTGGAGGGTCCTGAACAAAAGTAAAATCCCATTTTCTCGATGGCCCAGAACAAAAGTAAAATTCCATTTTTCAGAAGGGTCTCGAACAAAAGGTAAATTCCCATTTTTCAGGAGGGTCCTGAACAAAAGTAAAATCCCATTTTTCAGGAAGGTCCTTGACACAAAGTAACGACTTATTTTTTAGGAGTGTCCTGGACAGAAAGTAAAATCCTATTTTTCAGGAGGGTGCTGGACAGAAAAATAGTCCTATTTTTCAAGAAGGCCCTTAACAGAAAGTAAAGTTCTATTTTTTTGGTTGGTCCTGGACAAAAACCAAAATCCTATTTTTTGTAAGGGTCCTGAACATAATGTAAAATCTCATTTTTCAGGAAGGTCCTGAACAAAAGTAATTTCCTATTTTTTAGGAGGGTCCTGAACATAAAGTGATGTTCCATTTTTCCAAAGGGTCTTGAACAAAAGGAAAAATCCCATTTTTCAGGAGGGTCCTGGACAGAAGGTAAAATCCTATTTTTTAGGAGTGTCCTTGACAAAAAGTAAAGTCTTATTTTTCAGGAGGGTCCTGGACAGAATGTAAAATCCTATTTTTCAGGCGGGTGCTAGACAGAAAAATAATCCTATTTTTCAAGACGGTCATTAACAGAAAGTAAAGTCCTATTTTTTTGGTTAGTCCTGGATAGAAAGCAAAATCCTATTTTTCAGGAGGGTCCTGAATATAAATGAAATCCCATTTTTCTGGAGGGTCCTGAACATAAAGTAAAATCTCATTATTCAGGAAGGTCCTGAACAAAAGTAAAGTCCTATTTTTTAGGACGGTCCTGAACATAAAGTGAAATTCCATTTTTCCGGAGGGTCCTGAACAAAAGGTAAAATTTCATTTTTCAGGAGGGTACTAAACAGAAATTAAAATCCTATTTTTCAGGAGGGTCCCGAACAGAAAGTAAAATCCCATATTTTAGGAGGATCCTGAGCTAAAAGTAAAATCCCATTTTTCAAGAGAGTTCTAAACAAAAGTAAAATTCCATTTTTCGGAGGGCCTTGCACAAAATGAAAATCCCATTTTTCAAGAGAGTCCTAAACAGAAAGTAAAATCCCATTTTTCAGGAGGGTCCTGAACAGAAAGTAAATTCTCATTTTCCAGGAGGGTCCAGAATATAAAGTAAAATCCCATTTTTTTCAAATGGTCCTAAACATATGGTAAAATCCCATTTTTGAGGAGGGTCCTGAGCAAAAGTAAAGTCTCGTTTTTCAGGAGGGTCCTTAAACAAAAGTAAAGTCTCATTTTTTAGGAGTGTCCTGAACAAAAAGTAAAATTCGATTTTCCTGAAGGATCAAGAACAGAAAGTAAAATGCCATTTTTCTGGACGGTCCTGAACAAAAGTAAAATCCCATTTTCTGGATGGCCCAGAACAAAAGTAAAATTCCATTTTTCAGGAGGGTCCCGAACATAAGGTAAATTCCCATTTTTTAGGAGGGTCCTGAACAAAATTAAAATCCCATTTTGTAGGAGGCTCCTGAACAGAAAGCAAAATCCCTTTTTTCAAGAGGGTCCTTAACAGTAAGTAAAATCCTGTTTTCCAGAAAGGTCTTGAACAGAAAGTCAAATCCCATTTTTTAGGGGGGTCCTGAACAGAATGTAAAATCCCATTTTTTAGGAGGGTCCTGATCATAAAGTGAAATTCCATTTTTCCAGAGGGTCCTGAACAAAAGGTAAAATCCCATTTTTCAGGACGGTCCTGAACAAAATTAAATTCCCATTTTTAGGAGGGTCCTAAACAGAAATTAAAATCCTATTATTCAGGAGGGTCCCGAACAGAAAGTAAAATCCCATATTTTAGGAGGATCCTGAGCTAAAAGTAAAATCCCATTTTTCAAGAGAGTTCTAAACAAAAGTAAAATCCCATTTTTCGGAGGGCCTTGCACAAAATGAAAATCCCATTTTTCAAGAGAGTCCTAAACAGAAAGTAAAATCCCATTTTTCAGGAGGGTCCTGAACAGAAAGTAAATTCTCATTTTCCAGGAGGGTCCTAAATATAAAGTAAAATCCCATTTTTTTCAAATGGTCCTAAACAGATGGTAAAATCCCATTTTTGAGGAGGGTTCTGAGCAAAAGTAAAGCCTCGTTTTTCAGGAGGGTCCTTAAACAAAAGTAAAGTCTCATTTTTTAGGAGTGTCCTGAACAAAAAGTAAAATTCAATTTTCCAGAAGGATCAAGAACAGAAAGTAAAATGCCATTTTTCTGGACGGTCCTGAACAAAAGTAAAATCCCATTTTCTGGATGGCCCAGAACAAAAGTAAAATTCCATTTTTTAGGAGGGTCCCGAACATAAGGTAAATTCCCATTTTTTAGGGTATCCTGAACAAAATTAAAATCCCATTTTTCAGGAGGCTCCTGAACAGAAAGCAAAATCCTTTTTTCAAGAGGGTCCTTAACAGTAAGTAAAATCCTGTTTTCCAGAAAGGTCTTGAACAGAAAGTCAAATCCCATTTTTTAGGGGGGTCCTGAACAGAACGTAAAATCCCATTTTTTAGGAGGGTCCTGATCATAAAGTGAAATTCCATTTTTCCGGAGGGTCCTGAACAAAAGGTAAAATCCCATTTTTCAGGACGGTCCTGAACAAAATTAAATTCCCATTTTTAGGAGGGTCCTAAACAGAAATAAAAATCCTATTTTTCAGGAGGTTCCAGAACAGAAAGTAAAATCTTATATTTTAGGAGGGTCCTGAGTAGAAAGTAAAATCCCATTTTTCAGGAGAGTCCTAAACAAAAGTAAAATACCATTTTCTGGAGGGCCTTGCATAAAAGTAAAATCCCATTATACAAGAGGGTCTTGAACAGAAAGTAAAATCCCATTTTTTAGAAGGGTCCTGAACAGAAAGTAAAATCTCATTTTTCAGGAAGGTCCAGAATATAAAGTGAAATCCCATTTTTTAAGAGGGTCCTAAACAGAAGGTAAAATTCCATTTTTGAGAAAGGTCCTGAGCAAAAGTAAAGTCTCATTTTTCAGGAGGGTCCTTACCAGAATGTAAAGTCTCATTTTTTAGGAGGGTCGTGAACAAAAAGTAAAATTCCATTTTCCAGAAGGGTCTAGAACAGAAAGTAAAATGCCATTTTTTAGAGGGTCCTGAACAAAAGTAAAATCTTATTTTCTGGATGGCCCAGAACGAAAGTAAAATTCCATTTTTCAGAAATGTCTCGAATAGAAGGTAAATTCCCATTTTTCGGGAGGGCTCTGAACAAAAGTAAAATCCCATTTTTGAGGAGTCTTCTGAACAGAAAGCAAAATCCCATTTTTCAGGAGGGTCCTTAACAGTAAGTAAAATCCCATTTTCCAGAATGGTCCTGAACAGAAAGTCAAATTCCATTTTTCAGGGGGGTCCTGAACAGAACGTGAAATTCTTTTTTTTAGGAAGGTTCAGAACAAAAAGTAAAAGATCAAATTTTTGGAGGGTTCTCGACAGAAAGTAAAATTTCATTTTTCAGGAGGGTCTTGGACAGAAAGTTAATTTCCTTTTTTCAAGAGGATCCTGAACAGAAAGTAAAATCCCATTTTTCAGAAGGATCCTAAACTGAAAGTAAAGACCTATTTTTTAGGATGGCCCTGGACAGAAAGTTAAATTTTATTTTTCAGAAGGGTCCGGGACAGAAAGGAAAATTGCATTTTTCAAGAGGGACTTGGACAGAATGTAAAATCCCATTTTTTTGGAGGGTCCTGAACAGAAAGTAAAGTCCCATTTTTCTGGAGAGTTCTAGACAGAAAGTAAAATCCCATTTTTCTGGAGGGTACTGGACAGAAAGAAAAATCCCATTTTTCAGGAGAATCCTAAACAAAAGTAAAATACCATTTTCTGGAGGGCCTTGCACAAAAGTAAAATCCGATTATACAAGAGTGTCTTGAACATAAAGTAAAATCCCATTTTTTAGGAGAGTCCTGAACAGAAAGTAAAATCTCATTTTTTAGGAAGGTCCAGAATATAAAGTGAAATCCCATGTTTTAGGTGGGTCCTAAACGGAAGGTAAAATCCCATTTTTTAGAAGGGTCCTGAGCAAAAGTAAAGTCTCATTTTTAAGGAGGGTCCTTAACAAAAAGTAAAGTCTCATTTTTTAGGAGGGTCCTGATCATAAAGTGAAATTCCATTTTTCCGGAGGGTCCTGAACAAAAGGTAAAATCCCATTTTTCAGGACGGTCCTGAACAAAATTAAATTCCCATTTTTAGGAGGGTCCTAAACAGAAATAAAAATCCTATTTTTCAGGAGGTTCCAGAACAGAAAGTAAAATCTTATATTTTAGGAGGGTCCTGAGTAGAAAGTAAAATCCCATTTTTCAGGAGAGTCCTAAACAAAAGTAAAATACCATTTTCTGGAGGGCCTTGCATAAAAGTAAAATCCCATTATACAAGAGGGTCTTGAACAGAAAGTAAAATCCCATTTTTTAGAAGGGTCCTGAACAGAAAGTAAAATCTCATTTTTCAGGAAGGTCCAGAATATAAAGTGAAATCCCATTTTTTAAGAGGGTCCTAAACAGAAGGTAAAATTCCATTTTTGAGAAAGGTCCTGAGCAAAAGTAAAGTCTCATTTTTCAGGAGGGTCCTTACCAGAATGTAAAGTCTCATTTTTTAGGAGGGTCGTGAACAAAAAGTAAAATTCCATTTTCCAGAAGGGTCTAGAACAGAAAGTAAAATGCCATTTTTTAGAGGGTCCTGAACAAAAGTAAAATCTTATTTTCTGGATGGCCCAGAACGAAAGTAAAATTCCATTTTTCAGAAATGTCTCGAATAGAAGGTAAATTCCCATTTTTCGGGAGGGCTCTGAACAAAAGTAAAATCCCATTTTTGAGGAGTCTTCTGAACAGAAAGCAAAATCCCATTTTTCAGGAGGGTCCTTAACAGTAAGTAAAATCCCATTTTCCAGAAAGGTCCTGAACAGAAAGTCAAATTCCATTTTTCAGGGGGGTCCTGAACAGAACGTGAAATTCTTTTTTTTAGGAAGGTTCAGAACAAAAAGTAAAAGATCAAATTTTTGGAGGGTTCTCGACAGAAAGTAAAATTTCATTTTTCAGGAGGGTCTTGGACAGAAAGTTAATTTCCTTTTTTCAAGAGGATCCTGAACAGAAAGTAAAATCCCATTTTTCAGAAGGATCCTAAACTGAAAGTAAAGACCTATTTTTTAGGATGGCCCTGGACAGAAAGTTAAATTTTATTTTTCAGAAGGGTCCGGGACAGAAAGGAAAATTGCATTTTTCAAGTGGGACTTGGACAGAATGTAAAATCCCATTTTTTTGGAGGGTCCTGAACAGAAAGTAAAGTCCCATTTTTCTGGAGAGTTCTAGACAGAAAGTAAAATCCCATTTTTCTGGAGGGTACTGGACAGAAACAAAAATCCCATTTTTCAGGAGAATCCTAAACAAAAGTAAAATACCATTTTCTGGAGGGCCTTGCACAAAAGTAAAATCCGATTATACAAAAGTGTCTTGAACATAAAGTAAAATCCCATTTTTTAGGAGAGTCCTGAACAGAAAGTAAAATCTCATTTTTTAGGAAGGTCCAGAATATAAAGTGAAATCCCATGTTTTAGGTGGGTCCTAAACGGAAGGTAAAATCCCATTTTTTAGAAGGGTCCTGAGCAAAAGTAAAGTCTCATTTTTAAGGAGGGTCCTTAACAAAAAGTAAAGTCTCATTTTTTAGGAGGGTCCTGATCATAAAGTGAAATTCCATTTTTCCGGAGGGTCCTGAACAAAAGGTAAAATCCCATTTTTCAGGACGGTCCTGAACAAAATTAAATTCCCATTTTTAGGAGGGTCCTAAACAGAAATAAAAATCCTATTTTTCAGGAGGTTCCAGAACAGAAAGTAAAATCTTATATTTTAGGAGGGTCCTGAGTAGAAAGTAAAATCCCATTTTTCAGGAGAGTCCTAAACAAAAGTAAAATACCATTTTCTGGAGGGCCTTGCATAAAAGTAAAATCCCATTATACAAGAGGGTCTTGAACAGAAAGTAAAATCCCATTTTTTAGAAGGGTCCTGAACAGAAAGTAAAATCTCATTTTTCAGGAAGGTCCAGAATATAAAGTGAAATCCCATTTTTTAAGAGGGTCCTAAACAGAAGGTAAAATTCCATTTTTGAGAAAGGTCCTGAGCAAAAGTAAAGTCTCATTTTTCAGGAGGGTCCTTACCAGAATGTAAAGTCTCATTTTTTAGGAGGGTCGTGAACAAAAAGTAAAATTCCATTTTCCAGAAGGGTCTAGAACAGAAAGTAAAATGCCATTTTTTAGAGGGTCCTGAACAAAAGTAAAATCTTATTTTCTGGATGGCCTAGAACGAAAGTAAAATTCCATTTTTCAGAAATGTCTCGAATAGAAGGTAAATTCCCATTTTTCGGGAGGGCTCTGAACAAAAGTAAAATCCCATTTTTGAGGAGTCTTCTGAACAGAAAGCAAAATCCCATTTTTCAGGAGGGTCCTTAACAGTAAGTAAAATCCCATTTTCCAGAAAGGTCCTGAACAGAAAGTCAAATTCCATTTTTCAGGGGGGTCCTGAACAGAACGTGAAATTCTTTTTTTTAGGAAGGTTCAGAACAAAAAGTAAAAGATCAAATTTTTGGAGGGTTCTCGACAGAAAGTAAAATTTCATTTTTCAGGAGGGTCTTGGACAGAAAGTTAATTTCCTTTTTTCAAGAGGATCCTGAACAGAAAGTAAAATCCCATTTTTCAGAAGGATCCTAAACTGAAAGTAAAGACCTATTTTTTAGGATGGCCCTGGACAGAAAGTTAAATTTTATTTTTCAGAAGGGTCCGGGACAGAAAGGAAAATTGCATTTTTCAAGTGGGACTTGGACAGAATGTAAAATCCCATTTTTTTGGAGGGTCCTGAACAGAAAGTAAAGTCCCATTTTTCTGGAGAGTTCTAGACAGAAAGTAAAATCCCATTTTTCTGGAGGGTACTGGACAGAAACAAAAATCCCATTTTTCAGGAGAATCCTAAACAAAAGTAAAATACCATTTTCTGGAGGGCCTTGCACAAAAGTAAAATCCGATTATACAAGAGTGTCTTGAACATAAAGTAAAATCCCATTTTTTAGGAGAGTCCTGAACAGAAAGTAAAATCTCATTTTTTAGGAAGGTCCAGAATATAAAGTGAAATCCCATGTTTTAGGTGGGTCCTAAACGGAAGGTAAAATCCCATTTTTTAGAAGGGTCCTGAGCAAAAGTAAAGTCTCATTTTTAAGGAGGGTCCTTAACAAAAAGTAAAGTCTCATTTTTTAGGAGGGTCCTGATCAAAAATTAAAATTCCATTTTTTCTAGAAGGGTCTAGAACAGAAAGTAAAATGCCATTTTATTGGAGGATCCTGAAAAAAAGTAAAATCCCATTTTCTGGATGGCCCAGAACAAAAGTAAAATTCCATTTTTCATAAGGGTCTCGAACAGAAGGTAAATTCTCATTTTTCAGAAGGGTCCTGAACAAAAGTAAAATCCCATTTTTCAGGAGGGTCCTTGACAGAAAGTAAAGTCTTATTTTTCAGGAGGGTCCTGGACAGAAAGTAAAATCCTATTTTTCAGGAGGGTGCTGGACAGAAAAATAATCCTATTTTTCAAGAAGGTCCTTAACAGAAAGTAAAGTCCTATATTTTTTGTTGGTCCTGGACAAAAACCAAAATCCTATTTTTCAGGAGGGTCCTGAATATAAATGAAATCCCATTTTTTTGTGGGGTCCTGAACATAATGTAAAATCTAATTTTTCAGGAAGGTCCTGAACAAAAGTAAAGTCCTATTTTTTAGGAGGGTCCTGAACATAAAGTGAATTTCCATTTTTCCAAAGGGTCTTGAACAAAAGGAAAAATCCCATTTTTCAGGAGGGTCCTGGACAGAAGGTAAAATCCTATTTTTTAGGAGTGTCCTTGACAAAAAGTAAAGTCTTAGTTTTCAGGAGGGTCTTGGACAGAAAGTAAAGTCCCATTTTTCAGGAGGGTCCTGAACAGAAAGTAAAATCCCATTTCTCAGAAAGGTCCTGAACAAAGGTAATATCCCATTTTTCAGGAGGGTCCTAAACGGAAAGTAAAATCCTATCTTTTATGGAGGGTCCTAAACATAAATTGAAATCCCATTTTTCAAGAGGGTCCCGAACAGAAGGTAAAATGCCATTTTTCCGGAGGGTCCTGAACATAAAGTAAAATCTTATTTTTCAGGATGGTCCTAAACAGAAAGTAAAATCTCATTTTTCAGGAGGGTCCTGAATATAAAGTTAAATCCCATTTCTTAGGAGGGTCCTGAACAGAAGGTAAAAACCCATTTTTTAGGAGGGTCTTGAACAGAAACTAAAATCCTATTTTTCTGGAGGGTCCTGAGCAGAAAGTAAAATCCCATTTTTTCAGGAGGGTCCTGAGTAGAAAGTAAAATCCCATTTTTAAGAAGGGCCTTGAACAAAAGTAAAATCCTATTATCATGAGGGTCCTGAACAGAAAGTAAAATCCCATTTTTTAGGAGGGTCCCAAACTAAAGCAAAATCCCATTTTTCAGGAGGATCCAGTACATAAAGTAAAATCCCATTTTTTTAGGAGGGTCCTGACTAGAAAGTAAAGTCCCATTTTTCAAGATGGTCCTGGACATAAAGTAAAATCTCATTTTTCAGGAGCGTCCTGAATATAAAATGAAATCCTATTTTTCTGGAGGGTCCTGAACAGAAAGTAAATCTCATTTTCAAGAGGGTCCTGGACAAAAAGTAAAATCCCATTTTTTACGATGGTTCTAGACAGAAAGTAAAATCCTATTTTTTAGGAGGGTCGTAGACAGAATGTAAAATCCTCATTTTCCAGGATGGTCCTGAACAGGAAGTAAAGTCCCATTTTTTAGGAGGATCTTGGACAAAAAGTAAAATCCAATCTTTTAGAAGGGTCCTAGACAGAAAGTAAAGTCCCATTTTCCAGGAAGGTAGTCCCATTTTCCAGGAGGGTCATGGACAGAAAGTAAAATCTCATTTTTCAAGAGGGTCCTGTACAAAAAGTAAAATCCCATATTTCAGGAGGGTCTTGTAGAGAATGTAAAATCTCATTTTGCAGAGGGGTCTTAAACAAAAAGTAAAGTCTCATTTCTCAAGAGAGTCCTGGACATAAAGTAAAATCTCTTTTTTAAGGAAGGTCCTAGACAGAAAGTAAAGACCCATTTTTAGGAGAGCCTGGACAAAAAGTAAAATCCCATTTGTCAGGAAGGTCCTAGACAGAAAGTTAAATCTCATTTTTTCAGGAGGGTCCTGAACAGAAAGTAAAGTCCTATTTTTTATGATGGTCCTGGACAGAAAGTAAAATGCTATTTTTCATGAAGGTCTTGAATATAAAATGAAATCCCATTTTTCAATAGGGTCCTGGACATAAAGTAAAATCCCATTTTTAAGAAGGGCCTTGAACAAAAGTAAAATCCCATTTTTATGAGGGTCCTGGAAAGAAAGTAAAATCCCATTTTTCCGCAAGGTCCTAGACAAAATCAAAATCCCATATTTCAGGAGGGTTCTGTACATAAAGTAAAATCCCACTTTTTCAGGAGGGTCCTGAATAGAAAGTAAAGTCTCATTTTTCAGGATGGTCCTGGACAGAAAGTAAAATCCCATTTTTCAGGAGCATCCTGAATATAAAATAAAATCCCTTTTTATAGGAGGGTCCTGAATAGAAAGTAAAATCCTATTTTTTAGGAGGGTCCTGGACAGAAAGTTAAATCCCATTTTTTTAGGAGGGTTCTGGACAAAAAGTAAAATGCAATTTTTCAGGAGGGTTCTAGATAGAATGTAAAATCCTTATTTTTTAGAAGGTTCCTGAACAGAAAGTAAAGTCTCATTTTTCAGGAGGATCTTGGACAAAAAGTAAAATCCAATCTTTTAGAAGAGTCCTGAACAGAAAGAAAAGTCCCGTTTATCAGGAGGGTCCTTAACAGAAAGTAATGTCTAATTTTTTGGGGGGGTCCCGAACAAAAAGTAAAATTCTATTTTTTCCAGAAGGGTCCTGAACAGAAAGCAAAATGCCATTTTCTGGAGGGTTCTGAACAGAAGTAAAATTCCATTTTATAGGAGGGTCCCGAATAGAAGGTAAATTACTATTTTTCAAGAGGGTCCTGAACAGAAGTAAAATCCCATTTTTCAGGAGGCTTCTTAATAGAAAGCAAAATCTCATTTTTCAAGAGGGTCCTTAACTGTAAGTAAAATTCCATTTTGCAGAAAGGTCCTGAACAGAAAGTCAAATTCCAATTTGCAGGGCGGTCCTGAACAGAATGTATAATCCCACTTTTCAGGAGGGTTCTGAACAGAAAGTAAAATCTCATTTTTTCGAAGGGTTTTGGACAGAAAGTACAATCCCATTTTTCAGGAGGGTGTTGGACAGAAAGTAAAGTCCCATTTTTCAAGAGGATCCTGAACAGAAAGTAAAATCCCATTTTTCAGGAGGATCCTGAACAGAAAATAAAATTCCATTTTCCAGGAGGGTCTTGGACAAAAAGAATAATCCCATTTTTCAGGAGCGTGCTAGATAGAAGGTAAAATCCCATTTTTCAGGAGGGTCCTGATTAGAAAGTAAAGTCCCACTTTTTAGGAGGGTCCTGGACAGAAAGTAAAGTCCTATTTTTCAGGAGAATCCTTGACAGAAAGTAAAATCCCATTTTTATGAAGAGTCTTGGAAAGAAAGTAAAGTCCAATTTTTCAGGAGGGTCTTGGACAGAAAGTGAAATACCAATTTTCTAGAGGATCCTGGACAGAAAGTAAAATCCCAATTTTCATGTGGTTCCTGTATAGAAAGTAAAATCTTATTTTTCAGGAGGGTCCTGGACAGAAAATAAAATTTCACTTTTTAGGAATGTCCTTGACAGAAAGCAAATTCTTATTTTTCAGGAGGGTCCTAGACAGACAGTAAAATCCTATTTTTCAGGAGGGTCCTGGACAAAAAAATAATCCTATTTTTCAAGAGGGTCCTTAATAGAAAGTAAAGTCCTATTTTTTTGGTTGATCCTGGACAGAAAGAAAAATCCTATTTTTTAGGAGGGTCCTGAATATAAATGAAATCTCACTTCTTTGGAGGGTCCTGAACATAAAGTAGAATCTCATTTTTCAGGAAGGTCCTCAACAAAAGTAAAGTCCTATATTTTAGGAGGGTCCTAAACATAAAGTGAAATTCCATTTTTCCGAAGGGTCCTGATCAAAAGGTAAAATCCCATTTTTCGGTAGGGTCCTGGACAGAAAGTAAAATCCCATTTTTTAGGAGGGTCCTTGACAGAAAGTAAAGTCTTATTTTTCAGGAGGGTCCTGGACAGAAAGTAAAATCTAATTTCTCAGGAGAGTCCTGAACAGAAAAATAATCCTATTTTTCAAGAGGGTCCTTAACAGAAAGTAAATTCCTATTTTTATTGTTAGTCCTAGATAGTAAGCAAAATCCTATTTTTCAGGAGGGTACTGAACAAATGTAAAATCCCATTTTTCAGAAGGGGACAGGACAGAAACTAAAGTCTTATTTTCTAGGAGGGTCATAAACCGAAGGTTAAATTCCATTTTTCAAGAGGTTCCTGAACAGAACTAAAATCCCATTTTTCAGAAGGGTCCTGGACATAAAGTGAAATCCTATTTTTCAGGAGGGTCCGGAACAGAATATAAAATACCATTTTTCAGGAGGGTCCTGAACAGAATGTAAAATACCATTTTTCAGGAGTGTCCTGAACATAAAGTGAAATCCCATTTTTCAAAAGGGTCCTGAACAAAAGATAAAATCCCTTTTTTCAGGAGGGTCCTGAATAAAATTAAATTCCCATTTTTAGGAGTGTCCTGAACAGAAATTTAAATCTTATTTTTCAGGAGGGTCCGCAACAGAAAGTAAAATCCCATATTTTAGGTGGGTCCGGAGCAGAAAGTAAAATACCATTTTTCAGGAGGGTCCTAAACAAAAGTAAAATCCCATTTTCTTGAGGGCCTTTCACAAAAGTAAAATCCTATTTTTCAAGAGGGTCGTGAACAGAAACTAAAATCCCATTTTCCAGGAGGGTCTTTAACAAAAGTAAAATCCCATTTTTCAGGAGGGTCCAAAACAGAAAGTAAAATCCTATTTTTTATGGAGGGTCCTGAACACAAGGTGAAATCCCATTTTTCAGGAGGGTCCCGAACAGAAGGTAAAATTCTATTTTTCCGGAGGGTCTTGAACATAAAGTAAAATCCCATATTTCAGGAGGGTTCTGAATAGAAAGTAAAATATCATTTTTCAGGAGGGTCCTGAATATAAAGTGAAATCCCATTTTTTAGGAGGGTCCTGAATAGAACGTAAAGTCACATTTTTCAGGAGGGTCCGGAACAAGAGTAAAGTCTCATTTTTCAGAAGGGTCCTTAACAGAAAGTGAAGTCGCATTTTTTAGGAGGGCCCGGAACATAAAGTAAAATTCTATTTTCCAGAATGGTCCTGAACAGAAAGTAAAATCCCATTTTTCTGGAGGTCCTGAACAGAAGTAAAATCCCATTTTCTAGATGGCCTTGAACAAAAGTGAAATCCTATTTTTCAGGAGCGTCCCGAACAGAAGGTAAATTCCCATTTTTCAGGAGGCTCCTGAACAAAAGTAAAATCTCATTTTTCAGGAGGCTCCTGAACAGAAAGCAAAATCCTATTTTTAGAAGGGTCCTTAACAGTAAGTAAATACCATTTTCCAGAAAGGTCTTGAACAGAAAGTCAAATCCCATTTTCAGGAGGGTCCTAAACAGAACGTAAAATCTCATTTTTTAGAAGGGTTCTGAACAGAAAGTAAAATCTAATTTTTTCGGAGGGTCCTGGACAGAAAGTAAAATCCTATTTTTCAGGAGGATCCTGAACAGAAAGTAAAATCCTATTTTTCAAGAGGAACCTGAATAGAAAGTAAAATCCCATTTTCCAGGAGGGTCTTGGACAGAATGTATAATCCCATTTTTCAGGAGGATCCTGGGTAGAAGGTAAAATCCCATTTTTAAGGAGGGTCCTAAACAGAAAGTAAAGTCTCATTTTTCAAGAGGGTCCTGGATAGAAAGTAAAATCCCATTTTTCAGGAGGGTCCTTTATAGAAACTAAAGTCTTATTTTTCAGGAGGGTCCTGGACAGAAAGTAAAATTCTATTTTCAGGAGGTTCCTAGACAGAAAAATAATCCTATTTTTCAAGAGGGTCCTTAACAGAAAGTAAAGTCCTATTTTTTTGGTTGATCCTGGACAGAAAGAAAAATCCTATTTTTCAGGAGGGTCCTGAATATAAATGAAATCCCATTTTTGTGGAGGGTCCTGAACATAGAGTAAAATCTTATTCTTCAGGAAGGTCCTGAACAAAAGTAACGTCCTATTTTTTAGGAGGGTCCTGAACATAAAGTGAAATTTCATTTTTCCGAAGGATCTTGAATAAAAGGTATAATCCCATATTTCAGGAGGGTCATAAAAAAAAGTAAATCCCCATTTATATGAGGGTCCTAAACAGAAATTAAAATCATATTTTTCAGGATGGTCCGGAACAGAAAGTAAAATCCCATATTTTAGGACGGTCTTGAGTAGCAAGTAAAATCTCATTTTTCAAGAGAGGTCCTAAACAAAAGTAAAATCCCATTTTATGGAGGGCCTTGCGCAAAAGTAAAATCCCATTTTTTAAGAGGGTGCTGAAGAGAAAGTGAAATCCCATTTTTCAGGAGGGTCCTGAACAGAAAGTAAAATCTCATTTTTCAGGAGGGTCTAGAGTATAAAGTTAAATCCCAGTTTTTAGGAGTGTCCTAAGCAGAAGGTAAAATCCCATTTTTTAGGAGGGTCCTGAACAAAAGTAAAGTCTCATTTTTTATGAGGGTCCTTAACAGAAAGTAAAGTCGCATATTTTAGGAGAGTCCAAAACAAAAAGTAAAATTCCATTTTCCAGAAGGGTCCTGAACAAAAAGTAAAATGCCATTTTTCTGGAGGGTTCTGAACAAAAGTAAAATCACATTTTCTGGATGGCCTTGAACAAAAGTAAAATTCAATTTTTCAGGAGGGTCCCGAACAGAAGGTAAATTCCTACTTTTCAGGAGGGTCTTGAACAAAAGTAAAATCCCATTTTTCTGGAGGCTCCTGAACAGAAAGAAAAATCTCGTTTTTCAGTCGGGTCCTTAACAGTAAGTAAAATCCCAATTTCTAGAAAGGTCTTGAAAAGAAAGTCAAATTCCATTTTTCAGGAGGGTCCTTAACAGATCGTAAAATCCCATTTTTTAGGTGGGTTCTAAATAGAAAGTAAAATCTCATTTTTTCAAAGTGTTCTGGGCAGAATGTAAAATCTCATTTTTTTAGGAGGGTCTTGGATAGAAAGTGAAGTTCCATTTTTCATGAGGATCCTGAACAGAAACTAAAATCGCATTTTTCAGGAGGATCCTGAACAGAAAGTAAAATCCCATTTTCCAGGAGGGTATTGGACAGAAAGAATATCCCCATTTTTCAGGAGGGTCCTGGATAGAAGGTAAAGTCACATTTTTTAGGAGGGTCCTGGACAGAAAGTAAAGTCCCATTTTTCAGGAGGATCCAGGACAGAAAGCAAAATCCCATTTTTTTGGAGGGTCTTGGACAGAAAGTAAAGTCCCATTTTTTAGGAGGGTCCAGGACAGAAAGTAAAATCCCATTTTTTTTAGGGTCCTGGACAGAAAGTAAAATCCCATTTTTTTGGAGGGTCCTGGACATAAATTAAAATCCCATTTTTCAGGAGGTTCCTATATAGAATGTAAAATCTCATTTTCCAAAAGGGTCCTAAACAGAATGTAAAGTCCTATTTTTAATGAGGGTCCTGGACAGTAAGTAAAATCCCATTTTTCTGGAGGGTCCTTGACAGAAAGTAAAGTCTTATTTTTCTGGAGGGTCCTGGACAGAAAGTAAAATCCTATTTTTCAGGAGGGTGCTAGACAAAAAAATAATCCTATTTTTCAAGAGGGTCCTTAACAAAAAGTAAAGTCCTATTTTTTTGGTTGGTCCTGGACAAAAGCAAAATCCTATTTTTCAAGAGGGTCCTGAATATAAATGAAATCCCATTTTTCTGGTGGGTCGTAAACATAAAGTAAAATCTCGTTTTTCAGGAAGGTCCTAAACAAACGTAATGTCCTATTTTGTAGGAGTGCCTTGATCATAAAGTTAAATATCATTTTTTCGGAGGGTCCTGAACAAAAGGTAAAATCCCATTTTTCAGGAGGGTCCTGAACAAAAGTAAATTCCCATTTTTAGGAGGTTCCTAAACAGAATTTAAAATCCTATTTTTGAGGAGGGTCTGGAACAGAATGTAGAATCCCATATTTTATGAGGGTCCTGAGTAAAAAGTAAAATCTCTTTTTTTAGAAGAGACCTAAACGAAAGTAAAATCCCATTTTCTAGAGGGCCTTGCACGAAAGTAAAATCCCATTTTTCAAGAGGGTCCTAAACAGAAAGTAAAATCCTATTTTTCAGGAGGGGCCTGAAAGGAAAGTAAAATCTCATTTTTCAGGAAGGTCCTGAATATAAAGTGAAATCCCTTTTTTTAGGAGGGTCTTCAATAGAAGGTAAAATACCATTTTTGAGGAGAGTCCTAAACAAAAGTAAAGTCTCATTTTTTAGTAGGGTCCTTAACAAAAAGTAAAGTCTTATTTTTTAGGAGGGTCCTGAACTAAAAGTAAAATTCCATTTTCCAGAGTGGTCTAGAACAGAAAGTAAAGTTCTATTTTTCAGGAGGGTCCTAAACAGAAAGAAAAATCCAATTTTTCAGAAGAGTCCTGGACAAAAAATAAAATTCCATATTTCAGGAGAGTCCTGAATATAAAGTAAAATCCCATTTTTCAGGAGGGACCTGAACATAAAGTAAAATCCCATTTTTCATGAGGGTCCTGAATAAAAGTAAAATTATTTTTTTCAGAAGGGTCCTGAAAAGGTAGTAAAATCTCATTTTTCAGAAGGGGCCTAAACAGAAAGTAAAGTTCCATTTTCCAGGAGTGTCCTGAAAAGCAGGTTAAATCCCATTTTTCAGGAGGTTCATTTACCGAATGTAAAATCTTATTTTTAATGAGGGTCCTTAACATTAAGCGAAATCCAATTTTTCAGGAGGGTCCTGAACAGAAGGTAAAATTCTATTTTTCAAGAGAGTCGTGTACGTTAAGTAGAATCCTATTTTTCAAGAGAGTCCTGAACAAAAAGTAAACTCTAAATTTTTAGGAGTGTCCTGAACATAAAGCAAAATAGGATTTTGTCAGGAGGGTCCGCAACAGGAAGTAAAATCCCATATTTTAGGAGGGTCCTGAGCAGAAAGTAAAATCCCATTTTTCAGGAGGTTTCTGAGCAGAAAGTAAAATCCCATTTTTTCAGGAGGGTCCTGAGCAGGAAGTAAAATCCCATTTTTCAGGAAGGTCCTGAACAAAAGCAAAATCCCATTTTTCAGGAGTGTCCTGTACATAAAGTAATATCCCATTTTTTCAGGAGGGTCTTGGACAGAAAGTAAAATCCCATTTTTCAGAAGGGTCCTGAACAAAAGCAAAATCCCATTTTTCAGGAGGGTCCTGTACATAAAGTAATATCCCATTTTTCAGGAGGGTCATAAACAATAAGTAAAGTCCCATTTTTCAGGATGGTCCTGGACAGAAAGTAAAATCCCATTTTTCAAGAGCATCCTAATTATAAAATGAAATCCCATTTTTCTGAAGGGTCCTGAACAGAAAGTAAAATCCTATTTTTCAGGAGGGTTTTGGACCGAAAGTAAAATCCCATTTTTTAGGAGCGTCCTGGACAGAAAGTAAAATCCCATTTTCCAGTAGGGTCCTGCACATATAGTAAATATCCATTTTTTAGTAGGGTCCTGGACATAAATTAAATACCCATTTTTCAGTAGGGTCCTGGACATAAAGTAAATAACCATTTTTCAGTAGGGTCCTGAACATAAAGTAAAATCCATTTTTCAGGAGGGTCCTGAACATAAAATAAAATCCCATTTTTTAGGAGAGTCCTGGACATAAAGTAAAATTCCATTTTTTAGGAGTGTTTTTAACAGAAATTAAATTCCCATTTTTCAGGAGGTTCCTAAACATAAAGTAAAATCTTATTTTTCAGGAAGGTCCTGAACAGAAAGTAAAGTCCCATTTTGTAGGATGGTCCTAGACAGAAAGTAAAATACCATTTTTCAGGAGGATCCTGAACATAAATTAAAATCCTATTTTTCAGCAGGGTCCTGAACATAAAGTAAAATCTCATTTTTCAGGAGGGTCCTGGACATAAAGTAAAATCCTATTTTTAAGAAAGGCCTTGAACAAAAGTAAAATCCCATTTTCATGAGGGTCCAAAACAAAAAGTAAAATCCCATTTTTTAGGAGGGTCCTGAACATAAGCAAAATCCCATTTTTCAGGAGGGTCCTGTACATAAAGTAAAATTCCATTTTTTCAAGAGGGTCCTGAACAGAAAGTAGTCTCATTTTTCAGGAGGACCTGGACAAAAAGTAAAATCCCATTTTTCAGGAGCTTCCTGAATATGAAATGAAATCCCATTTTTCTGGAGGATCCTAAACAGAAAGTAAAATCTCATTTTTTAGGAGGGTCCTGGACTGAAAGTAAAATCCCATTTTTTAGGAGGGTTCTGGACAGAAAGTAAAATCCTATTTTTCAGGAGGCTCCTGGACCGAAAGTAAAATCCCATTTTTCAGCAGGGTCCTGAACATAAAGTAAAATCACATTTTCAGGAGGATCCTGAACATAAAGTAAAATCCATTTTTTTAGGAGAGTCCTGGACATAAAGTAAAATCCTATTTTCCAGGAGGGTCCTGGACAGAAAGTAAATTTCTATTTTTTAGGAGGGTTTTGAAGAGAAAGTAAATTCCCATTTTATAGGAAGTTCCTAAACATAAAGTAAAATCCTATTTTTCTAGAGGTTCCTGAATAGAAAGTAAAGTCCCATTTTTTGGGATGGTCCTGGACAGAAATTAAAATCATATTTTTCAGGATGGTTCTGAATATAAAAGGAAATCCCATTTTTCAGCGGGGTCCTGAACATAAAGTAAAATTCAATTTTTCAGGATGTTCCTAAACATAAATTAAAATACCATTTTTAAAGAGGGTCTTGAACAAATGTAAAATCCTATTTTTCAAGAGGGCAAGGATAGAAACTAAAGTCCCATTTTTTAGGAGGGTCATAATCCGAAGGTTAATACTCATTTTTTAGGAGGTTCCTGAACAGAAAGTAAAATCCCATTTTTCAGAAAGGTCCTGAACATAAAGTGAAATCCCATTTTCCAGGATGGTCTATATAGAAGGTAAAATATCATTTTTCAGGAAGGTCCTGAACACAAGTAATGTCCTATTTTTTAGGAGGGTCCTAAACATAAAGTGAAATTCCATTTTTTCGGAGGGTCCTGAACAAAAGGTAAAATCCCATTTTTCAGGAGAGTCCTGAACAAAAGTAAATTCCTATTTATAGGCGGGTCCTGAACAAAAATTAAAATCCAATTTTTTAAGAGGGTCTGGAACAGAAAGTAAAATCCCATATTTTAGGAGGGTCCTGAACAGAAAGTAAAATCTCATTTTTCATGTGGGTCCTAAACAAAAGTAAAATCCCATTTTCTGAAGGGTCCTGAACAGAAAGTAAAATCCTATTTTTCAGGAGGGTTTTGGACCGAAAGTAAAATCCCATTTTTTAGGAGCGTCCTGGACAGAAAGTAAAATCCCATTTTCCAGTAGGGTCCTGCACATATAGTAAATATCCATTTTTTAGTAGGGTCCTGGACATAAATTAAATACCCATTTTTCAGTAGGGTCCTGGACATAAAGTAAATAACCATTTTTCAGTAGGGTCCTGAACATAAAGTAAAATCCATTTTTCAGGAGGGTCCTGAACATAAAATAAAATCCCATTTTTTAGGAGAGTCCTGGACATAAAGTAAAATTCCATTTTTTAGGAGTGTTTTTAACAGAAATTAAATTCCCATTTTTCAGGAGGTTCCTAAACATAAAGTAAAATCTTATTTTTCAGGAAGGTCCTGAACAGAAAGTAAAGTCCCATTTTGTAGGATGGTCCTAGACAGAAAGTAAAATACCATTTTTCAGGAGGATCCTGAACATAAATTAAAATCCTATTTTTCAGCAGGGTCCTGAACATAAAGTAAAATCTCATTTTTCAGGAGGGTCCTGGACATAAAGTAAAATCCTATTTTTAAGAAAGGCCTTGAACAAAAGTAAAATCCCATTTTCATGAGGGTCCAAAACAAAAAGTAAAATCCCATTTTTTAGGAGGGTCCTGAACATAAGCAAAATCCCATTTTTCAGGAGGGTCCTGTACATAAAGTAAAATTCCATTTTTTCAAGAGGGTCCTGAACAGAAAGTAGTCTCATTTTTCAGGAGGACCTGGACAAAAAGTAAAATCCCATTTTTCAGGAGCTTCCTGAATATGAAATGAAATCCCATTTTTCTGGAGGATCCTAAACAGAAAGTAAAATCTCATTTTTTAGGAGGGTCCTGGACTGAAAGTAAAATCCCATTTTTTAGGAGGGTTCTGGACAGAAAGTAAAATCCTATTTTTCAGGAGGCTCCTGGACCGAAAGTAAAATCCCATTTTTCAGCAGGGTCCTGAACATAAAGTAAAATCACATTTTCAGGAGGATCCTGAACATAAAGTAAAATCCATTTTTTTAGGAGAGTCCTGGACATAAAGTAAAATCCTATTTTCCAGGAGGGTCCTGGACAGAAAGTAAATTTCTATTTTTTAGGAGGGTTTTGAAGAGAAAGTAAATTCCCATTTTATAGGAAGTTCCTAAACATAAAGTAAAATCCTATTTTTCTAGAGGTTCCTGAATAGAAAGTAAAGTCCCATTTTTTGGGATGGTCTTGGACAGAAATTAAAATCATATTTTTCAGGATGGTTCTGAATATAAAAGGAAATCCCATTTTTCAGCGGGGTCCTGAACATAAAGTAAAATTCAATTTTTCAGGATGTTCCTAAACATAAATTAAAATACCATTTTTAAAGAGGGTCTTGAACAAATGTAAAATCCTATTTTTCAAGAGGGCAAGGATAGAAACTAAAGTCCCATTTTTTAGGAGGGTCATAATCCGAAGGTTAATACTCATTTTTTAGGAGGTTCCTGAACAGAAAGTAAAATCCCATTTTTCAGAAAGGTCCTGAACATAAAGTGAAATCCCATTTTCCAGGATGGTCTATATAGAAGGTAAAATATCATTTTTCAGGAAGGTCCTGAACACAAGTAATGTCCTATTTTTTAGGAGGGTCCTAAACATAAAGTGAAATTCCATTTTTTCGGAGGGTCCTGAACAAAAGGTAAAATCCCATTTTTCAGGAGAGTCCTGAACAAAAGTAAATTCCTATTTATAGGCGGGTCCTGAACAAAAATTAAAATCCAATTTTTTAAGAGGGTCTGGAACAGAAAGTAAAATCCCATATTTTAGGAGGGTCCTGAACAGAAAGTAAAATCTCATTTTTCATGTGGGTCCTAAACAAAAGTAAAATCCCATTTTCTGGAGGTCCTTGCACAAAAGTAAAGTCCCTTTGTTCAAGAGGGTCCTGAACAGAAAGTAAAATCCCATTTTCCAGAAGGGTCCTGAACAAAAGTAAAATCCCATTTTTCAAGAGCGTGCTAAACAGAAAGTAAAATCCCATTTTTTATGGAGGGTCATGAACACAAAGTGAAGTATCATTTTTCAGGCCATTTTTCAGGAGGTTCTTGAACATAATGTAAAATCCCATTTTTCAGGAGGGTCCTGAACAGAAAGTAAAATATCATTTTTTTAGGAGGGTCCTGAATATAAAGTGAAATCCCTTTTTTAGGAGGGTCCTGTACAGAAGGTAAAATCCCATTTTTCATGAGGTTCTGAACAAAAGTGAATTCTTATTTTTCAGGAGGGTCCTTAACAGAAAGTAAAATCTCATTTTTTAGGAGGGTCCTGAACAAAAAGTAAAATTCGATTTTCCAGAAGGGTCCTGAACAGAAAGTAAAATCCCATTTTTCTTGAGGGTCCTGATCAAAAGTAAAATCCCATTTTATGGATAGCCCTGAAAAAAAGTAGAATCCTATTTTTTAGGAGGGTCCCAAACAAAAGGTAAATTCCCATTTTTTAGAAGAGTCCTGGACATAAAGTAAAATTTTATTTTCTAGGAGGGTCCTGGACAGAAAGTAAATTTCCATTTTGCTGGAGGGACCTGGACAGAAAGTAAAATCCCATTTTTCAGAAGGGTGCTGAACAGAAAGTAAAGTCCCATTTTTTAGGATGGTCCTGGACAGAAATTAAAATCTCATTTTTCAGGAGGGTCCTGAATATAAACTGGAAACCCATTTTTCAGGAGGGTCCTGGACATAATGTAAAATCCTCATTTTTCAGGAGGGTCCTGAACAGAAAGTAAAGTCCCATTTTTCAAGAGGATCTTGGACAAAAAGTAAAATCCAATCTTTTAGAAGGGTCCTGGACAGAAAGTAAAGTCCCATTTTACAGGAGGGTCCTGGACATAAAGTAAAATCTTATTTTTTAGGAGGGTCCTGGATACAAAGTAAAATTCCATTTTTCAGGAGGGTCCTGTACAGAATGTAAAATCTGATTTTGCAGAAGGGTCTAGGACAGAAAGTAAAATCTCTTTTTTCAGGAAGATCCTAGACAGAAAGTAAAGACCCATTTTTTAGGCGGGCCTGGACAGAAAGTAAAATCTCATTTTTTAGGAGGGTCCTAGACAGAAAGTTAAATCTTATTTTTCAGGAGGGTTCTGAACAGAATGTAAAGTCCCATTTTTTAGGATGGTCCTGGACAAAAAGTAAAATCCCATATTTTGGAGGGTCCTAAATATTAAATGATATCCCATTTTTCAGGAGGGTCCTGAATTGAAAGTAAAGTCCTAAAAAATGAAATCCCATTTTTCAGCAGGGTCCTGAACATATAGTAAAATCCCATTTTTTAGGAGGGTCCTGGACATAAAGTAAAATCCCATTTTTAAGAAGAGCCTTGAACAAAAGTAAAATCCAATTTTCACAAGGGTCCTGAATAGAAAGTAAAATTCCATTTTTCAGGAGGGTCCTGAACAAAAGCAAAATCCCATTTTTTAGGAGGGCCATGTTGATAAAGTTAAATCTTATTTTTCAGGAGGGTTCTGAACAGAAAGTAAAGTCCCATTTTTCAAGATGGTCCTGGACAGAAAGTAAAATCCTATTTTTCAGGAGTGTCCTGAATATAAAATGAAATCCTATTTTTTTGGAGGGTTCTGAACAGAAAGTAAAATCCCTTTTTTCAGTAGGGTCCTAGACAGAAAGTAAAATCCCATTTTTTAGAAGGGTTCTCGACAGAAAGTAAAATCCCATTTTTCAGGAGGGTCCTGGACAGAATATAAAATTCTCATTTTTTAGGAGGGTCCTGAACAGTAAGTGAAGTCCTATTTTTCTGGAGTATCTTGGACAGAAAGTAAAATCCAATCTTTTAGAATGGTCCTGGACAGAAAGTAAAGTCCCATTTTACAAGAGGGTCCTGGATAGAAAGTAAAATCTCATTTTTCAGGAGGGTCCTGGACAGAAAGTAAAATCCCATTTTTCAGGAGGGTCCTGTGCAGAATGTAAAATCTTATTTTGTAGAAGGGTCTTGTAAAGAAAGTAAAGTCATATTTTCCAGGAGAGTCCTGGACAGAAAGTAAAATCTCTTTTTTAGAAAGGTCCTAGACAGAAAGTAAAGACCTATTTTTTAGGAGGGCCTGGACAGAAAGTAAAATTCCATTTTTTAGGAGGGTCCTTGACAGAAAGGTAAATCTCATTTTTCAGGAAGGTTCTGAACAGAAAGTAAAGTCTCATTTTTTAGGATGGTCCTGGACAAAAAGTAAAATCCCATTTTTCAGGAGGGTCCTAAATATTAAATGAAATTCCATTTTTTAGTAGGGTCCTGAACACAAAGTAAATTCCTATTTTTCAGGAAGGTCTTGGACCGAAAGTAAAATCCCATTTTTTAGGAGGGTCCTAGACAGAAAGTAAAATCCAATTTTTCAAGAGTGTCCTGGACATGAAGTAAATATCCATTTTTAGTGAGGTCCTGGACATAAAGTAAATACCCATTTTTCAGTAGGGACCTGAACATAAAGTAAAATCCATTTTTCAGGAGGGTCCTGAACATAAAGTAAAATCTCATTTTTTTTGGAATGTCCTGGAAATAAAGTAAAATCCTATTTTCCAGGAGGGGCCTGGACAAAAAGTAAATTTGCATTTTTTAGGAGGGTTTTGAACAGAAAGTAAATTGCCATTTTTCAGGATGTTCAAAAACATAAAGTAAAATCCTATTTTTCAGGAGGGTCCTGAACAGAAAGTAAAGTCCCATTTTTTTTGGATGGTCCAGTACAGAAAGTAAAATCCCATTTTTCAAGAGGGTCCTGAACATAATGTAAAATCTTATTTTTTAGGAGGGTCCTGGACAAGATGTAAAATTCATTTTTTCAGAATGTTCCTAAGCATAAAGTAAAATCCCATTTTTAAAGAGGGTCCTGAACAAACGTAAAATCTAATTTTTCAGGAGGGGCCAGGACGGAAACCAAAGTCCCATTTTTTAGGAGGGTCATAAACCGAAGGTTAAATCCCATTTTTCAGGAGGTTCCTGAACCGAAAGTAAAATCCCATTTTTCAGAAGGGTTCCGGAACATAAAGTAAAATCTCATTTTTCAAGTGGGTCCTGAATAGAAGGTAAAATCTAATTTTTCAAGAGGGTCCTGTACATAAAGTAAAATCCTTATTTTCAAGAGTGTCCTGAACAGAATGTAAAATACCATTTTTCAGGAGTGTCGTGAACATAAAGTGAAATCCCATTTTTCAGGAGTGTCCTGAACAAAAGTAAAATCCCATTTTTCAGGAGGGTTCGGAACAAAATTAAATTCCCTAGGAGGGTCCAGAACAGAAATTAAAATCCTATTTTTCAGGAGGATCTGGAACAGAAATTAAAATCCCATATTTTAGAAGGGTCTTGAGCAGAAAGTAAAATCCCATTTTTCAAGAGGGTCCTAAACAAAAGTAAAATCCCATTTTCTGGAAGGCCTTGCGCAAAATTAAAATCTCATTTTTCAAGAGGGTCCTGAATACAAAGTAAAATCCCATTTTCCAGGAGGGTACTGAACAAAAGTAAAACCCATTTTTCAGGAGAGTCCTAAACAGAAAGTAAAATCCCATTTTTTATGGAGTGTCTTGAACACAAGGTGATATCCTATTTTTCAGGAGGGTCCGGAACAGAAGGTAAAATCCCATTTTTCGGGAGGATCCTGAACATAAAGAAAAATCCCATTTTTCAGGAGGGTCCTGAACAGAAAGTAAAATCTTAATTTTCATGAGGGACCCGAACAGAAAGTAATGTACTATTTTTCAGGAGGGTCCTGGACAGAAAGTAAAATGCCATTTTCCAGAAGGGTCCTAAGCAGAAAGTAAAATGCCATTTTCCTGGAGGGTCCTGAAAAAACGTAAAATCCCATTTTCTGGATTGCCCTGAACAAACGTAAAATTCCATTTTTCAGGAGGGTCCCGAACAGAAGGTAAATTCCTATTTTTCAGTAGGGTCCTTAACAGTAAGCAAAATCCTATTTTCTAGAAATGTCCAGAACAGAAAGTCAAATTCCATTTTTCAGGGGAGTCCTGAATAGAACGTAAAATCCCATTTTTTTGGAGGGTTCTGAGCAGAAAGTAAAATATCATTTTTCTGGAGGGTTTTGGATATAAAAGAAAATCCCATTTTTCTGGAGGGTCTTGGACAGAAAGTAAAGTCCTATTTTTCAGGAGGATCCTGAATAGAAAGTAAAATCCCATTTTTTCGGAGGATCCTGAACAGAAAGTAAAATCCTAATATCTAGGAAGGTCTTGGACAGAAAGTATAATCCCATTTTTTTGGAGGGTCCTGGATAGAAGGTAAAATCCCATTTTCCAGGAGGGTCCTGAATAGAAAGTAAAGTTCCATTTTTTAGGAGGGTCCTGGATAGAAAGTAAAGTCCCATTTTTCAAGAGGATCCTGGACAGAAAGTAAAATCCTAATTCTATGGAAGGTCCTTAACAGAAAGTAAAGTCTCATTTTTTAGGAGGGTCCTGAACAAAAAGTAAAATGTCCTTTTCCAGAAGGGTCCTGAACAGAAAGTAAAATGCCATTTTTCTAGAGAGTCCTAAATTGAAAGTAAAATCCCATTTTTTCAGGAGGGTCCTGAACAAAAGTAAAATTGCATTTTTCAGGAGGGTTCTAAACAGAAAGTAAAATCCAACTTTTTATGGAGGGTCTTGAAAACAAAGTGAAATCCCATTTTTCAGGAGGGTACCGTACAGAAGGTAAAATCCCATTTTTTAGAAAGTTCTTGAACACAAAGTAAAATCCCATTTTGTAGGAGTGTCCTGTACAGAATGTAAATTCTCATTTTTCAAGAGGGTCCTTAACAGAAAGTAAACTCCCATTTTTTAGGAGGATCCTGAACAAAAAGTAAAATTCCATTTTCCAGAAGTGTCCTGAACAGAACGTAAAATCCCATTTTTCTGGAGGGTCCTGAACAAAAGTAAAATCCCATTTTTTGGATGGCCTTGAGCTAAAGTGGAATCCTATTTTTCAGGAAGATACCAAACAGAAGGTAAATTCCTATTTTGTAGGAGAATCCTGGACATAACGTAAAATCATATTTTCCAGGAGGGTCCTGGACTGAGAGTAAATTTTCCTTTTTTAGGAATGTTTTGAACAGAAAGTAAATTACCATTTTTGAAGTTGTTCCTAATCATAGAGTAAAATCCATTTTTCAGGAGGGTCCTGAACAGAAAGTCAAGTCCTATTTTTTAGGATGGTCCTAGACAAAAATTAAAATCCCATTTTTCAGGAGGGTCCTGAATATAAAATAAAATCCCATTTTTTAGTAGGGTCCTGAACATAAAGTAAAATTCCATTTTTCAGGAGGGTCCTGGACATAAAGTAAAATCCCATTTTTAAGAACAGCCTTGAACAAAACTAAAATCCCATTTTCATGAGAGTCCTGAACAAAATGTAAAATCCCATTTTTCAGGAGGGTCCTGGACAAAAGTAAAATCCTATTTTTTAGGAGGGTTCTGTTCATTAAGTAAAATCCCATTTTTCAGGAGACCCTGAACAGAAAGTAAAGTCCGATTTTTCATGATGGTCCTAGACAGAAAGTAAAATACCATTTTTCTGGAGCTTCCTGATTATAAAATGAAATCCCATTTTTCTGGAGGATCCTGAACAGAAAGTAAAATCGCATTTTTCAGTAGGGTCCTGGACAGAAAGTAAAATCCCATATTTTCGAAGGGTTCTGGATAGAAAGTAAAATCTTATTTTTTAGAAGTGTCCTGAACAGAAAGTAAAGTCCCACTTTTCAGGAGGATCTTAGACAAAAAGTAAAATCTAATCTTTGATAAGGATCCTGGATAGAAAGTAAATCCCATTTTCTGGAGGGCATTGCACAATAGTAAAATCCCATTTTTCAAGAGGGTCCTGAACGGAAAGTAAAATCCCATTTTTCAGGAGGGTCCTGAACAGAAAGTAAGAACTCATTTTTCAGGAGGGTCCTGATAATAAAGTGAAATCCCATTTTTTAGGCGGGTCTTAAACAGAAGGTACAATTCCATTTTTCAGGAGGGTCCTAAACAAAAGTAAAGTCTCATTTTTCAGGAAGGTCCTTATCAAAAAGTAAAGTCTTATTTTTTAGGAGGGTCCTGAACAAAAAGCAAAATGTCATTTTCTGGTAGGGTCCTAAACAGAAAGTAAAATGCCATTTTCCTGGAGGGTCTTGAACAAAAGTAAAATCCCATTTTCTGGATGGCCCAGAAAAAAAGTAAAATTCCATTTTTTCAGAAGGGTCCCGAACAGAAGGTAAATTTCCATTTTTCAGGAGGGTCCTCAACAAAATTAAAATCCCATTATTCAGGAGGCTCCTGAACAGAAAGCAAAATCCCATTTTTCAGGAGGGTCCTTAACAGTAAATAAAATCTCATTTTCCAGAAATGTCCTGAAAAGAAAGTCAAATTCCATTTTATAGGAGGGTTCTGAACAGAAAGTAAAATATCATTTTTTTGGAGGGTTTTGGATAGAAAGTAAAATTCCATTTTTCAGGAGGGTCTTGGACAGAAAGTAAAGTCCTATTTTTCAAGAGGATCCTGAACAGAAAGTAAAATCCTATTTTTAAGGAGAATCCTGAACAGAAAGTAAAATCTCATTTTTCAGGAGGGTCTTGGACAGAAAGTGTAATCCCATTTTGTAGGAGGGTCCTGGATAGAAGGTAAAATCCTATTTTATAGGAGGGTTCTGAACAAAAAGTAAAATATCATTTTTTCGGAGGGTTTTGGACAGAAAGTAAAATTTCATTTTTCAGGAGGGTCTTGGACAGAAAGTAAAGTCCTATTTTTCAATAGAATCCTGAACAGAAAGTAAAATCCCATTTTTCAGGAGAATCGTGAACAGAAAGTAAAATCTCATTTTTCAGCAGGGTCTTGGACAGAAAGTATAATCCCATTTTTTAGGAGGGTCCTGGATAGAAGGTAAAATCCCATTTTTCAGGAGGGTCCTGAATAGAAAGTAAAGTACCACTTTTTAGGTTGGTCCTGGACAGAAATTAAAGTCCCATTTTTCAAGAGGATCCTGGACAGAAAGTAAAATCCCAATTCTATGGAGGGTCCTGAACAGAAATTAAAATCCCATTTTTTAGGAGGGTACGAAACCAAAAGTAAAATCCCATATTTTAGGAGGGTCCTGAGTAAAAAGTAAAATCCCATTTTTCAAGAGAGTCCCAAACAGAAATTAAAATCCAATTTTTCAGGAGGGTCCTGGACATAAAGTAAAATCCCATTTTTAAGAACAGCCTTGAACAAAACTAAAATCCCATTTTCATGAGAGTCCTGAACAAAATGTAAAATCCCATTTTTCAGGAGGGTCCTGGACAAAAGTAAAATCCTATTTTTTAGGAGGGTTCTGTTCATTAAGTAAAATCCCATTTTTCAGGAGACCCTGAACAGAAAGTAAAGTCCGATTTTTCATGATGGTCCTAGACAGAAAGTAAAATACCATTTTTCTGGAGCTTCCTGATTATAAAATGAAATCCCATTTTTCTGGAGGATCCTGAACAGAAAGTAAAATCCCATTTTTCAGTAGGGTCCTGGACAGAAAGTAAAATCCCATATTTTCGAAGGGTTCTGGATAGAAAGTAAAATCTTATTTTTTAGAAGTGTCCTGAACAGAAAGTAAAGTCCCACTTTTCAGGAGGATCTTAGACAAAAAGTAAAATCTAATCTTTGATAAGGATCCTGGATAGAAAGTAAATCCCATTTTCTGGAGGGCATTGCACAATAGTAAAATCCCATTTTTCAAGAGGGTCCTGAACGGAAAGTAAAATCCCATTTTTCAGGAGGGTCCTGAACAGAAAGTAAGAACTCATTTTTCAGGAGGGTCCTGATAATAAAGTGAAATCCCATTTTTTAGGCGGGTCTTAAACAGAAGGTACAATTCCATTTTTCAGGAGGGTCCTAAACAAAAGTAAAGTCTCATTTTTCAGGAAGGTCCTTATCAAAAAGTAAAGTCTTATTTTTTAGGAGGGTCCTGAACAAAAAGCAAAATGTCATTTTCTGGTAGGGTCCTAAACAGAAAGTAAAATGCCATTTTCCTGGAGGGTCTTGAACAAAAGTAAAATCCCATTTTCTGGATGGCCCAGAAAAAAAGTAAAATTCCATTTTTTCAGAAGGGTCCCGAACAGAAGGTAAATTTCCATTTTTCAGGAGGGTCCTCAACAAAATTAAAATCCCATTATTCAAGAGGCTCCTGAACAGAAAGCAAAATCCCATTTTTCAGGAGGGTCCTTAACAGTAAATAAAATCTCATTTTCCAGAAATGTCCTGAAAAGAAAGTCAAATTCCATTTTATAGGAGGGTTCTGAACAGAAAGTAAAATATCATTTTTTTGGAGGGTTTTGGATAGAAAGTAAAATTCCATTTTTCAGGAGGGGCTTGGACAGAAAGTAAAGTCCTATTTTTCAAGAGGATCCTGAACAGAAAGTAAAATCCTATTTTTAAGGAGAATCCTGAACAGAAAGTAAAATCTCATTTTTCAGGAGGGTCTTGGACAGAAAGTGTAATCCCATTTTGTAGGAGGGTCCTGGATAGAAGGTAAAATCCTATTTTATAGGAGGGTTCTGAACAAAAAGTAAAATATCATTTTTTCGGAGGGTTTTGGACAGAAAGTAAAATTTCATTTTTCAGGAGGGTCTTGGACAGAAAGTAAAGTCCTATTTTTCAATAGAATCCTGAACAGAAAGTAAAATCCCATTTTTCAGGAGAATCGTGAACAGAAAGTAAAATCTCATTTTTCAGCAGGGTCTTGGACAGAAAGTATAATCCCATTTTTTAGGAGGGTCCTGGATAGAAGGTAAAATCCCATTTTTCAGGAGGGTCCTGAATAGAAAGTAAAGTACCACTTTTTAGGTTGGTCCTGGACAGAAATTAAAGTCCCATTTTTCAAGAGGATCCTGGACAGAAAGTAAAATCCCAATTCTATGGAGGGTCCTGAACAGAAATTAAAATCCCATTTTTTAGGAGGGTACGAAACCAAAAGTAAAATCCCATATTTTAGGAGGGTCCTGAGTAAAAAGTAAAATCCCATTTTTCAAGAGGGTCCCAAACAGAAATTAAAATCCAATTTTTCAGGAGGGTCCTGAACAGAAATTAAAATCTTATTTTTTAGGAAGGTCCTGAATATAAAGTGAATTCCCAGTTTTTAGAAAGGTCTGAAACAGAAGGTAAAATCTTATTTTTCAGGAGGGTCCTGAACAAAAGTCTAGTGCCATTTTTCAGGAGAGTCCTTAACAGAAAGTAAAGTCTCATTTTTAAGGAGGGTCCTGAACAAAAAGTAAAATTCCATTTTTTCCAGAAGGGTCCTGAACAAAAAGTAAAATGGCACTTTTCTGGAGAGTCCAAAATAGAAAGTAAAATTCCATTTTTTCAGGAGGGTCCTGAACAAAAGTAAAATCGCATTTCTTAGGAGGGTCCTAAACAGAAAGTAAAATCCAATTTTTTAAGGAGGGTCCTGAACACAAAGTGAAATCCCATTTTTCAGGAGGGTCCCGAACATAAGGTAAAATCCCATTTTTTAGAAGGGTCTTGAACATAAAGTAAAATCCCATTTTTTAGGAGTGTCCTGAACAGAAGGTAATATCCCATTTTTCAAGAGGGTCCTGAACAAAAGTCAAATCTTATTTTTCAGGACGGTCATTAACAGAAAGTTAACTCCCATTTTTTAGGAGGGTCCTCAACAAAAAGTAAATTCCATTTTCCAGAAAGGTCCTGAACAGAAAGTAAAATCGCATTTTTCTGGAGGGTCCTGAACAAACATAAAATCCTATTTTTTGTATGTCCCTAAGCAAAAGTGGAATCCCATTTTTTAGGAAGGTCCCAAACAGAAGGTCAATTCCCATTTTTTAGGAGAATCCTGGACATAAAGTAAAATCCTATTTTCCAGGAGGGTCCTGGACACAAAGTAAATATCCATTTTTAAGGAGGGTTTTGAACAGAGAGTAAATTCCCATTTTTCGAGTTGTTCCTAAACATAAAGTCAAATCCCATTTTTCAGGAGAGTCCTGAACAGAAAGTAAAGTCCCATTTTTTGGGATGGTCCTACACAGAAATGAAAATCCCATTTTTCAAGAGGGTCCTAAATATAGAATGAAATCCTACTGTAGGGTCATGAACATAAAGTAAAATCCCATTTTCCAGGAGGGTCCTGGACATAAAGTAGAATCCCATTTTTAAGAAGAGCCTTGAACAAAACTAAAATCCTATTTTCATGAGGGTCCTGAACAGAAAGTAAAATCCCATTTTTCAGAAGGGTCCTGGACAAAAGCAAAATCCCATTTCTTAGAAAGGTTCTGTTCTTTGAGAAAAATCCCATTTTTCAGGAGGGTTTTGAACAGAAAGTAAAGTCCCATTTTTCATGATGGTCCTGGACAGAAAGTAAAATACCATTTTTCAGGAGCGTCCTGAATATAAGATAAAATCCCATTTTTCTGAAAGTTCCTGAACAGAAAGTAAAATCTCGTTTTTCAGTAGGGTCCTGGAAAGAAAGTAAAATCCCATTTTTTAGAAGGGTTCTATATAGAAAGTAAAATCTCATTTTTCAGGAATGTCCTCAACAGAAAGTAAAATACCATTTTCTGGAGGGCCTTGCACAAAAGTAAAATCCCATTTTTCGAGAGGGTCCTGAACAGAAAGTAAAATCCCATTTTTCAGGAAGGTCCTGAACAGAAAGTAAAATCTCATTTTTCAGGAGGGTTCTGAATATAAAGTGAAATCCCATTTTTAGGAGGGTCCTTAACAGAAGGTACAATCTTATTTTTCAGGAGGGTCCTGAACAAAGGTAATGTCTCATTTTTCAGGAGGGTCCTTATCAAAAAGTAAAGTCTGATTTTTTAGGAGGGTCCTGAACAAAAAGTAAATCGCCATTTTCTGGGAGCGTCCTTAACAGAAAGTAAAATGCCATTTTTCTGGAGAGTCCTGAACAAAAGTAAAATCCCATTTTTTTGATGACCCTGAACAAAAGTAAAATTCCATTTTTCAGAAGGGTCCCGAACAGAAGGTAAATTTCCATTTTTCAGGAGGGTCCTGAACAAAATTAAAATCCCATTTTTCAGTGGGCACCTGAACAGAAAGCAAAATCCCATCTTTGAAGAGGGTCCTTAACAGTAAGTAAAATCCCATTTTTCAGAAAGTCAAATTCTATTTATCAGGGGGGACTAAACAGAACATAAAATCCCATTTTATAGGTGGGTTCTGAACATAAAGTAAAATATCATTTTTCCGGAGGGTTCTAGATATAAAGTAAAATTCCATTTTTCCGGAGGGTCTTGCACAGAAAGTAAAGTCCTATTTTGAACAGAAAGTAAAATCCCAATTTTCAGGAGGATCCTGAACAGAAAGCAAAATCCCATTTTCCAGGAGGGTCTTGGACAGATAGTATAATCCCATTTTTAAGGAGGGTCCTAGATAAAAGGTAAAATCCCATTTTTCAGGAGGGTCCTGAATAGAAAGTAAGGTCCTAATTTTTAGCAGGGCCTTGGACATAAAGTAAAATCCCATTTTTCAGGAGGCTCCTGGATAGAAATGAAAATGACATTTTCAGGAGGGACCTGGACAGAATGTAAAATCACATTTTTCAGGAGGGTCTTGAACAGAAAGTAAAGTACCATTTTTAAGGAGGATACTAGACAGAAAGTAAAATCCAATTTTTATGGAGGGTCTTGGACAGAAAGTAAAGTCCCATTTTTCCGGAGGGTCCTGGACAAAAAGTAAAATTCCATTTTTCAGGAGGGTCCTCAACGGAATGTAAAATCCTATTTTTCTGGAGGTTCCTGTATTGTTAGTAAAATCTCATTTTTCAGGAGGGTCCTGAACAGAAAGTAAAAATAAAGAAAAATCTCATTTTTCAGGTGGGTCCTAAACAGAAAGTAAAGTCCTATTTTTCAGGGGGTTCCTAGACAAATAGTAAAATCCCATTTTTTAGGAGGGTCCTTGACGGAAAGTAAAGTCTTATTTTTCAGGAGGGTCCTGGACAGAAAGTAAAATCCTATTTTTCAGGAGGGTCCTGGACAGAAAAAATAATATTATTTTTCAAGAGGGTCCTTAACAGAAAGTAAAGTCCTATTTTTTTGGGTTGTCCTAGACAGAAAACAATATCCTATTTTTCAGGAAGATCCTGAATATAAATAAAATCCTATGTTTCTGGACGGTCCTGAACAAAAAGTAAAATCTCATTTTTCAGGAAGGTCTTGAACAAATGTAAAGTCCTATTTATTAGGAGTTCCTGAACATAAAGTGAAATTCCATTTTTCCAGAGGGTCCAGAACAAAAGGTAAAATTCTATTTTTCAGGAGGGTCCTGAACAAAAGTAAATTCCCATTTTTAGGAGGGTCCTGAACAGAAAGCAATATCCGATTTTTTAGGAGGGTCCTGGACAGAAAGTAAAATCCCATTTTTCAGGAGGGTCCTGTACAGAATGTAAAATCTCATTTTCCAGGAGGGTCCCGAACAGAAAGTAATGTACTATTTTTCAGGAGGGTCCTGGACAAAAAGTAAAATTTTATTTTTCAGAAAGGTCCTAGAGAGAAAGTAAAGTCCCATTTTATAGGAGGGCCAGGACAAAATGTAAAATCCCATTTTTTAGGAGAGTCCTAGACAGAAAGTAAAATTCCATTTTTCAGGAGGGTCCTGAACAGAAAGTAAAATTCCATTTTTCTGGAGGGTCCTGAATATAAAATGAAATCCTATTTTTTGGAGTGTCCTGAATAGAAAGTAAAATCCTTTCTTTCAGGAGGGTCTTGGATAGAAGGTTTAATTCTATTTTTTAGGAGGGTCCTAGACAGAAAGTGAAATCTGATTTTTTTAGGAGGGTCCTGGATATAAAGTAAATTTCCATTTTAAAGGAGGGTCCTGAACATAAAGTAAAATCCATATTTCAGGAGGGTCTTGAATATAAAGTAAAATCCCATTTTTCAGGAGAGTCCTGGACATAAAGTAAAACCCATTTTTCAGGAAGGTCCTGAACAAAAGTAAATTCCCATTTTTAGGAGGGTCCTGAATAGAAAGTAATGTCCTAATTTTTAGCAGGGCCTTGGACATAAGGTAAAATTCTATTTTTCAGGAGGGTCTTGGACAGAATGTTAAATCCCATTTTTCAGGAGGGTCTTCAACAGAAAGTAAAGTCCCATTTTTCAGGAGGATTCTGGACAGAAAGTAAAGTCCCATTTTTATGGAGGGTCTTGGACAGAAAGTAAAGTCCCATTTTTCAGGAGGGTCCTGGACAAAAAAAAAATTCCATTTTTCTGGAGGGTCCTGAACAGAAAGTAAAATCCTATTTTTCTGGAGGTTCCTGTATAGTAAGTAAAATCTCATTTTTCAGGAGGGTCCTGAACAGAAAGTAAAAATAAAGAAAAATCTCATTTTTCAGGAGGGTCCTAAGCAGAAAGTAAAGTCCTATTTTTCAGGGGGGTCCTAGACAATTAGTAAAATCCCATTTTTCAGGAGGGTCCTTGACGGAAAGTAAAGTCTTATTTTTTAGGAGGATCCTGGACAGAAAGTAAAATCCTGTTTTTCATGAGGGTCCTGGACAGAATAATAATCCTATTTTTTTCAAGAGGGTCCTTAACGGAAAGTAAAGTCCTATTTTTTTGTGTGATCCTAGACAGAAAGAAAAATCCTATGTTTCTGGAGGGTCTTGAACAAAAAGTAAAATCTCATTTTTCAGGAAGGTCTTGAACAAAAGTAAAGTCCTATTTTTTAGGAGGTCCTGAACATAAAGTGAAATTCTATTTTTCCAGAAGGTGCTGAACAAAAGGTAAAATCCCATTTTTCAGGAGGGTCCTAAACAAAAGTAAATTCCCATTTTTAGGAGGGTCCTAGACAGAAAGTAAAATATGATTTTTTAGGAGGGTCCTGGAAAGAAAGTAAAATCCCATTTTTCAGGAGGGTCCTGTACAGAATGTAAAATCTCTTTTTTCAGGAGGGTCCCTAACATAAAGTAATGTACTATTTTTCAGGAGGGTCCTGGACAAAAAGAAAAATTTTATTTTTCAGCAAGGTCCTATAGAGAATGTAAAGTCCCATTTTATAGGAGGGCCTGGACAAAAAGTAAATTCCTATTTTTAAGGAGGGTCCTGAATATAAAGTAAAATCCCATTTTTCCCGGAGGGTCCTGAATATAAAGTAAAATCCCATTTTTCAGGAGAGTCCTGTACATAAAGTAAAATCCCATTTTCCCGGAGGGTCCTGGACAAAATGTAAATTTCCATTTTTCAGGAGGGTCTTGAAAAGAAAGTCATTTCTCATTTTTTAGGAGAGTCCTAAACATAAAGTAAAATTCCATTTTTCAGGAGGGTCCTGGACAGAAAGTAAAATTCTATTTTTTAGGAGGGTACTGAACAAAAAGTAAAATCCAATTTTTCAGCAGGGTCCTGAACATAAAGTAAAATTTCATTTTTTAGGAGGGTCCGGAACAATAGTAAAATCTCATTTTTCAGGAGTGTCTAGGACATAAAGTAAAATCCCATTTTTCAGAAGGTTACTGAACATAAAGTAAAATCTCATTTTTCAGGAGGGTCCTGAACAAAAGTAAAATCCCACTTTTCAGAAGGGTCCTGAACAGAAAGTAAAATCCTATTTTTCAGGAGGGGCCTGGACAGAAAGTAAAGTCCTATTTATTAGGAGGGTCCTGAACAGAAGGTAAAATCCCATTTTTTCGGAGGGTCCTGTACATAAAGTAAAATTCTACTTTTTAGTAAGGTCCTGAACAGAAAGTAAAATATCATTTTTCAGGAGGGTCCTGGACAGAAAGTAAAGTCCCATTTTTCAAGAAGGTCCTGAACAAAATTAAAATCCTATTTTTTAGGAGGGCCTGAACATATAGTGAAATTCCATTTTTCTGGAGGGTCCTGAACAAAAGGTAAAATCCCAGTTTTCAGGAGGGTCCTTTACAAAAGTAAATTCCCATTTTTATGATGATCCTGAACAGAAATTAAAATCCTATTTTTCCGGATGGTCCAGAACAGAAAGTAAAATCCTATATTTTAGGAGGGTCCTGAGCAGAAAGTAAAATCCTATTTTTCAGGAGGGTCCTAAACAAAAGTAAAATCCCATTTTCTGGAGGGCCTTGCACAAAAGAAAAATCTCATATTTCAAGAGGGTCATGAACAGAAAGTAAAATCTAATTTTTCAGGAGGGTCCTGAATATAAAGTGAAATCCCATTTTTTAAGAGGGTCCTATACAGAAGGTAAAATCCTATTTTTCAGGAGGGTCCTTAACAAAAGTAAAGTCTCATTTTTTAGGAGGGTCCTTAACAGAAAGTAAAGTCTCATTTTTTGGGAGGGTCCTGGACAAAAAGTAAAATGCCATTTTCCAGAAGGGTTCTGAACAGATAGAAAAATGCCATTTTTCTAGAGGGTCCAAAACAAAAGTAAAATCTCATTTTCAGGATGGCCCCGAGCAAAAGTAAAATTCCATTTTTCAGGAGGGTCCCGAACAGAAGGTAAATTCCCATTTTTCAGGAGGGTCCTGAACAAAAGTAAAATCCCATTTTTTAGCAGGCTCCTGAATAGAAAACAAAATCCCATTTTTCAGGAGGGTCCTTATTAGTAAGTAAAATCCCATTTTTCAGGAGTGTCTTGAATTTAAAGTGAAATCCCATTTTTTAGGAGGGTCTTAAACAGAAGGTAAAAACCCATTTTTTAGGAGGGTCCTGAACAAAAGTAAAGTTTCATTTTTCAGGAGGGTCTTTAACAGAATGTAAAATCTCATTTTTCAAGAGGGTCTTGAACAGAAAATAAAATCCCATTTTTCAGGAGGTTCCTGTATGGAACATAAAATCTCATTTTTCAGGAGGATCCTAAACATAAAGTAAAGTCCCATTTTTCAGGAGGGTCCTGTACTGAAAGTAAAATACCATTTTTCAGGAAGGTCCTTGACATAAAATAAAGTCTTATTTTTCAGAAGAGTCCTGGACAGAATGTAGAATCCTATTTTTTAAGAGGGTCCTGGACAGAAAAATAATCTTATTTTTCTAGAGGGTAATTAACAGAAAGTACAGTCCTAATATTTTTGTTGGTCCTAGACAGATATCAAAATCCTATTTTTCAAGAAGGTCCTGAATATAAATGAAATCCCATTTTTTTGGAGGGTCTTGAACATAAAGTAAAATCTCATTTTTCAGGAATATCCTGAACAAAAGTAAATTCCCATTTTTAGGAGGGTCCAGAACAGAAATTAAAATCCTATTTTTTAGGAGGGTCCGAAATAGAAAGTAAAATTCCATATTTTAGGAGGGTCCTGTGTAGAAATTAAAATACCATTTTTCAGGAGGGACCTGGACAGAATGTAAAATCCCATTTTTCAGGAGAGTCTTAAACAGAATGTAAAGTCCCATTTTTCAGGAGTGTTCTAGACAGAAAGTAAAATCCCATTTTTATGGAGGGTCTTGGACAGAAAGTAAAGTCCCATTTTTCAGGAGGGTCCTGGACAGAAAGTAAAATTCCATGTTTCGGGAGGGTCCTAAACAGAAAGTAAAATCATATTTTTCTAGAGGTCCCTGTAGAGTAAGTAAAATCTCATTTTTCAGGAGGGTCCTGAACAAAAAGTAAAAAATAAAGAAAAATCTCATTTTTCAGGAGGGTCCTAAACAGAAAGTAAAGTCCTATTTTTCAGGGGGGTCCTAAACAAATAGTAAAATCCTATTTTTCAGGAGGGTCCTTGACGGAAAGTAAAGTCTTATTTTTCAGAAGGGTCCTGGTGATAACGCTCAATCTATAGCTCTCGTGGGAGTGTAAAGCGGTCGTTAGCAAATATAGAACCCAACCTGGGTTGGGTATCGATCTCTCAGGGAATAGCTTGGCCAACAAGTAAGCAAAATTACTAAACGTTTAGTGCAAGTCTCGTAAGAAGGGGGGATTGTGATGTGTAACCAAAACAATAAAGTAAAAGATGAAAATAGCAAAGTAAAAAGAGAAGGATTGTAACGTAAGTTGTAAACAATGAGAATTGAAGCATTGGGGTTATGTCCACCTCCTGAGTTATACGTCTCTATTGACTATGAGTGTGTAGAATTCCGACATGCATGTGCTTATAGAGAATTGTATTCGATGGTAAATCCAGGCATCTTTTGACCTATTCGAGGATTATTTCACTTTAACTCTTTCGAGCTTAAAGCGTGTCTAATGGTACAAATTCTCCAAGAGGTTAATCCAGTTACAACACTAACTGTTTAATAGTGAATTCAGGATGTGACCCTACTACCTTGACATAATCTCTTTTCCAGACAAATAACCTTTCTTTCGAACAAGTTAAATGTTATACTGGCGTATTCTTGCGTTCTCAACCACAAAGATTGTAGATTAAGATGAAGAGAATAATGATATAAGCATCATACGTGTCACGAACTCACAAACTCATAGTAATAGGTAGTATCTCAGTTGGCTTCCATAACCCCAACGGAGAAGTTTAGTTACCCATGAATGCGAAGGAGATCACGATTGACATTGTTGTTATACCACAAGATTGATTTATTTCGTGTAGCCAAAAAGTGGTAGGCGTTTAGGCGTGAATTCCTTAGCAAAGTAACGATTCTCTTGTTGCGGAAATTAAGAATAAATGAGTTAAAGAAGAAAAATAGAATTAATGGAAGAATTCGGATTTGAGAAGTAGAATGTATCTCTCCACTAAGGGAGGAATGTAAGAAGATGTATAGCAAGATAGGGTATTTATAATACCCATATCCTAATCCTACTAAGCTAATGAAATACTTAACCAAATCCTACTAAGCTAATGAAATACTTAACCCAATTGTACAAGGTTAATGTAACATTATCCAAATCCAAATAAACTAATGAAATACTTAACCCAATTGTACTAGGTTAATGTATTATTATCCTAATCCAAATAAGTTACTGCAAGTCCCCAAAGTCTTCAGAAATGTTGTTTTAGCCCGGGAGAGATTTTCCATGCATCACTTTTAGTCCTTAGGCGTCCAAGCTTCCTTTTCTCCTTCCGTGAAGCTTTCTTTGGCGTCAAGTAATCCATAAAATGCTGAATTCTGCATCATTTACACCTGAAACTTTGCTAATCATGTTCGTTAGCTCACTTACAGGAAAAAAGGACTAAAAGTGCATGAAATATATAATTTATTCTCGAAACATGGCACAAATATGGGCAAAATATATTGATATAGGCGCGTAATATCGCCTATCATCAACACCCCACACTTGAAGCTTTGTTAGTCCTCGAACAAAATATCATGTCCTTCTAAACATCAACTTAGGGTTTTACAGCAACCACACAAAATATTCGTCAAGACAGGCACAACAATTATCAACAAAGAGTAGTTTTCCGATCATTAGTAGAAACAGTTTAACCTCTAGTATAGACTCGTGATGGTGGTCAACTCATATTCAAAAGTTAAGGCACAAGGAATCATATACAACTACCCAAAACTCATCAACCATGTCTGTCTCACAATATGTTACCCATAATCACTCACAAGTATCGCGTACTTTTTTCAAACATGGGTATCAAAATATCCTTGCTCTCGCTCTCAAAAAGAATTCATATGCAACAACTGATGACCATAGGCTTGCCCTTAGTGTAATGCTCCACTAAATGTCAGAATACTAAGATTAGGATCAAATAGGTCTTTTACAGGTTGTAATGTAGGCTAAGGGACGGGTAGGACTATTTTGGCTAGAAATAGTGACTAAGTTCCTAAGCACTTTAATACATCACATTGTATCATTAACACTTTTCTTTCAAACAACCTTTCTACTTTCTTTTCTTCTACCACCCCTTTTCTCCTCTTTTGTTTTTCAATTTTAAGCATAACTCACTTTTCAGCTTTTTTTTCCTTTTTTCTTTTCATAACATACCTCTTATGATAGCACTTTCTTTTTCATAACGCATTCAGCACCAATGCAATTTAAAGCATCATACTCACCCAATTTTCTCTTATTTAATCACATGACTTTATACGTTAAAGCACTTAGGAATTTGGATCAAATTACGGTCTTGAAAAAATGGATTAGGCTTACATATGAGGTTGTCAAAGAAGTAGGTTAAAGGCTCAAAAGGGTTTAACTAGGATGATGTCCATGGGTAGGTAAAATGAAGGTAAACATGTATAGGTTGCCAAAGAAATGCCTAAATCATCTCCTAAACTTACACTCCTTATTTTCGCTTTGCATACATACTAGGCAAGTTCTAGCATCAGCTACAAACATAGAATATACTATTAATCTCACACACACAAGGCACATGGTCGACTTTATTAGAAGTAATATAGACTCTCGACCCAACAAGTGAAGGAATTGAACCACACAATATCACATAATGAGTCACAATTAGAGCCTAAACGTCTGAATAGTCATAATTATAGCACATACTCTTGTTATAGTCTCATGTTGCCTATTGGAATTATTTCATGCGAAGCTAAAAATATTTATTCCTAAAAAAACGACACAAAAGTAAAACAAAGTAAACAGAGTAAACAAACATAGATGAGATCGAGAAGTATAGCATACGATACCGCCACCCCACACTTAAACGGGACACTGCCCTCAGTGGAAAATAAATACGAAGAACCTGGTCAGTCGGACTCTTCCTCAATGTCAGGGGTCATACCCCTTTCATCGAAATCATCATAAGAGTCGTCGTCAGAGTTCTCCTCCTCGTCGAAGTCTGGAAAGCGTCGATTGTCATCGGTCGACACATCATCGTCTAGAGGTTCCTCAAAGTAAACGCCCACTCCACACATCTCTCGTGCATGCATGTTCATTGGATAGTTGTGGTCCAGCTGTTGGAGCTCTGCAGCAGTTGGAACACATCCACCACTCATCATAGTAAATCCTGTCATGCCATAAAGATGACGGAAGAAACTCTCATCAATAGCATGTCTCTCCGCAGTAGTAAGGTTGACACCATGAGTTGTTTTAGCATCTTTGACCTTTATGAGGTCAACCTTCTTCGGGTTATGTGGGAGTTTGTGATCAGCTGGTTTCTCTTTGATATCCTCCTTCCGCAAGATTGCTGTCCACAGATTACCAAAAGTGAAGTGGGACCTTTTGTGAAGTCTGGCCTTCCTCATTGTAGAGCGAATGATTGCCCCAAAGTTGATAGGGACATTCGTCATCAAAGCATAGACCAAACACACTCTATCTCTTGATATTTTGGTGTATTGAGTCCCAGGAATCAGGCATGAGTTGACAATACGCAACCAGATTCTTGTTTCCCTATTTAATGGAGCATAGGGGAAGGTGTTGTGTCGTTTGGTGTCTCGGTGTCTGCCCCACATTGCCATGGATCTACTTACAGAAAGTGTGTGTCGTATTGATCTATAAGGAGGCCTACTGTACAGCTCTTTGAATGGTGCTGGGTCGACCGAAGGTAAGCCAAGAAAGGAGTTGATCAAATCTGCGTTGAGCTGTAACACTTGGCCCCGAATCTTGACTTCATTGCCTGTGGTTTTCGGCGACCAGTTGGCATAGAATTCCTTTTTCAAATCAAGATTACATTCTCCCATGTCGCGGAAGATGAAATCCAGATTCAACGCCATTATTTTTGCCAACATACGCGGCTCCTTCTTCGCTAAGGTGTCCTTATTGATCAAGTCGACGTGAACATATTTTCTTTCCTTGTTGTTCTTGTACCATTCTTTGGCTTCCTCCTCAAGAACCCATTTTATTCCAAACATTCGACGAGGTAGTTGCATTGAGGATGATTCTCCTTGGTCCTTGCGACCACTCTTCTTGCCCTTTTGGGAAGTGGTAGCCTTATCTTGTCGCGCTTTAGGTGCCATTGTTCCTGTGACTTAAACAATATTCATGTTATCATCAACTCAAAGGAAACAATCTATAAACAAGCCGTCGGGGTACCACCCCATACTTAGGTTCGTTAATACAAAACAGTGAAGTGAATGTAGTCGATTACATGAACTTTGTCGACATACGTTTTAGGAACTATATTCCGACAAGAAAATCAGCGATGCATCACTACTTGCAGCCAGTGCCCTACTTTCATGTTAGGTATAACAACACTACTACATAGGGGTTACATCATGGTATGGTTATTTTCAACAATCACAACCTCCTAAGTCGGTAGGCAACTATAAGTCTTATCCCGATGAACGAGATAGTCTAACATGTAAGTATCCAAGTATCAAACTTAAGCAATTTTCATAACCATAGCAATTCCGCAAATAGTATAACAAGGCTAGTAAAACCAAATTCAAGTTGGAAACAAGTCAAGATTATCCTAACGTATATGTTTACTCACATGGTTTTGTATCAACAATCCAAACACATTAAGATCACCAATAACCCTTCAAGATGTTGCAATTCATAATAGACATAGTAACGTAGTACTTATGAGAAATAGATGAAAAATAAAAGAGTACTTACGTGATTGGATCCTTTGGAGATGGTCTTGTGAATTGGAAGAGCAAAAAAGAAAAATTTTGAGATGATTTGGGTGGATGTGCGGCGCCTTTAGGTCAATTTCCAATGTGGTTATGTTTCAAGACTAAGTCCCCTTTATATAGGAAAAGAATGGGTCGGGTTTTGACCCATTTACAAATGGTTTTGGAGATAAAAATGACCTCTATGCGGCGCATAGTGCTTTGCATAATCATAGTATAGGCGGCGCATAGTGTAGTGCATTTAGGGACATATGCGGCGCATAGTGTATAGCATTTAGGGACATATGCGCCGCATAGTGTATGGCATTTGATATACTGAGACCTAATGCTATATCATAGGCGGCGCATAGTGTATAGCACACTTAAGCATGGGCGGCGCCTATATCTTTGCACACTAGATTCCGAGACCTTAGGCTATAGTATAGGTTTTGCATTGTTGGTGGCCTAGTTTTACCTAGGCCTAGCCTTCCTCGATGCCTATTTTGGCATGAGCAATGCTCAATCCATAGCCTTATGCATCCTTATTCCTAACTTAACACCTTTACCATACAATGCGTCCAAATCGTCATTTGAAACCAATCTCCTCGTTGAATACTTCTCGCACCTATATTTGCTCAAAACTAATGAAAATGATTAGTACGATGGGTTGCCTCCCCCCAAGCGTCTTAGTTTTGGTCGTGGCATGACTCTTATTTTTGGATTTTCTCTTATCAAAAGAAAAACAAGTAATAGAACAAAAGAAAGACAAAACGATAAATGAAAAATGATAAAACAATAAAACGATGGGTTGCCTCCCATCTAGCGCCTTATTTATTGTCGTGGCTCGACATAGTTTCCTCGAGTACTTAGACTTCGTCAAGGTAAGTGATGGACATAAAATTCATTGAGTCAAGAGGACCGATATAAGGTTTAACACGTTGGCCATTCACTTTGAAGACAACACCATTATTGTCTTCGAATTCGACTACTCCAGACGAGTAGACTTGGATAACTTTGTATGGACCAGACCACTTAGACTTTAACTTACCTGGGAAGATCTTCAATCTAGAGTTGAAGAGAAGTAACATATCACCCCTTTGGAAGTTTCGTCGAACAATCCGCTGATCATGATACTTTTTTATCCGCTCCTTGTATAGATCTGATCTTTCATATGCATGGAGACGGAACTCATCTAATTCGTTCAGCTGCTCCAACCTAAGATTCTTAGCATCATCCCAATTCAAATTCAATTTCTTCAATGCCCACAATGCCTTATGCTCGAGCTCGATGGGTAAGTGACAAGCCTTCCCATAAACTAGTTGATAAGGAGACATGCCAATGGGTGTTTTGAATGCAGTCCTGTATGCCCATAGTGCATCATCAAGCTTCCTAGACCACTCCTTCCTATTCGCATTAACCTTCTTTGCAAGGATTTGCTTGATCTCGCGATTGGAAACTTCTACTTGTCCACTAGTTTGGGGATGATAAGGCGTAGCTACCTTATGTTGCTTGACACCGTACTTGGCCAAAACTGATTTGAACAACTTGTTGCAAAAGTGAGATCCTCCATCACTTATGATAGTACGAGGTACTCCAAAGCGAGAGAAGATATTCTTCTTTAAGAACGATACAACACGCTTCCCTTCATTGTCAGCCAACGCTACAGCTTCCACCCATTTCGAAACATAATCTACAGCAACCAAGATATATTTCATTCCAAACGAATTCACGAATGGACCCATGAAATAAATACCCCACACATCAAAAAGTTCTACCTCAAGAATTTTGGACATGGGCATCTCATGGTGTTTCGATATAGCCCCTTGGCGCTGGCATTGGTCACACCTTATAACATAGTCGTAGGCATCGCTAAATATCGAAGGCCAATAATAACCACTTTGCAACACCTTTCTTGCTTTCCGATTACCTGCATGATGTCCTCCAACTTGGGAAGTGTGGCATGCTTCCAAGATATTAGGCACCTCTACATTGGATATACATCGTCGAATAATACCATCCGCGCATTGTCGAAACAAATATGGCTCATCCCAATAGTAGTGTTGTATGTCATGCATAAACTTCCTCCTTTGGTGGTAAGATAAATTGGCAGGTATCACATTACTTACCACGAAATTTGCAAAGTCGGCATACCATGGTAATTTTTCCATTATTGTCGCTAATATCTCCTTGTCAGGGAATGCATCATCAATCCGAATTTTATGTTGCGCCACATGCTCATTCTCGAGTCTAGATAGGTGATCAGCCACTTGGTTCTCGCAACCTCTTCTATCTTTGACTTCGAAATCAAACTCTTGTAGCAGCAATACCCATCGAATCAACCTTGGTTTTGCATCCTTCTTTGTCATTAGATACCTAAGAGTTGCATGGTCTATATGAATGATAACCTTAGTTCCCAATAGATAGGCACAAAACTTCTCAAATGCATACACAACCGCTAGGAGCTCTTGTTCTGTCACAGTGTAGTTCCTTTGGGCTTCATTTAGGACCTTACTTGCATAGTAGATAGGATGAAATAATTTCTCCTTTCTCTGACCCAGAACAGCACCAACGGCTATACCACTAGCATCACACATGACTTCGAACGGGAGAGACCAATCTGGTGCTACCATGATAGGGGCTTCAATGAGTTTTGCTTTGAGGCATTCGAATGCCTTTAAACAATCTTCATTAAAGTCAAACTTCGCATCTTTCTCCAATAGTTTGCACAATGGACTAGCAATTTTGGAGAAGTCTTTAATGAACCGACGATAGAAACCTGCATGGCCGAGAAAACTACGAACTCCTTTCACCGAAATTGGAGGCAGTAGCTTCTCAATAACCTCTATTTTTGGTCGATCAACCTCAATCCCTCTTTCGGAGATCTTGTGCCAAAGAACGATTCCTTTTTTTACCATGAAGTGGCACTTCTCCCAATTTAGCACAAGGTTGAATTCTACACATCTTTGCAACGCCATGCTTAGGTTCGCCAAGCATGCTTCAAAAGACTCACCAACAACTAAAAAATCATCCATGAATACCTCCAAAGTGTCTTCAACCATCTCAGAAAAAATAGACATCATACAGCATTGAAAGGTGGCTGGTGCGTTACATAACCCAAATGGCATACGTTTGAAGGCAAACGTACCATAAAGGCATGTAAACGTTGTCTTCTCTTGGTCTTCGGGGGCAATACAAATCTGATTGTATCCTGAATAACCGTCCAAGAAACAAAACCATCCTTTCCCCGCTAATCGATCTAGCATTTAGTCCATGAATGGCATTGGGAAGTGGTCTTTGAGTGTCCAAGAATTCAGCTTTCGGTAGTCCATGCATACTCTCCACCAAGTGATGGGTATGAGTGGAATAAGTTCGTTTTTAGCATTCGCGACCACCGTCATTCCTCCTTTCTTGGGAACATATTGTACCGGGCTTACCAATCTACTATCAGAGATTGGATATACAACTCCTGCGTCTAACCACTTGATAATTTCTTTCTTTACCACTTCTTGCATAGGTGGGTTTAGACGTCTTTGATGCTCAATGGTGGGTGTGCAATTTTCTTGAAGCTGAATTTTATGTGCACAAATTCCTGGTGGAATACCAATAATATCTGCAATGGTCCATCCAATGGCTCGTATATACTTGCGTAGAATATCAATAAGAGCTGCAACTTGTTGCTCACCCAAATCGGCTGCCACAATAACTGGAAGTGTGTTTCCGCTTCCTAAGAATGCGTACTTTAACTGACTTGGCAGCTCCTTCAATTCTAACGTGGGTGGCTCTTCAATAGATGGCTTAGCTGGTGGTGTGGGTCGATTCTTGAGATCAAGGTCCAGCTTCTTGGGAGCATAGCGATATGTCCCTAATCCCGATAGAGCACAAATAGCTTTTTCACCATTTTCAGCATCCTCATTCTCTCCATTCATAAGCACAACCTCCAAAGGGTCATCAATGATTTGCTCTTCTTCAAGTAATTCTTTCTCATCATCAAAGAAAAAATCAGCCACCGAAAATACACTTAGATATTTAGGCTGCTTCATTGATTTCCACACATCAAAGCGAACCACTTCGTCATTTATTCGGAATGAAAGCTCATTAGCTCTAAAATCAATAAGCACACTTCCTGTAGCAAGGAAAGGGCGCCCCAATATTATGGGAACTTCTGAGTCTGCCTCACAATCCAAAATAACAAAGTCTTCCGAAAAGATGAATGAAGAAACCTTTACCAATACATCACATAGAATACCAACAGGTCATTTTACCGACCTATCCGCCATGACGAGCCTCATATTATTTAGAGTAGGATCACCCAACCCCAACTTCTTGTAGATCGATAATGGCATCAAATTGATGTTGGCTCCTAAGTCACATAATGCTTTGGAAAAATTCAAAGATCCAACGGTGCAAGGAATAGTGAAAGCTCCGGGGTCGGCCTTCTTCTGAACTATCGATCGGGTAGCAATTGCACTACAATGATGCACATCTTCATTCAACTCATAACTTGCTGCCCGCTTCTTAGTCAAATGATCCTTCATAAATTTCGCATACTTAGGCATTTTTTCAAGTGCCTCCACCAATGGAACATTAATGGTCAGCTGTTTTAACATAGTCATGAATTTGCTGAACTTTGTGTCATCCGCCACCTTCTTCCATCTTTGGGGAAAAGCTGGTGGTGGGTATGGAAGTGTTCTTTCCACGGTTTTCTTCTCCTCTTGCTTCCGTTTTTCAGATTTTTCAGGTTGCACAGCACTGGGTGAGGCGTCCTTGTCATCAAGAGTAGGTGCTGCAGCATCTTCTCCTTTTGCGTTGTCATCCATGCCCGCAACTTCGTCAAATATTTTCTTGCCGTTTGCTGAAGTTTCCAGCACCTTACCACTTCTGGTAGTGATGGCCATGCATGACCCATCATTCCTTGGGTTTTGCACAGTATCGCTAGGTAAGGTGCCAGCCTTTCTTTGATTGAATGCTGCTGAAAGTTGGCTCAATTGCTGCTCTATTTGCTTGATTGAAGTGGAATGAGAATCAACTAATTGTTTCATGGAGGACAAATCATTAATTACCTCCGTAACTCCCGCGCTCGTTGCTTCCACTCCTTTCAATAATTTAGCCATCATGTCTTCCATACTTCCAGAATTAGATGTGGTGGTGTCATGTCTACCAGGGGGAACGTACAAACCACTCTTTTCATTCTTGTTCTTCCAACTACTTTGGTCCTTGTTTCCATACTTATCATAATAGTTCCGACATTGGTTTCCTTGGGCATTCCCTCGGAAACCCCCCTGATTGTTCAAGTAGTTGGCCTCCTCTTTCGAATTAGATTCGTCTCTTCCTTTTGACGCAATAGCTTTCACTTTTTTGGTCTTTCCTGATAATAAATGCTTTGTAAGAAGACCCATTTGTGTTTTCATATGCGTCATATCTTGATCACGTTCTTCTTCTCTTCTTCTTTGGTCTGCAGTTATGCCAATAGATAAAGTGGGGCATGCTACCTCAGAATCCCTGGTATGCCAAGCTCTACTTTGCTTCGTCATACGATCTAGCATATTGCTTGCTTGACCAAAGGTGAGGTCCATAAAGGATCCTCCAGCTGCATTATCCACCACTGGCTTAGTTATTGAATTCAAGGCTCTATATAATATCTCCATTAGGTGAACATTAGTCATCTGATGGTTTGGGCATCTCTCTAGCTTTGACTTGAACCTCTCCCATGTTTCATGAAAGACTTCAGTTGGAAGCTGACGGAAGTTGCTGATTTGATCTCTCAATTGTGCTCTTTTGGATGGCGGAAAGAATCTTTCTAGGAAAGCGTCTCTCAATTGCCTCCAATTTGTAATAGAATCAAGAGTCAGCCCATTTAACCATAGAGTTGCCTCTCCAGACAGAGATAATGGAAATAGACGTAATCTAATTGCATTCTGACCAACACCAGGATTGTCAAATGATTTGCATGTAGAAATAAAGTTGATGAGATTCATATTCGGATCATCGCCTGCTAGTCCACCAAATAACCCCTTGAGTTGCAATAACTGAATCATGGTGCTTGTGATGTTGAACTTGGCTCCGGGCGCTAATGGTGGTGGAATTATGGCTCCAGTGGCTCCGGCACCATCAAGAACATCATCATCATCGTCGAAAGATGGTTGCATGGGTTGGCGATCATACCTAAACCGAGCTTGACGACCTCTTCTGTTGGCAGGTGTTATGATTTCAAAATCACGCCTTGAGTTTAGTAACTCGTCATCTCCTAAATCCTCATCGTCAGGATTTGTTGCTCACCCAGGGTTATTAATGTTTTGTTTGTGTACTTGGGCGGCGGCAAGAGAAGCTAATCTCGCCTGCTCCTGTTGGGCAACCATCCTTTCGATTTATGCTTGTGCTTCCATTCTGCCAATACGTTGTGGTTCAGGATTTATAGGTAATAACGGTTGACCAGAACTTCGAGTATGGGGCATGCACTAAATAAAAACCTGCAGTAAACAAAAACAAAAACTAAAAGTAAAAGTACGAGAATCTTTGACCAAAGGGTCTAGTAATTATCACGAACCTAATAGACACTCGTATTCCCCGGCAACGGCGCCAATTTTTGATAACGCTTAATCTACAACTCTCGTGGGAGTGTAAAGCGGTCGTTAGCAAATATAGAACCCAACCTGGGTTGGGTATCGATCCCTCAGGGAATAGCTTGGCTAACAAGTAAGTAAAATTACTAAACTTTTAGTGCAAGTCTCGTAAGAAGGGGGGATTGTGATGTGTAACCAAAACAATAAAGTAAAAGCTGAAAATAGCAAAGTAAAAAGAGAAGGATTGTTACGTAAGTTGTAAATAATGAGAATTGAAGCGTTGGGGTTATGTCCACCTCCTGAGTTATACGTCTCTATTGACTATGAGTGTGTAGAATTCTGACATGCATGTGCTTATAGAGAATTGTATTCGATGGTAAATCCAGGCGTCTTTCGACCTATTCGAGGATTATTTCACTTTAACTCTTTCGAGCTTAAAGCGTGTCTAACGGTACAAATTCTCCTAGAGGTTAATCCAGTTACGGCACTAACTGTTTAATAGGGAATTTAGGATGTGACCCTACTACCTTGACACTATCTCTTTTCCAGACAAATAACCTTTCTTTCGAACAAGTTAAATGTTGTACTGGCATATTCTTGCATTTGCAACCACAAAGAATGTAGATTAAGATGAAGAGAATAATGATATAAGCATCATACGTGTCACGAACTCACAAACTCATAGTAATAGGTAGTATCTCAGTTGGCTTCCATAACCCCAACAGAGAAGTTTAGTTACCCATGAATGCGAAGGAGATCACGATTGACATTGTTGTTATACCACAAGATTGATTTATTTCGTGTAGCCCAAAAGTGGTAGCGTTTAGGCGTGAATTCCTTAGCAAAGTAACGATTCTCTTGTTGCGGAAATTAAGAATAAATGAGTAGAAGAAGAAAAATAGAATTAATGGAAGAATTCGGATTTGAGAAGTAGAATGTATCTCTCCACTAAGGGAGGAATGTAAGAAGATGTATAGCAAGATAGGGTATTTATAATACCCATATCCTAATCCTACTAAGCTAATGAAATACTTAACCAAATCCTACTAAGCTAATGAAATACTTAACCCAATTGTACTAGGTTAATGTAACATTATCCAAATCCAAATAAACTAATGAAATACTTAACCCAATTGTACTAGGTTAATGTATTATTATCCTAATCCAAATAAGTTACTGCAAGTCCCCAAAGTCTTCAGAAATGTTGTTTTAGCCCGGGACATATTTTCCATGCATCACTTTTAGTCCTTAGGCGTCCAAGCTTCCTTTTCTCCTTCCGTGAAGCTTTCTTTGGCGTCAAGTAATCCATAAAATGCTGAATTCTCCATCATTTACACCTGAAACTTTGCTAATCATGTTCGATAGCTCACTTACAGGAAAAAAGGACTAAAAGCGCATGAAAAATATAATTTGTTCTCGAAACATGGCACAAATATGGGCAAAATATATTGATATAGGCGCGTAATATCGCCTATCATCACCTGGACAGAATGTAGAATCCTATTTTTCAGGAGGGTCCTAGACAGAAAAATAATCCTAGTTTTCAAGAGGATCCTTAACATAAAGTAAAGTCCTATGTTTTTTTTAGTCCTAGACAGAAAGCAAAATCCTATTTTTCAGGAGGGTCCTGAATATAAATGAAATCCCATTTTTTTGGAGGGTCATGAACATAAACTAAATCTCATTTTTAAGAAAGGTCCTGAACAAAAGTAAATTCCAATTTTTAGAAGGGTCCAGAAAAGAAATTAAAATCCTATTTTTCAGGAGGGTCCGAAACAGAAAGTAAAATTTCATATTTTCGGAGGGTCCTGGGTAGAAAGTAAAATCCCATTTTTCCGGAGGGTCCTAAACAAATGTAAAATCCCATTTTCTGGAGGGCCTTGCACAAAAGTAAAAAACCATTTTTCAAGAGGGTCCTGAACAGAATGTAAAATCCCATTTTTTAGGAGGGTCCAGAACAGAAAGTAAAATCTCATTTTTTAGGAGGGTCCTAAATATAAAGTGAAATCCCATTTTTTTGGACGGTCCTACATAGAAAGTAATGTCTCATTTTTTAGGAGGGTCCTGAACAAAAAGAAAAATGTCATTTTCCAGAAGGGTCCTGAACAGAAAGTAAAATGCTATTTTTCTGGAGGGTCCTGAAAAAAGTTAAATCCCATTTTCTGGATGGCCCTGAACAAAAGTAAAATTTCATTTTTCAGGAGGGTCCTGAACAAAAGAAAAGTCCCATTTTCTGGATGGCCCTTAACAAAAGTAAAATTCTATTTTTCAGGAGGGTCCCGAACAGCTGGTAAATTTCTATTTTTCACGAGGGTCCTGAACAAAAGTAAAATCCCATTTTTTAGGAGGCTCCTAAATACAAAGCAAAATCCCATTTTTAGGAGGCTCATTAACAGTAAGTAAAATCCCATTTTCCAGAAAGGTCCTGAACAGAAAGTCAAATTCTATTTTTCAGGGGGGTCCTAAACAGAATGTAAAATCCCATTTTTTAGGATGGTTCTGAACAGAAAGTAAAATTTCATTTTTCCGGAAGGTTCTGGATAGAAAGTAAAATCCCATTTTTTAGGAGGGTCTTGGACAGAAACTAAAGTCCCATTTTTCAGAAGGATCCTGAACAGAAAGTAAAATCCCATTTTCTAGGAGGGTCTTGGACAGAAAGTATAATCCCATTTTTCAGGAGGGTCCTGAATAAAAGGTAAAATCCTATTTTTTAGGCGGGTCCTGAATAGAAAGTAAAGTCCCATTTTTTAGGACAGTCCTGGACATAAAGTAAAGTATCTCATTTATGGAGGGTTCTGAACAGAAAGTAAAATATCATATTTCCGTAGGATTCTTGACAGAAAAGAAAATCTCATTTTTCAGGAGGGTCTTGGATAGAAAGTAAAGTCCAATTTTTCCGGAAGATCCTGAACAAAAAGTAAAATCCCATTTTTCAGGAGGATCCTGAACATAAAGTAAAATCCCATTTTCCAGGAGGGTCTTCACAGAAAGTATAATCCCATTTTGTAGGAGGGTCCTGGATAGAAGGTTAAATCCCATTTTTCAGGAGGGTCCTGAATAGAAAGTAAAGTGCCATTTTTTAGGATAATCCTGGACAGAAAGTAAAGTCCCATTTTTCAGGAGGCACCTGGACAGAAAGTAAAATCCCATTTTTATAGAGGGTCTTGGACAGAAAGTAAAGTCCCATTTTTTAGAAAGGTCCGGGACAGAAAGTAGAATCCTATTTTTCAGGAGGGTCCTGGACAGAAAAATAATCCTATTTTTCAAGAGGATACTTAACATAAAGTAAAGTCCTAATTTTTTTGTTGGTCCTGGACAGAAAGCAAAATCCTATTTTTCAAGAGGGTCCTGAATATAAATGAAATCCCATATTTTTGGAGGGTCCTGAACATAAACTAAAATCTCATTTTTAAGAAAGTTCCTGAACAAAAGTAAATTCCCATTTTTAGGAGGGTCCAGAACAGAAATTAAAATCCTAATTTTCATGATGGTCCGAAACAGAAAGTAAAATTTCATATTTTACGAGGGTCCTGGGCAGAAAGTAAAATCCCATTTTTCTGGAGGGTCCTAAACAAAAGTAAAATCCCATTTTCTCGAGGGCCTTGCACAAAAGTAAAATGCCATTTTTCAAGAGGGTCCTGAACAGAAAGTAAAATCCCATTTTTTAGGAGAGTCCTGGACAGATAGTAAAATCTTATTTTTTAGGAGGGTCCTAAATATAAAGTGAAATTCCGTTTTTTAGGAGGGTCCTAAACAGAAAGTAAAGTCTTATTTTTTAGGAGGGTCCTGAACAAAAAGTAAAATGCCATTTTCTAGAAGGGTCCTGAACAGAAAGTAAAATGCCATTTTTCTTGAGGGTCCTGAAAAAAAGTAACTTCCCATTTTCTGGATGGCCCTGAACAAAAGTAAAATTCCATTTTTCAGGAGGGTCCTGAACAAAAGAAAAGTCCCATTTTCTGGATGCCCCTGAACAAAAGTAAAATTCTATTTTTCAGGAGGGTCCCGAACAGATGGTAAATTTCCATTTTTCACGAGGGTCCTAAACAAAAGTAAAATCCCATTTTTCAGGAGGCTCCTGAATAGTAAGCAAAATCCCATTTTTAGGAGGCTTGTTAACAGTAAGTAAAATCCTATTTTCCAGAAAGGTCCTAAACAAAAAGTCAAATTCCATTTTTCAGGGGGGTCCTAAACAGAACGTAAAATCCCATTTTTTAGGATTGTTCTGAACAGAAAGTAAAATTTTATTTTTCCGGAGGGTTCTGGACAGAAAGTAAAATCCCATTTTTCAGGAGGGTCTTGGACAGAAAGTAACGTCCCATTTTTCAGGAGGATCCTGAACATAAAGTAAAATTCCATTTTTCAGGAGGATGCTGAACAGAAAGTAAAATCCCACTTTCTAGGAGGGTCTTGGACAGAAAGTTTAATCCCATTTTCAGGAGAGTCCTGAATAGATGGTAAAATCCCATTTTTTAGGAGAATCCTGGACAGAAAGTAAAATCCCATTTTTATGGAGGGTCTTGGACAGAAATTAAAGTCCCATTTTTCAGGAGGGTCCTGGAGAGAAAGTAAAATCTCATTTTTCTGGAGGGTCCAGGACAGAAATTAAAATCCCATTTTTCAGGAGGTTCCTGTATGGAATGTAAAATCTCATTTTTCACGAAGGTCCTAAACATAAAGTAAAGTCCCATTTTTCAGCAGGATCCTGGACAGAAAGTAAAATATCATTTTTCAGGAAGGTCCTTAACATAAAAGAAACTCTTATTTTTCAGAAGAGTCCAGGACAGAAAGTAGAATCCTATTTTTCAGGAGGGTCCAAGACAGAAAAATAATCTTATTTTTCAAGAGGGTCATTAAGAGAAAGTACAGTCCTAATTTTTTTGTTAGTCCTGAATATAAATGAAATCCCATTTTTTTGGAGGGTCTTGAACATAAAGTAAAATCTCATTTTTCTGGAAGGTCCTGAACAAAAGTAAATTCCCATTTTTAGGAGGGTCCAGAACAGAAATTAAAATCCTATTTTTTAGGAGTGTCCAAAACGGAAAGTAAAATCCCACATTTTAGGAGGGTCCTGTGCAAAAAGAAAAATCCCATTTTTCAGGAGGGTCCTAAATAAAAGTAAAATCCTATTTTCTTGAGGGCCTTGCACAAAAGTAAAATCCTATTTTTTAAGAGGGTCCTGAACAGAAATTAAAATCCCATTTTTTAGGATGGTCCTGAATAGAAAGTAAAATCTTATTTTTCAGGAGGGTCCTGAATAAGATGTGAAATCCCATTTTTTAGGAGGGTCCTAAACAGACGGTAAAATCCTCTTTTTTAGGAGGGTCCTGAACAAAAGTCAAGTGTCATTTTTCAAGAGGGTCGTTAACAGAAAGTAAAGTCTCATTTTTTAGGAGGGTCCTGAACAAAAAGTAAAATTCCATTTTCCAGAAGGGTCTTGAACAGAAAGTAAAATGCCATTTTTCTTGAGAGTCCTAAACAGAAAGTAAAATCTTATTTTTTCATGAGGGTCCTGAACAAAATTAAAATCACATTTTTCAGGAGAGTCCTAAACCGAAAGTAAAATTCAATTTTTTATGGAGGTTCCTGAACACAAAGTGAAATCACATTTTTCAGAAGGGTCCCGAACAAAAGGTAAAATCCCATTTTTAGAAGGGTCTTGAACAGAAAGTAAAATCCCATTTTTGGAGTGTCCTGAACAGAAGGTAAAATCCAATTTTTCAGGAGGGTCCTAAACAAATGTCAATTCTTATTTTTCAGGAGGGTCCTTAACAGAAAGTAAACTTCCACCTCTGTTCGCTGACAAAGTAAGAACCAATATCAAAACCAGATTTGAGGGACAAATCCCTTACTATAAACTCACCTATGGTGATATTACAAGTTTTGTCACCTCAACAGGTATTGACCTTTGCACTGATCTCAAGCTTAAGCAGCAACTTAAGCAAAAGAGCAAGTACGGTCTAGGAACCTTCTACCATGATTATGGTTTCACTGACCTAACTTCACAAAAGAAAGGCAAGAAGAAGAAGCCGTATAAAAGGTCTTCATTCCCCAAAAGGACTTACAAAAAAGAGTCCGATAAACCTAGCAGGAAGAACAAAAGAAAGGCTTCCAAGAAAACCAAAGATACTTGCTGGACATGTGGCAAATCTGGCCATAGGTCGAAAGATTATAAATCCAGCAAGAAGAAAAAGATCAACCAACTTGATCTTTCTGATGAAGCCAAAGAGAAATTATTTTTTATAATGGAATATGATTCTTCCACAGCTTCTGAATCTTTTTCTGACGAAGACTATAGCGACGAAGAATATATCAACGCCGCCTATGAGTCTGACGATTCCCAATCCGGGCAAGAATGTGAGTGCACTGGCACTTTCTGTATTTGCTCAAACAAAGCTATCAATGTCATAACCGGAAAACCCAAGGAAATCCTGTTTGACATTATCGAGCATATTTCTGATGACGAGCTTCGAAGTAAGTATCTTCAAGAGCTCAAACGCTTGCTTTCTCAAGAAGAAAGTCCCCCAAAAGCCAAGCCTATCATTCAACCGTTCAATATGCAAAAGGTTATGGCTAAATTCCAATCATCCTCCTCAGAACCTTCCATTTCTGACCTTAAGGGAGAAATTACCAATTTAAAGGGTGAGATCAAGAATCTCAAAACCCGACTTGATCATGTAGAGCTTAACATCCTTACAGAACAAGTCGTTCGGTCTGTCTTACCTTCGGAGAAGGCACCTGAATCTCCCCGGTATCTTCCGGTCACCTCTATGGAACATCTTCAAGAACCTGATCCATTTCCTGGAATTGACGTTCCATCTTCATCAGGAAAGGCCATTTCCGCCATTAAAGCCTACAACGAACATATCATTGTAAAAATTGTCATTGACAAAGACTTTGTTCTCAATAGAGTCGCTCTTTTTGACACCGGCGCCGACAGTAACTGTATTGTCAAAGGCCTTATCCCTACCAAATACCTCCAAAAGAGTAAATCTCGATTATACTCAGCCACTGGAGAAAAAATGACAATTAATTATGAGCTTCCTAAAGCCCATATATGTAACAACGGCATTTGCCTTGTTAACGACTTTGTCATTTCTGAAGATATCACCGAAGATATCATTCTTGGAATACCTTTTGTTAATCAAATTCGCCCTCATCAGAGCGACTATGATGGTATTCGCTCAGTCCTCTTAGGAATCGAGCTCTTATTTCCTTTACTCCGTCCCCTTTCTAAAGACGACGGTCAACGCATCAAGGAAGAAACCATTTTTAAAATCAATCGTTTATCTTCCCACATTTGCTTTCTTAAACAGGAAGTTCATCTCAAGCATATTGAGCAAACTTTAAAAACCCCGGAGATGGTCAATAAGATCACACTCCTTCAACAGAAGTTCGAAAACGAGATTTGCTCCGAATTGCCTAATGCATTTTGGGAACGCAAGAAGCATCTCGTTGAGCTTCCCTACATTACTGGCTTCGACGAACAACATATTCCTACGAAAGCCAGACCAATCCAAAAGAACCAAGAGATGATGGAAATCTGCATGACAGAAATCAATCATCTTCTTCACAAGGGCATCATTAGGCCCTCTAATTCCCCCTGGAGTTGCTCTGCATTTTATGTAAATAACAGTGCAGAAAAAGAAAGAGGAACTTCTCGGCTTGTTATCAATTACAAGCCATTAAATGAGGTCCTAAAATGGATCCGACATCCGATTCCTAACAAAAGGGATCTTCTCAAGAGAACCTATAAGCCCAACCTTTACAGGAAATTCGATATGAAGTCAGGATTCTGGCAAATCCAAATTGCTGAAAAGGATAAATATAACACTGCCTTGAACGTCCCATTTGGGCACTACGAATGGAATGTCTTACCCTTTGGACTAAAAAATGCTCCATCTGAATTTCAGAATATCATGAATAACATCTTCAATGAATATTCCTATATGTCAATTGTTTATATTGATGACGTGTTAATTTTCTCTGAGAACATTGATTCTCATTTTAAACATCTTAATACATTTTTTTAAAATTGTAAAATTGAATGGCCTAGCTGTTAGCGCTAAGAAAATGAAATTATTTCAAACTTCTATCCATTTTTTAGGTCATGATCTGCATCAGGATAGTCACAAACCCATTTGCCGAGCCATAGAGTTCTCTTCTAAATTTCCAAATGAAATTACTGATAAAACGCAACTTCAAAGGTTTTTAGGAAGCCTGAATTATGTTGCTGATTTTATTCCCCACATTAGGCAGGTCTGTGAACCTCTTTACAAATGTTTAAAGAAAAATCCAGTTCCTTGGAGTTCTGAACAGACCAATGCCATTATAAAGATTAAATCTTTAGTTCAAAACCTTCCTTGTCTAGGCATTCCCAATCCTGAAGCTTTCATGATTGTAGAAACCGATGCATCAGACATAGGCTATGGTGGAATCCTTAAACAAAGGATAAATGATAACTCCTCTGAACAATTAGTTCGTTTTACATCCGGCATCTGGAATGCTGCTCAAAAGAATTACAGCACTGTGAAAAAAGAAGTTTTATCTATAGTGCTATGTATCACAAAATTCCAAGATGACCTTATTAATAAGGAATTTCTTCTTCGCGTTGATTGTAAATCAGCTAAAGAGATTTTGCAGAAAGATGTTAAAAATCTCGTTTCAAAACAAATATTTTGCTAGATGTCAAGCTCTCCTATCTAGCTTTGATTTTCAAATTGAGTTTATCAAAGGAGAACATAACTCCCTTCCCGATTTTCTAACAAGAGAATTCCTACAGGGCCATGAGACCGAATTTGGGGAAAAACCCCAAGCAAGAACTGGCACGAATGGCTAGACCATTTGATGCTCCTTCTCCATCAGCAAATCCACTCCGGCCTTCCATTCTGCAAAGGCCAGTCCTCAAAGAAGAGATTCAATCTCCAGCAAACAGATTCGCGGCACTACAGCCGCCACCATCACCTACAAAATTAGTAGACATGAAGACTAATTTACCTATCATCCAAGGGGCAACCAGCTCCTCGGTACAAACCAAGCAGAGCTATGCAATGAAGGCCCCAGAGACCTTTGCAGAAGCCATTGACCCGTCAGCCGCCAATGTAGCTGCCCCAGCACCTCCTACCAAAGAGGAATTCAAGTTCATCACTACCCAAGTATGCCCATCATAGCTTTGGACAAGGCATATGAAGGATATCCCATGAACCAGCTCCTCAAGCCGTGTGCAAGTGATCAACAAACCAGTTAAAGGGGCTTAGTACCCTCTTGATAGTGAATTTAGAATATCTGATATGCTCCGGATAGCTTTCGTCCACTGAGTGTTCTACCTCAATGGAATCGGTGTCTACTAGGATAGCCTCATAATATCGGCGTGTTTTGAGTAGATCTTCTGAGTCCACAAAGTTGTTATTGGTGTAGACCGGCTTGAGGAGCTGGTTTTGCCGCACCGACCGCAGACCTACAATTGGCACGACTACAAGTCAGCCTGGTTTAACTTCTTGTTCATCAGACCAGGTCACACATGGTTTGTCAAGTACTGCCCCGCTATGGTTGAAGCCACTCTACCAAGATGGTTCTACAAATGGTGGGAATGTTTCGGAGGAACTCAAAATGTTCTTCCTCAGTAATTCATAAAGCGTCTCCCAGATTTTTTGATCAAAGAGGGATGCTCTACACTACCCGCACATATTCAAATGTGCAAGTTCTTCATCAAGAAACGTATTTCTTACATCATCTCTTGGAACTTTACCAAGGTAGAACCACCGCATCAAATATTTATCAAAAGAGATAAAGATCAAAGGTTGGACTGCAAAGCCAACAGCCCCCAAGATGCCCGAAAAGGGCTAATCAACAGCATCACCTTCCAGCTCCTCTACTAGCAAAAAGGCTCTGAAGGAGAAACTCAGAAAAGCTTTGGCTGATTTGGACAGTCAAGAAATTTCTACCAACACTGAAGAATTACTTCAACTAGTCGCAGAAGCTTCATCCACTGGAAGCAGCGATGACAATGGCGATATGCTAAATCTAAAAGGATTAGCTATGGCCTACATGGATCCCTATTACAAATAGGAAAATGACCCTTCTAGAGATAGAGGTTGAATGAACCGGAATTATCTCGGTGAAAGGGCAATTCACTATTTTTGGTAGGCATCCAGGTCCCATCCTGTCTCCAGATGATGACAGTTCAGTATTGCTTTTCAAAAAGCAAACAACATCTACTTTATTAAAGTAAAGAATCTGCTTTAAAGAAAAGTAGCACTCAAGTCAGAGACAGCTTTATTAAAGCAAGTCCATTATACGAAGCACTCAGAGTGTCGGCACAATCTGAGCCCTCCACTTGTACACTTAATATGTACTCCCTTTCTTCACCTCTGCCTATATAAGGCATTATATTTCTTTAGAGAAGGCATCAGAAAATTTCTACTACCAAGAAATTCTCTCTGCCCATTCTCTCTTGTAACCACTGTAATGATTTTCATATTTCAATAAAACTTGTAAGTTTTATAATCTTTTCTTTAAATTATTTGAGTTTCCGCAATTAATACTCACGATCCATTTTCTAGAATTGATTTTTTCTAAAATCTGTTCTGAGAGTTTGAAATCATCATTGAGATCAGGAAATTTATCTTTCTGAAATTCAGGTATTTTGAAGATAGGATTTGAAAGAGGTTTAGCGTTCGAGACGGTTTTGTTAGGCAAAGGAGTGGATAAGGAAGCTCCTTTGGAATTCTCTATCTGTTGAGAAATGGTGTGGAGAGCTTGATTAGTGTAATTGTTTTGTTCAATTACCCTATCAAGGTCTTTATTGTTAACATGCAAAGTAGCTCTCTCACTTTTGGTTTTAAAGGGAGAAGCTTTTATGACCTCGTTGGAGAAAGGAATGTTAAGACCTTCTAAAGGAGGAGTTGTTGACTCGATAACCGTATTTCGTTGGGACCCTAGTCTTCTCGTTATCAAAGATGATAATGAAGAATATTCCCCAGACCTTGCAGCCTTGAGAGTCCGATGGAATCATCCGAAGGACACTCTTAAGCGGAAATGGTACATTGTAATATTCTCAAAGTGCCAATCGTTACTGTGGAGAATATCATCCCAAACAAGAGCCTTTGGAACAAAGACTGTGCTACGGTCTTTGTTTGCTTCCATTAGGGTGGTAACCCCTTTAGGGCTCGTGAATCTAGCTTTAGGAGCTAGAGTTGTACCCATGAGGCGATAATATACTCGGTATATAATCGCTATTTCTCTGGTGTTCTCCTTACTATTCATGTTTTTTGTTTTAACGTTAAGAGTTAAAACATCCATGATGTTCGGATCATTTATATCCACAGAGAAATTTGGGTAGCAATTAAAGTATACCGGGCCATCGGCTAGGTTACTTTGAATTACACCTAAGAGTGAATCGTCAAAATTAACTAGACGAGCATCTCTTAATATAGCACAGACGGGGATATCAAGTCCCTGTCGGAAAAGTGGCTTTATAGCTACTTGCACAAGTCCAACATGCAGATAATTAAACTGATGTTTAAATCGGTTTATATCTAATTCATTGAACAGTTGAATAATTTCTAAAGAATTATTTATAGCAACAGTAGACTCAGAGGTCTTGATGTTATGTTTTTTCAGAAAACTAAATTTACCAATTTGATAAATGGTATTGAAAGATTCTTCTGGAATACTCCAGTTTTGAAGATCATTTTCAATTGTGGCAATCGGGGTTGCCTGAGAAGACAGGTTAACTGTATTCTTAATATGAGAGCTCATATTTAAACACACTGTCTAGAGACTAACAGAGCATACCTATGTTCATGCAAGCAGGCATATCACAGTAAACAGATATGAAGTAACGAAAACCAACTATGCAGGTATATCTATGGCTTATGAACTTATAACAAGTTTTAATGGCTTTACACTATAGATTGCTAAGTGTTACAGTAGTGACGGGACCACCAACAAGGTCTAACACGCTTCTCCTAAGCTTAATGACCTACTTTCAGGATGACCAACGTCCTCATCGGAGATTAATCGGTTCCTTCATAACACCTAAACAGTCAATAGTTACCTCATACTTGAATTAAAAATCCATTATAAGACAAGATATAATAACATAGTTAAGACTTAAGGTAATTCATATCAGATTAAAGTAATATGTTCTTATAAGAACATAGTTTTGCTCATGCTCTAGACAGATTAGGTGTTTAGCTACTCATGCTAAGCACATAATCTGCTCTCCTGGCTCTGATACCAGAAAACAGATCGTGAGTATTAATTGCGGAAACTCAAATAATTTAAAGAAAAGATTATACAACTTACAAGTTTTATTGAAATATGAAAATCATTATAGTGGTTACAAGAGAGAATGGGCAGAGAGAATTTCTTGGTAGTGGAAATTTTCTGATGCCTTCTCTAAAGAAATACAATGCCTTATATAGGCAGAGGTGAAGAAAGGGAGTACATCTTAAGTGTACAAGTGGAGGGCTCGGATTGTGCCGACACTCTGAGTGCTTCGTATAATGGACTTGCTTTAATAAAACTGTCTCTGACTTGAGTGCTACTTTTCTTTAAAGCAGATGCTTTACTTTAATAAAGTAGATGTTGTTTGCTTTTTGAAAAGCAATACTGAACTGTCATCATCTGGAGACAGGATGGGACCTAGATGCCTACCAAGAATAGTGAATTGCCCTTTCACCGAGATAATTCCGGTTATTTGAACCTCTATCTCTAGAAGGGTTATTTTCCTATTCGTAATAGGGATCCATGTAGGCCATAGCTAATCCTTTTGGATTTAGCATATAGCCATTGTCATCGCTGCTTCCAGTGGATGAATCTTATGTGACTAGTTGAAGTAATTCTTCAGTGTTGGTAGAAATTTCTTGACTGTCCAAATCAGCCAAAGCTTTTCTGAGCTTCTCCTTCAGAGCCTTTTTGCTAGTGGAGGAGCTGAAAGGTGATGCTGCTGATTTGCCCTTTTCGGGCGTCTTGGGGGCTGTTGGCTTTGGAGTCCAACCTTTGATCTTTATCTCTTTTGATAAATATTTGATGCGGTGTTGTTCTACCTTGGTAAAGTTCCAAGAGATGATGTAAGAAATACGTTTCTTGATGAAGAACTTGAACATTTGAATATGTGCGGGTAGTGTAGAGCATCCCTCTTTGATCAGAAAATCCGGGAGACGCTTTATGAATTGCTGAGGAAGAACATTTGGAGTTCCTCCGAAACATTCCCACCATTCGTAGAACCATCTTGGTAGAGTGGCTTCAACCATAGCGGGGCAGTACTTGACAAACCATGTGTGACCTGGTCTGACGAACAAGAAGTTAAACCAGGCTGATTTGTAGTCGTGCTAATTGTAGGTTTGCGGTCGGTGCGGCATGGATAGGGTAACTGGAGTGTGCAAGTGATCAACAAAACCAGTTAAAGGGGCTTAGTACCCTCTTGATAGTGAATTTAGAATATCCGATATGCTCCGGATAGCTTTCGTCCACTGAGTGTTCTACCTCATTGGAATCGGTGTCTACTAGGATAGCCTCATAATATCGGCGTGTTTTGAGTGGATCTTCTGAGTCCACAAAGTTGTTATTGGTGTAGACCGGATTGAGGAGCTGGTTCATGGGATATCCTTCATATGCCTTGTCCAAAGCTATGATGGGGCATACTTGGGTAGTGATGAACTTGAATTCCTCTTTGGTAGGAGGTGCTGGGGCAGCTACTTTGGCAGCTGACGGGTCGACGGCTTCTGCAAAGGTCTCTGGGGCCTTCATTGCATAGCTCTGCTGGTTTGTACCGAGGATCTGGTTGCCCCTTGGATGATAGGCAAATTAGTCTTCATGTCTACTAATTTTGTAGGTGATGGTGGCGGCTGTAGTGCCGCGAATCTGTTTGCTGGAGATTGAATCTCTTCTTTGAGGACTGGCCTTTGCGGAATGGAAGGCCGGAGTGGATTTGCTGACGGAGAAGGAGTATCAAATGGTCTAGCCATTCGTGCCAGTTCTTGCTTGGGGCTTTTCCCCAGATTCGGTCTCATGGCCCTGTAGGAATTCTCTTGTTAGAAAATCAGGAAGGGAGTTATGTTCTCCTTTGATAAACTCAATTTGAAAATCAAAGCTAGATAGGAGAGCTTCCCATCTAGCAAATATTTGTTTTGAAACGAGATTTTTAACATCTTTCTGCAAAATCTCTTTAGCTGATTTACAATCAACGCAAAGAAGAAATTCCTTATTAATAAGGTCATCTTGGAATTTTATGATACATAGCACTATAGATAAAACTTCTTTTTTCACAGTGCTGTAATTCTTTTGAGCAGCATTCGAGATGCCGGATGTAAAACGAACTAATTGTTCTGAGGAGTTATCAGTTATCCTTTGTTTAAGGATTCCACCATAGCCTATGTCTAATGCATCGGTTTCTACAATCATGAAAGCTTCAGGATTGGGGATGCCTAGACAGGGAAGGTTTTGAACTAAAGATTTAATCTTTATAATGGCATTGGTCTATTCAGAACTCCAAGGAACTGGATTTTTCTTTAAACGTTTGTAAAGAGGTTCACAGACCTGCCTAATGTAGGGAATATAATCAGCAACATAATTCAGGCTTCCTAAAGACCTTTGAAGTTGCGTTTTATCAGTAATTTCATTTGGAAATTTAGAAGAGAACTCTATGGCTCGGCAAATGGGTTTGTGACTACCCTGATGCAGATCATGACCTAAAAAACGGATAGAAGTTTGAAATAACTTCATTTTCTTAGCGTTAACAACTAGGCCATTCAATTTTACAATTTTAAAAAAATGTATTAAGATGTTTAAAATGAGAATCAATGTTCTCAGAGAAAATTAACACGTCATCAATATAAATAGTTGACATATAGGAATATTCATTGAAGATGTTATTCATGATATTCTGGAATTCAGATGGAGCATTTTTTAGTCCAAAGGGTAAGACATTCCATTCGTAGTGCCCAAATGGGACGTTGAAGGCAGTCTTATATTTATCCTTTTCAGCAATTTGGATTTGCCAGAATCCTGACTTCATATCGAATTTGCTGTAAAGGTTGGCCTTATAGGTTCTCTTGAGAAGATCCCTTTTGTTAGGAATCGGATGTCGGATCCATTTTAGGACCACATTTAATGGCTTGTAATTGATAACAAGCCGAGGAGTTCCTCTTTCTTTTTCTGCACTGTTATTTACATAAAATGCAGAGCAACTCCAGGGGGAATTAGAGGGCCTAATGATGTCCGTCTTGCAGATTTCCACCATCTCTTGGTTCATTTGGATTGGTCGCTTTCGTAGGAATATGTTGTTCGTCGAAGCCAGTAATGTAGGGAAGCTCAACGAGATGCTTCTTGCGTTCCCAAAATGCATTAGGCAATTCGGAGCAAATCTCGTTTTCGAACTTTTGTTGAAGGAGTGTGATCTTATTGACCATCTTCGGGGTTTTTAAAGTTTGCTCAATATGCTTGAGCTGAACTTCCTGTTTAAGAAAGCAAATGTGGGAAGATAAACGATTGATTTTAAAAACGGTTTCTTCCTTGATGCGTTGACCGTCGTCTTTAGAAAGGGGACGGAGTAAAGGAAAGAAGAGCTCGGTTCCTAAGAGGACTGAGCGAATACCATCATAGTCGCTCTGATAAGGGCGAATTTGATTAACAAAAGGTATTCCAAGAATGATATCTTCAGAAATGACAAAGTCGTTAACAAGGCAAATGTCGTTGTTACATATATGGGCTTTAGGAAGCTCATAATTAATTGTCATTTTTTCTCCAGTGGCTGAGTATAATCAAGATTTACTCTTTCGGAGGTATTTGGTAGGGATAAGGCCTTTGACAATACAGTTACTGTCGGCGCCGGTGTCAAAAAGAGCGACTCTGTTGAGAACAAAGTCTTTGTCAATGACAATTTTTACAACGATATGTTCGCTGTAGGCTTTAATGGCGGAAATGGCCTTTCCTGATGAAGATGGAACGTCAATTCCAGGAAATGGATCAGGTTCTTGAAGATGTTCCATAGAGGTGACCGGAAGATACCGGGGAGATTCAGGTGCCTTCTCCGAAGGTAAGGTAGACCGAACGACTTGTTCTGTAAGGATGTTAATCTCTACATGATCAAGTCGGGTTTTGAGATTCTTGATCTCACCCTTTAAATTGGTAATTTCTCCCTTAAGGTCAGAAATGGAAGGTTCTGAGGAGGATGATTGGAATTTAGCCATAACCTTTTACATATTGAACGGTTGAATGATAGGCTTGGCTTTTGGGGGACTTTCTTCTTGAGAAAGCAAGCGTTTGAGCTCTTGAAAATACTTACTTCGAAGCTCGTCATCAGAAATATGCTCGATAATGTCAAACAGGATTTCCTTGGGTTTTCCGGTTATGACATTGATAGCTTTGTTTGAGCAAATACAGAAAGTGCCAGTGCACTCACATTCTTGCCTAGATTGGGAATCGTCAGACTCATAGGCGGCGTTGATATATTCTTCGTCGCTATAGTCTTCGCCAGAAGAAGATTCAGAAGCTGTGGAAGAATCATTTTCCATTATAGAAAATAATTTCTCTTTGGCTTCATCAGAAAGATCAAGTTGGTTGATCTTTTTCTTATTGCTGGATTTACAATCTTTCGACCTATGGCCAGATTTGCCACATGTCCAGCAAGTATCTTTGGTTTTCTTGGAAGCCTTTCTTTTGGTCTTCCTGCTAGGTTTATCGGACACTTTTTTGTAAGTCCTTTTGGGGAATGAAGACCTTTTATACGGCTTCTTCTTCTTGCCTTTCTTTTGTGAAGTTAGGTCAGTGAAACCATAATCATGGCAGAAGGTTCCTAGACCGTACTTGCTCTTTTGCTTAAGTTGTTGCTTAAGCTTGAGATCAGTGCAAAGGTCAATACCTGTTGAGGTGACAAAACTTATAATATCACCATAGGTGAGTTTATAGTAAGGGATTTGTCCCTCAAATCTGGTTTTGATATTGGTTCTTACTTTGTCAGCGAACAGAGGTGGAAGACCGCTGATAAATCTTTCTTTCCAGAAATCATTATTGCAGTCTGGTCTGATCATTACTTTGACCAGAAAGGTATCCTTGTACCATCGAAAGTCTGCTAAATTTTTGCAGCAAAGGTTATTAAGGATTTCGAGGCTCCTATCTTGGAAAAGTTTTGGTTCACCCACAAAGTGTCGAGCAATGTGGTAGAGAAGAGTGGCGCAGGCATCTTCCTGGGCTTCTTCGATAATGGTGTCTTCACCATTTACAACTCGCACCATTTGTACAGTGGTTGTAGCATTATAAATGAGGTTCTTATCTTCCTCAGAGACACAATTATCCCACCAATGTTTTATCATTCCGGTGAAACCCGAGACAACCATGGTGGCAGCTCCCTTATCAGAGGAACCTTTGATTTTATAGGCCGTAATAGCTACAGCCATTTCATGGAGTTTATTGAAGATCTGGTGTTCTGCCAGTCCATCAATATTCCATTCTGTGATACCCCTACCGTCATGATTTCCGGTATAGAGGTACGCAAGTTCCTCGTATTGAACGTCAGGAGGAGAGGGTTTTTTGTAATAGTTCTTTTTCAAACTATATCTCTCATTGGTTAGTTTAGAGAGGCAATTCTTTGGAGAACTAGATTTGTTCTCGGATGTTTGAGGTTTGTTCGGAGAACTGGATTCTCCTTGCTGGGCTACTTTAAACTTTGTGAGTTTAGAATTGATTTTTTCTAAAATCTGTTCTGAGAGTTTGAAATCATCATTGAGATCAGGAAATTTATCTTTCTGAAATTCAGGTATTTTAAAGATAGGATTTGAAAGAGGTTTAGCGTTCGAGACGGTTTTGTTAGGCAAAGGAGTGGATAAGGAAGCTCCTTTGGAATTCTCTATCTGTTGAGAAATGGTGTGGAGAGCTTGATTAGTGTAATTGTTTTGTTCAATTACCCTATCAAGGTCTTTATTGTTAACATGCAAAGTAGCTCTCTCACTTTTGGTTTTAAAGGGAGAAGCTTTTATGACCTCGTTGGAGAAAGGGATGTTAAGACCTTCTAAAGGAGGAGTTGTTGACTCGATAACCGTATTTCGTTGGGTATACCATCTGGTAACCATAACGTTAAGCGGTTCAACTTGGTTTTCTATCTTTCCAGTTTTCTCTAACCAGAAGAAGAATTCCATATCGCATCGGAGTCTTTTCATGTCGGCTATCCATAGCCTTCCTAACTCCTTTTGTTGTTCGCTGGAATAGGTACTAATGTACCATTTCCGCTTAAGAGTGTCCTTCGGATGATTCCAACGGACTGTCAAGGCTGCAAGGTTTGGGGAATATTCTTCATTATCATCTTTGATAACGAGAAGACTAGGGTTTGTTCTAACCTTTTGAGGAGGGGGAGCCATTTCTGAGGTCGTAGGGCTTCCAGGCTCATAAAGGTTTTCGGGTTCACAAACCCTGGTTTGCTGTTGATAGTAGACTTTAGGTACCGGACCAGAGAAGTATACTCCTAATCCCATTTTTCAGGAGGGTACTAAACAGAAAGTAAAATCCCATTATTTATGGAGGGTCATGAACACAAAGTGAAATCTCATTTTTCAAGAGTGTCCCGAACAGAAGGTAAAATCCCATTTTTCAGGAGGGTCTTGAACATAATGTAAAATCCCATTTTTCAGGAGGGTCCTGAACAGAAAGTAAAATATCATTTTTCAGGAGGGTCCTGAATATAAAGTGAAATCCCATTTTTTAGGAGAGTCCTGTACAGAAGGTAAAATCCCATTTTTCATGAGGGTCCTGAACAAAGTAAATTCTCATTTTTCAGGAGGGTCCTTAACAGAAAATAAACTCCCATTTTCTCGGAGGGTCCTGAACAGAAAGTGAAGTCCTATTTTTTGGGATAGTCCTGGACAGAAAGTAAACTCCCATTTTTCAGGAGGGTCCTGAATATAAAATGAAATCCTATTAGTCAGCAGGGTCCTGAACATAAAGTAAAATCCCATTTTTCAGGATGTTCCTAAGAATAAATTAAAATCCCATTTTTAAAGAGGGTCCTGAACAAATGTAAAATCCTATTTTTCAAGAGGGCCAGGATAGAAACTAAAGTCCCAATTTTTGGGAGGGTCATAAACCGAAGGTTAATTCCCATTTTTAAGGAGGTTCCTGAACAAAAAGTAAAATCTCATTTTTCAGAAAGGTCCTAAACATAAATTCAAATCCCATTTTTCTGGATGGTCTATATAGAAAGTAGAATCTCATTTTTCAGGAAGGTCCTGAACACAAGTAAAGTCCTATTTTTTAGGAGGGTCCTAAACATAAAGTGAAATTCCATTTTTCCGGGGGGTCCTGAACAAATGGTAAAATCCCATTTTTCAGGAGGGTCCTGAACAAAAGTAAATTCCTATTTTTAGGAGGGTTCTGAACAAAATTAAAATCCAATTTTTCAGGTGGGTCCGGAATAGAAAGTAAAATCCCATATTTTAGGAGGGACCTCAACAGAAAGTAAAATCTCATTTTTCAGGAGGGTCCTAAACAAAAGTAAAATCCCATTTACTGGAGGTCCTTGCACAAAAGTAAAGTCCTATTTTTCAAGAGGGTCCTGAACAAAAAGTAAAATCCCATTTTCCAGAAGGGTTCTGAACAAAAGTAAAATCCCATTTTCAGGAGGGTCCGAACAGAAAGTAAAATCCCATTATTTATGGAGGGTCATGAACACAAAGTGAAATCTCATTTTTCAGGAGGGTCCCGAACAGAAGGTAAAATCCCATTTTTCAGGTGGGTCTTAAACATAATGTAAAATCCCATTTTTCAGGAGGGTCCCGAACAGAAGGTAAAATCTCATTTTTCAGGAGGATCCTGAACATAATGTAAAATCCCATTTTTCAGGAGGGTCCTGAACAGAAAGTAAAATCTCATTTTTCATGAGGGTCCTGAATATAAAGTGAAATCCCATTTTTTAGGAGGGTCCTGTACAAAAGGTAAAATCCAATTTTTCATGAGGGTCCTGAACAAAAGTAAATTCTCATTTTTCAGGAGGGTCCTTAACAGAAAGTAAACTCCCATTTTCTAGGAGGGTCCTGAACAAAAAGTAAAATTCCATTTTGCAGAAGGGTCCTGAACAAAAAGTTAAATCCTATTTTTCGTGAGGGTCATGAACAAAAGTAAACTCCCATTTTGTGGATGGCCCTGAACAAAAGTAGAATCCCATTTTTCAGGAGGGTCCCAAACAGAAGGTAAATTCCCATTTTTAAGAAGATTCCTGGACATAAAGTAAAATTCTATTTTCCAGCAGGGTCCTGGACAAAAAGTAAATTTCCATTTTTCAGGAGGGTCCTGGACAGAAATTAAAATCCCATTTTTCAGAAGGGCCCTGAACAGAAAGTAAAGTCCCATTTTTCAGGAGGGCCCGAACAGAAGGTAAATTCCCATTTTTTAGAAGATTCCTGGACATAAAGTAAAATTCTATTTTCCAGGAAGGTCCTGGACAAAAAGTAAATTTCCATTTTTCAGGAGGGTCCTGGACAGAAATTAAAATCCCATTTTTCAGAAGGGCCCTGAACAGAAAGTAAAGTCCTATTTTTTAGGATAGTGCTGGACAGAAAGTAAAATCTCATTTTTCAGGAGGGTCCTGAATATAATATAAAATGAAATCCCATTTTTCAGCAGGGTCCTAAACATAGAGTAAAATCCCATTTTTAAGGAGGGTCCTGGACATAATGTAAAATCCCATTTTTAACAAAAGCCTTGAACAAAAGTAAAATCCCCTTTTCATGAGGGTCCTGAACAGAAAGTAAAATCCCATTTTTCTGGAGGGTCCAAAACAAAAGCAAAATCCCATTTTTTAGGAAGGTCCTATTCATATAGTTAAATCCCATTTTTTCAGGATGGTCCTAAACAGAAAGTAATGTCCAATTTTTCAAGATGGTCATGGACAGAAAGTAAAATCCTATTATTCAGGAGCGTCCTGAATATAAAATGATATCCTATTTTTCTTGAGGGTCCTAAACAGAAAGTAAAATCCCTCTTTTTAGTAGGGTCCTAGACAGAAAGTAAAATCCCATTTTTTAGAAGGGTTCTAGACAGAAAGTAAAATCCCTTTTTTCAGGAGGGTCCTGGAAAGAATGTAAAATCCTCATTTTTCAGGAGGGACCTGAACTGAAAGTAAAGTCCCTTTTTTCAGGAGGGTACTAAACAGAAAGTAAAATCCCATTATTTATGGAGGGTCATGAACACAAAGTGAAATCTCATTTTTCAGGAGTGTCCCGAACAGAAGGTAAAATCCCATTTTTCAGGAGGGTCTTGAACATAATGTAAAATCCCATTTTTCAGGAGGGTCCTGAACCGAAAGTAAAATCTCATTTTTCAGGAGGGTCCTGAATATAAAGTGAAATCCCATTTTTTAGGAGAGTCCTGTACAGAAGGTAAAATCCCATTTTTCATGAGGGTCCTGAACAAAGTAAATTCTCATTTTTCAGGAGGGTCCTTAACAGAAAATAAACTCCCATTCTCTAGGAGGGTCCTGAACAGAAAGTGAAGTCCTATTTTTTGGGATAGTCCTGGACAGAAAGTAAAATCCCATTTTCAGGAGGGTCCTGAATATAAAATGAAATCCTATTAGTCAGCAGGGTCCTGAACATAAAGTAAAATCCCATTTTTCAAGATGCTCCTAAGAATAATTAAAATCCCATTTTTAAAGAGGGTCCTGAACAAATGTAAAATCCTATTTTTCAAGAGGGCCAGGATAGAAACTAAAGTCCCAATTTTTAGGAGGGTCATAAACCGAAGGTTAATTCCCATTTTTAAGGAGGTTCCTGAACATAAAGTAAAATCTCATTTTTCAGAAAGGTCCTAAACATAAATTCAAATCCCATTTTTCTGGATGGTCTATATAGAAAGTAGAATCTCATTTTTCAGGAAGGTCCTGAACACAAGTAAAGTACTAATTTTTAGGAGGGTCCTAAACATAAAGTGAAATTCCATTTTTCCAGGGGGTCCTGAACAAATGGTAAAATCCCATTTTTCAGGAGGGTCCTGAACAAAAGTAAATTCCTATTTTTAGGAGGGTTCTGAACAAAATTAAAATCCAATTTTTTAGGAGGGTCCGGAATAGAAAGTAAAATCCCATATTTTAGGAGGGACCTCAACAGAAAGTAAAATCTCATTTTTCAGGAGGGTCCTAAACAAAAGTAAAATCCCATTTACTGGAGGTCCTTGCACAAAAGTAAAGTCCCATTTTTCAAGAGGGTCCTGAACAAAAAGTAAAATACCATTTTCCAGAAGGGTCCTGAACAAAAGTAAAATCCCTTTTTCAGGAGGGCCCTAAACAGAAAGTAAAATCCCATTATTTATGGAGGGTCATGAACATAAAGTGAAATCTCATTTTTCAGGAGGGTCCCGAACAGAAGGTAAAATCCCATTTTTCAGGTGGGTCTTAAACATAATGTAAAATCCCATTTTTCAGGAGGGTCCCGAACAGAAGGTAAAATCTCATTTTTCAGGAGGATCCTGAACATAATGTAAAATCCCATTTTTCAGCAGGGTCCTGAACAGAAAGGAAAATCTCATTTTTCATGAGGGTCCTGAATATAAAGTGAAATCCCATTTTTTAGGAGGGTCCTGTACAAAAGGTAAAATCCAATTTTTCATGAGGGTCCTGAACAAAAGTAAATTCTCATTTTTCAGGAGGGTCCTTAACAGAAAGTAAACTCCCATTTTCTAGGAGGGTCCTGAACAAAAAGTAAAATTCCATTTTGCAGAAGGGTCCTGAACAGAAAGTTAAGTCCCATTTTTCTGGAGGGTCATGAACAAAAGTAAACTCCCATTTTGTGGATGGCCCTGAACAAAAGTAGAATCCCATTTTTCAGGAGGGTCCCAAACAGAAGGTAAATTCCCATTTTTAAGAAGATTCCTGGACATAAAGTAAAATTCTATTTTCCAGGAGGGTCCTGGACAAAAAGTAAATTTCCATTTTTCAGGAGGGTCCTGGACAGAAATTAAAATCCCATTTTTCAGAAGGGCCCTGAACAGAAAGTAAAGTCCCATTTTTCAGGAGGGTCCCGAACAGAAGGTAAATTCCCATTTTTTAGAAGATTCCTGGACATAAAGTAAAATTCTATTTTCCAGGAAGGTCCTGGACAAAAAGTAAATTTCCATTTTTCAGGAGGGTCCTGGACAGAAATTAAAATCTTATTTTTCAGAAGGGCCCTGAATAGAAAGTAAAGTCCCATTTTTCAGGAGGGTCCCGAACAGAAGGTAAATTCCCATTTTTTAGAAGATTCCTGGACATAAAGTAAAATTCTATTTTCCAGGAAGGTCCTGGACAAAAAGTAAATTTCCATTTTTCAGGAGGGTCCTGGACAGAAATTAAAATCCCATTTTTCAGAAGGGCCCTGAACAGAAAGTAAAGTCCTATTTTTTAGGATAGTGCTGGACAGAAAGTAAAATCTCATTTTTCAGGAGGGTCCTGAATATAAAATGAAATCCCATTTTTCAGCAGGGTCCTAAACATAGAGTAAAATCCCATTTTTAAGGAGGGTCATGGACATAATGTAAAATCCCATTTTTAACAAAAGCCTTGAACAAAAGTAAAATCCCATTTTCATGAGGGTCCGGAACAGAAAGTAAAATCCCATTTTTCTGGAGGGTCCAAAACAAAAGAAAATCCCATTTTTTAGGAAGGTCCTATTCATATAGTTAAATCCCATTTTTTCAGGATGGTCCTAAACCGAAAGTAATGTCCAATTTTTCAAGATGGTCATGGACAGAAAGTAAAATCCTATTATTCAGGAGCGTCCTGAATATAAAATGATATCCTATTTTTCTTGAGGGTTCTAAACAGAAAGTAAAATCCCTCTTTTTAGTAGGGTCCTAGACAGAAAGTAAAATCCCATTTTTTAGAAGGGTTCTAGACAGAAAGTAAAATCCCTTTTTTCAGGAGGGTCCTGGAAAGAATGTAAAATCCTTATTTTTCAGGAGGGACCTGAACTGAAAGTAAAGTCCCATTTTTCAGGAGGGTACTAAACAGAAAGTAAAATCCCATTATTTATGGAGGGTCATGAACACAAAGTGAAATCTCATTTTTCAGGAGTGTCCCGAACAGAAGGTAAAATCCCATTTTTCAGGAGGGTCTTGAACATAATGTAAAATCCCATTTTTCAGGAGGGACCTGTACCGAAAGTAAAATCTCATTTTTCAGGAGGGTCCTGAATATAAAGTGAAATCCCATTTTTTAGGAGAGTCCTGTACAGAAGGTAAAATCCCATTTTTTATGAGGGTCCTGAACAAAGTAAATTCTCATTTTTCAGGAGGGTCCTTAACCGAAAATAAACTCCCATTTTCTAGGAGGGTCCTGAACAGAAAGTGAAGTCCTATTATTTGGGATAGTCCTGGACAGAAAGTAAAATCCCATTTTTCAGGAGGGTCCTGAATATAAAATGAAATCCTATTAGTCATCAGGGTCCTGAACATAAAGTAAAATCCCATTTTTCAGGATGTTCCTAAGAATAAATTAAAATCCCATTTTTAAAGAGGGTCCTGAACAAATGTAAAATCCTATTTTTCAAGAAGGCCAGGATAGAAACTAAAGTCCCAATTTTTAGGAGGGTCATAAACCGAAGGTTAATTCCCATTTTTAAGGAGGTTCCTGAACAAAAAGTAAAATCTCATTTTTCAGAAAGGTCCTAAACATAAATTCAAATCCCATTTTTCTGGATGGTCGATATAGAAAGTAGAATCTCATTTTTCAGGAAGGTCCAGAACACAAGTAAAGTCCTATTTTTTAGGAGGGTCCTAAACATAAAGTGAAATTCCATTTTTCCGGGGGGTCCTGAACAAATGGTAAAATCCCATTTTTCAGGAGGGTCCTGAACAAAAGTAAATTCCTATTTTTAGGAGGGTTCTGAACAAAATTAAAATCCTATTTTTCAGGAGGGTCCGGAATAGAAAGTAAAATCCCATATTTTAGGAGGGACCTCAACAGAAAGTAAAATCTCATTTTTCAGGAGGGTCCTAAACAAAAGTAAAATCCCATTTACTGGAGGTCCTTGCACAAAAGTAAAGTCCCATTTTTCAAGAGGGTCCTGAACAAAAAGTAAAATCCCATTTTCCAGAAGGGTCCTGAACAAAAGTAAAATCCCATTTTCAGGAGGGTCCTAAACAGAAAGTAAAATCCCATTATTTATGGAGGGTCATGAACACAAAGTGAAATCTCATTTTTCAGGAGGGTCCCGAACAGAAGGTAAAATCCCATTTTTCAGGTGGGTCTTAAACATAATGTAAAATCCCATTTTTCAGGAGGGTCCCGAACAGAAGGTAAAATCTTATTTTTCAGGAGGATCCTGAACATAATGTAAAATCCCATTTTTCAGCAGGGTCCTGAACAGAAAGTAAAATCTCATTTTTCATGAGGGTCCTGAATATAAAGTGAAATCCCATTTTTTAGGAGGGTCCTGTACAAAAGGTAATATCCAATTTTTCATGAGGGTCCTGAACAAAAGTAAATTCTCATTTTTCAGGAGGGTCCTTAACAGAAAGTAAACTCCCATTTTCTAGGAGGGTCCTGAACAAAAAGTAAAATTCCATTTTGCAGAAGGGTCCTGAACAGAAAGTTAAATCCCATTTTTCTGGAGGGTCATGAACAAAAGTAAACTCCCATTTTGTGGATGGCCCTGAACAAAAGTAGAATCCCATTTTTCAGGAGGGTCCCAAACAGAAGGTAAATTCCCATTTTTAAGAAGATTCCTGGACATAAAGTAAAATTCTATTTTCCAGGAGGGTCCTGGACAAAAAGTAAATTTCCATTTTTCAGGAGGGTCCTGGACAGAAATTAAAATCCCATTTTTCAGAAGGGCCCTGAATAGAAAGTAAAGTCCCATTTTTCAGGAGGGTCCCGAACAGAAGGTAAATTCCCATTTTTTAGAAGATTCCTGGACATAAAGTAAAATTCTATTTTCCAGGAAGGTCCTGGACAAAAAGTAAATTTCCATTTTTCAGGAGGGTCCTGGACAGAAATTAAAATCCCATTTTTCAGAAGGGCCCTGAACAGAAAGTAAAGTCCTATTTTCTAGGATAGTGCTGGACAGAAAGTAAAATCTCATTTTTCAGGAGGGTCCTGAATATAAAATGAAATCCCATTTTTCAGCAGGGTCCTAAACATAGAGTAAAATCCCATTTTTAAGGAGGGTCATGGACATAATGTAAAATCCCATTTTTAACAAAAGCCTTGAACAAAAGTAAAATCCCCTTTTCATGAGGGTCCTGAACAGAAAGTAAAATCCCATTTTTCTGGAGGGTCCAAAACAAAAGAAAATCCCATTTTTTAGGAAGGTACTATTCATATAGTTAAATCCCATTTTTTCAGGATGGTCCTAAACCGAAAGTAATGTCCAATTTTTCAAGATGGTCATGGACAGAAAGTAAAATCCTATTATTCAGGAGCGTCCTGAATATAAAATGATATCCTATTTTTCTTGAGGGTTCTAAACAGAAAGTAAAATCCCTCTTTTTAGTAGGGTCCTAGACAGAAAGTAAAATCCCATTTTTTAGAAGGGTTCTAGACAGAAAGTAAAATCCCTTTTTTCAGGAGGGTCCTGGAAAGAATGTAAAATCCTTATTTTTCAGGAGGGACCTGAACTGAAAGTAAAGTCCCATTTTTCAGGAGGGTACTAAACAGAAAGTAAAATCCCATTATTTATGGAGGGTCATGAACACAAAGTGAAATCTCATTTTTCAGGAGTGTCCCGAACAGAAGGTAAAATCCCATTTTTCAGGAGGGTCTTGAACATAATGTAAAATCCCATTTTTCAGGAGGGACCTGAACCGAAAGTAAAATCTCATTTTTCAGGAGGGTCCTGAATATAAAGTGAAATCCCATTTTTTAGGAGAGTCCTGTACAGAAGGTAAAATCCCATTTTTCATGAGGGTCCTGAACAAAGTAAATTCTCATTTTTCAGGAGGGTCCTTAACAGAAAATAAACTCCCATTTTCTAGGAGGGTCCTGAACAGAAAGTGAAGTCCTATTATTTGGGATAGTCCTGGACAGAAAGTAAAATCCCATTTTTCAGGAGGGTCCTGAATATAAAATGAAATCCTATTAGTCAGCAGGGTCCTGAACATAAAGTAAAATCCCATTTTTCAGGATGTTCCTAAGAATAAATTAAAATCCCATTTTTAAAGAGGGTCCTGAACAAATGTAAAATCCTATTTTTCAAGAGGGCCAGGATAGAAACTAAAGTCCCAATTTTTAGGAGGGTCATAAACCGAAGGTTAATTCCAATTTTTAAGGAGGTTCCTGAACAAAAAGTAAAATCTCATTTTTCAGAAAGGTCCTAAACATAAATTCAAATCCCATTTTTCTGGATAGTCTATATAGAAAGTAGAATCTCATTTTTCAGGAAGGTCCTGAACACAAGTAAAGTCCTATTTTTTAGGAGGGTCCTAAACATAAAGTGAAATTCCATTTTTCCGGGGGGTCCTGAACAAATGGTAAAATCCCATTTTTCAGGAGGGTCCTGAACAAAAGTAAATTCCTATTTTTAGGAGGGTTCTGAACAAAATTAAAATCCTATTTTTCAGGAGGGTCCGGAATAGAAAGTAAAATCCCATATTTTAGGAGGGACCTCAACAGAAAGTAAAATCTCATTTTTCAGGACGGTCCTAAACAAAAGTAAAATCCCATTTACTGGAGGTCCTTGCACAAAAGTAAAGTCCCATTTTTCAAGAGGGTCCTGAACAAAAAGTAAAATCCCATTTTCCAGAAGGGTCCTGAACAAAAGTAAAATCCCATTTTTAGGAGGGTCCTAAACAGAAAGTAAAATCCCATTATTTATGGAGGGTCATGAACACAAAGTGAAATCTCATTTTTCAGGAGGGTCCCGAACAGAAGGTAAAATCCCATTTTTCAGGTGGGTCTTAAACATAATGTAAAATCCCATTTTTCAGGAGGGTCCCGAACAGAAGGTAAAATCTCATTTTTCAGGAGGATCCTGAACATAATGTAAAATCCCATTTTTCAGGAGGGTCCTGAACAGAAAGTAAAATCTCATTTTTCATGAGGGTCCTGAATATAAAGTGAAATCCCATTTTTTAGGAGGGTCCTGTACAAAAGGTAAAATCCAATTTTTCATGAGGGTCCTGAACAAAAGTAAATTCTCATTTTTCAGGAGGGTCCTTAACAGAAAGTAAACTCCCATTTTCTAGGAGGGTCCTGAACAAAAAGTAAAATTCCATTTTGCAGAAGGGTCCTGAACAGAAAGTTAAATCCCATTTTTCTGGAGGGTCATGAACAAAAGTAAACTCCCATTTTGTGGATGGCCCTGAACAAAAGTAGAATCCCATTTTTCAGGAGGGTCCCAAACAGAAGGTAAATTCCCATTTTTAAGAAGATTCCTGGACATAAAGTAAAATTCTATTTTCCAGGAGGGTCCTGGACAAAAAGTAAATTTCTATTTTTCAGGAGGGTCCTGGACAGAAATTAAAATCCTATTTTTCAGAAGGGCCCTGAATAGAAAGTAAAGTCCCATTTTTCAGGAGGGTCCCGAACAGAAGGTAAATTCCCATTTTTTAGAAGATTCCTGGACATAAAGTAAAATTCTATTTTCCAGGAAGGTCCTGGACAAAAAGTAAATTTCCATTTTTCAGGAGGGTCCTGGACAGAAATTAAAATCCCATTTTTCAGAAGGGCCCTGAACAGAAAGTAAAGTCCTATTTTTTAGGATAGTGCTGGACAGAAAGTAAAATCTCATTTTTCAGGAGGGTCCTGAATATAAAATGAAATCCCATTTTTCAGTAGGGTCCTAAACATAGAGTAAAATCCCATTTTTAAGGAGGGTCCTGGACATAATGTAAAATCCCATTTTTAACAAAAGCCTTAAACAAAAGTAAAATCCCCTTTTCATGAGGGTCCTGAACAGAAAGTAAAATCCCATTTTTCTGGAGGGTCCTAAACAAAAGCAAAATCCCATTTTTTAGGAAGGTCCTATTCGTATAGTTAAATCCCATTTTTTCAGGAGGGTCCGAAACAGAAAGTACTGTCCAATTTTTCAAGATGGTCATGGACCGAAAGTAAAATCCTATTATTTCGGAGCGTCCTGAATATAAAATGATATCCTATTTTTCTTGAGGGTCCTAAACAGAAAGTAAAATCCCTCTTTTTAGTAGGGTCCTAGACAGAAAGTAAAATCCCATTTTTTAGAAGGGTTCTAGACAGAAAGTAAAATCCCTTTTTCAGGAGGGTCCTGGAAAGAATGTAAAATCCTCATTTTTCAGGAGGGACCTGAACTGAAAGTAAAGTCCCATTTTTCAGGAGGAACTTGGACAGAAAGTAAAATCCAATCTTTTAGAAGGGTCCTGGACAGAAAGTAAAGTCCCATTTTATAGGAGGGTCCTGGACAGAAAATAAAATCTTATTTTTCAGGAGGGTCCTGGACAGAAAGTAAAATTCCATTTTTCAGGAGGGTCCTGTACAGAATATAAAATCTCATTTTGCAGAAGGGTCTTGTACAGAAAGTAAAGTCACATTTTTCAGGAGAGTCCTGTACAGAAAGTAAAATCTCTTTTTTCAGGAAGGTCCTAGATAGAAAGTAAAGACCCATTTTTTAGAACGGCCTGGACAGAAATTAAAATCCCATTTTTCAGAAGGGTCCTAGACAGAAAGTTAAATATCATTTTTTAGTAGGGTTCTGAACAAAAAATAAAGTCCCATTTTTTAGGATGGTCCTGGACAGAAAGTAAAATCCCATTTTTCAGGAGGGTCCTAAATATTAAATGAAATCCCATTTTTCAGCAGGGTCCTGAACGTATAGTAAAATTCTATTTTTCAAGAGGGTCCTGGACATAAAGTAAAATCCCATTTTTCAGAAGAGCCTTGAGCAAAAGTAAAATCCTAATTTCATGAGGGTCCTGAACATAAAGTAAAATCCCATTTTTCAAGAGGGTCCTGAACAAAAGCAAAATCCCATTTTTTAGGAGGGTCATGTTCATAAAGTAAAATCCCATTTTTTCAGGAGGGTCCTGAACAGAGAGTAAAGTCCCATTTCTCAAGATGGTACTGGACAGAAAGTAAAATCCTATTTTTCAGGAGCGTCCTGAATATAAAATGAAATCTTATTTTTTTGGAGGGTCCTGAACAAAAAGTAAAATCCCGTTTTTCAGTAGGGTCATGGACAGAAAGTAAAATCCCATTTTTTAGAAGGGTTCTAGATAGAATGTAAAATCCCATTTTTCAGAAGAGTCCTGGACAGAATGTAAAATCCTCATTTTTCAAGAGGGTCCTGAACAGAATGTAAAGTCCCATTTTTCAGGATTATATTGGACAGAAAGTAAAATCCAATCTTTTAGAAGGGTCCTGGACAGAAAGTAAAGTCCCATTTTCCAGGAGGGTCCTGGACAAAAAGTAAATTTCCATTTTTCAGGAGGGTCCTGGACAGAAAGTAAAATCCCATTTTTTAGAAGGGCCCTGAACAGAAATTAAAGTCCCATTTTTTAGGATGGTCCTGGACAGAAAGTAAAATCTCATTTTTCAGGAAGGTCCTGAATATAAAATGAAATCCCATTTTTCAGCAGGGTCCTGAACATATAGTAAAATCCCATTTTTCAGGAGGGTCCTGGACATAATGTAAAATTCCATTTTTAAGAAGAGTCTTGAACAAAAGTAAAATCCCATTTTCATGAGGGTCCTGAACAGAAAGTAAAATCCCATTTTTCAGGAGGGTCATAAACAAAAGCAAAATTCCAGTTTTTAGGAAAGTCCTATTCATAAAGTTAAATCCCAGTTTTTCAGAAGGGTCCTAAACAGAAAGTAATGTCCCATTTTTCAAGATGGTCATGGACAGAAAGTAAAATCCTATTATTCAGGAGCGTCCTGAATATAAAATGATATCCTATTTTTCTGGAGGGTCCAGAACAGAAAGTAAAATCCATCTTTTTAGTAGGGTTCTAGACAGAAAGTTAAATCCCATTTTTTAGAATGGTTCTGGACAGAAAGTAAAATCCCTTTTTTCAGGAGGGTCCTGGAAAGAATGTAAAATTCTCATTTTTCAGGAGGGTCCTGAACTGAAAGTAAAATCCCATTTTTCATCAGGGTCCTAAACATATAGTGAAATTCTATTTTTCAAGAGGGTCCTGGACATAAAGTAAAATCCCATTTTTAAGAAGAGCCTTGAACAAAAGTAAAATCCTAATTTCATGAGGGTCCTGAACATAAAGTAAAATCCAATTTTTCAGGAGGGTCCTGAACAAAAGCAAAATCCCATTTTTTAGGAGGGTCATGTTCATAAAGTAAAATTCCATTTTTTCAGGAGGGTCCTGAACAGAAAGTAAAGTCACATTTTTCAAGATGGTCGTGGACAGAAAGTCAAATCCTATTTTTCAGGAGCGTCCTGAATATAAAATAAAATCCTATTTTTTTAGAGGGTCCTGAACAAAAAGTAAAATCCCATTTTTCAGTAGGGTCATGGACAGAAAGTAAAATCCCATTTTTAGAAGGGCTCTAGACAGAATGTAAAATCCCATTTTTCAGAAGCGTCCTGGACAGAATGTAAAATCCTCATTTTTCAGGAGGGTCCTGAACAAAAAGTAAAGTCCCATTTTTCAGGAGGATATTGGACAGAAAGTAAAATCCAATCTTTTAGAAGGGTCCTGGAAAGAAAGTAAAGTCCCATTTTACAGGAGGGTCCTGGACAAAACGTAAAATCTCATTTTTCAGGAGGGTCCTGGATAGAAAGTAAAATCCCATTTTTCAGGAGGGTCCTTTACAGAATGTAAAATCTCATTTTACAGAAGGGTCTTGTACAGAAAGTAAAGTCACATTTCTCAGGAGAGTCCTGGACAGAAAGTAAAAATCTCTTTTTTCAGGAAGGTCCTAGACAGAAAGTAAAGACCCATTTTTTAGAAGGGCCTGGACTGAAAGTAAAATCCCATTTTTCAGAAAAGTCCTAGACAAAAAGTTAAATATCATTTTTCAGTAGGGTTCTGAACGAAAAATAAAGTCCCATTTTTTAGGATGGTCCTGGACAGAAAGTAAAATCCCATTTTTCAGGAGGGTCCTAAATATTAAATGAAATCCCATTTTTCAGCAGGGTCCTGAACATATAGTAAAATTCTATTTTTCAAGACGGTCTTGGACCGAAAGTAAAATTCCATTTATTAGGATGGTCCTAGACAGAAAGTAAGATCCGATATTTCAGGAGGGTCATGGACATTTAGTAAATATCTATTTTTAGTTGGGTCATGGACGTATAGTAAATACCCATTTTTCAGTAAGGACCTGAACATAAAGTAAAATCCATTTTGTAAAGTCTCAATTTTTAAGAGGGTCCTTGACAAAAAGTAAAATGCCATTTTCCAGAAGAGTCTTGAACAGAAAGTAAAATGCCATTTTTCTGGAGGGACGTGAACCAAAGTAAAATCCCATTTTCTGGATGGCCCTGAACCAAAGTAAAATTCCATTTTTCAGAAGGGTCCCGAACAGAAGGTAAATTCCCATTTTTCAGGAGGGTCCTGAACAAAAAGGAAAATCTCATTTTTCTCGACGGTCCTGAACAGTAAGTAAAATCTTTTTTTTAGGAGGGACCTGAACATAAAGTGAAATCTCATTTTTCAGGAGGGTCCTGAAAAGAAGGTTAAATCTCATTTTTCAGGAGGGTCCTGGACAAAAAGTAAATTCCCATTATTTAGGAGGGTCCGGGACGAAAATTAAAATCCTATTTTTCAGGAGGGTCTAGAACAGAAAGAAAAATCCAATTAACTGCCCATTCTCTTCAGAAGAATCTTTCAATACCATTTATCAAATTGGAAAATTTAGTTTTTTGAAAAAACATAATATTAAGACCTCAGAGTCTACTGTTGCCATTAATAATTCTTTAGAAATTATTCAATTGTTCAATGAACTAGATATAAACCGATTTAAACATCAGTTTAATTATCTGCATGTTGGACTTGTTCAAGTAGCTATAAAGCCACTTTTCCTACAGGGACTTGATATCCCAGTCTGTGCTATCCTAAGAGATGCTCGTCTACTTAATTTTGTCGATTCACTCTTAGGTGTAATTCAAAGTAACCTAGCAGATGGCCCGGTATACTTCAATTGCTACCCAAATTTCTCTATTGACATAAATGATCCTAACATCATGGATGTTTTAACTCTTAATGTTAAAACAAAGAACATGAATAGTAAGGAGAATACCAGAGAAATAGTGATTATATACCGCGTATATTATCGCCTCATGGGTACTACCCTAGCCCCTAAAGCTAGATTTACGAGCCCTAATGGGGTCACTACCCTAATGGAAGCGAACAAAGATCGTAGTACAGTCTTTGTTCCTAAGGCTCTTGTTTGGGATGATATTCTCCACAATAATGACTGGCACTTTGAGAATATTACCCAACCTATTCGGATCTACTCCGAAAGATCTCAGATCGAACGGGTGATTCAACACCCTGATGGATCTATTGATTTAAAATTCCTCGGGATAGACTCGTCTCGGCATTCTTCATTTCGCCGGTCCGTCTCCACTCGTGCCTCGACTTCTAAACCTCAGGGGGGGAAGTGATGAGCCTGAGCATGATAAAGACAAAAGGAAAATTGGAAGAGTTAACTTCTCTGGTCCTGTCCCCAAAGTCTATTATCAACAACACACCAGGGTCCCTGAACCCGAAAATCTTTATGAGCCTGGAAGCCCTACAGCATCTGAAATGGCTCCTCCTCCAAAAGTTAGGACGGACCCCAGTCTTCTGTTCATTAAATTAGACGATGAGGAATATTTCCCAGATCTTAAAGCTCTGAGAGTTCGATGGAACCATCCGAAGGACACTCTTAAAAGAAACTGGTACACTAGTACCTATTCTAGGGAACAACAGAAGGAGTTAGGTCAGTTATGGATAGCTGACATGAAACGACTCCGATGCGATATGGAATTCTTCTTCTGGTTAGAGAAAACCGGAAAGATAGAAAACTAAACTGACTCCCTAAATGTTATGGTTACCAAATGGTATACCCAACGAAATACGGTAGTTGAGTCTGTTACTCCTCCTCTTGAAGGCCTTAATATCCCCTACTCTAATGAAGTCATAAAGGCTTCACCTTTCAAAACCAAATCTGACAAAGGATCCATGACTCCTCAGTGCAAAGATCTTGATAGAATAATTGAGCAAAACAATTATACTAATCAAGTCCTTCATACCATTTCTCAACAAATTGAAGAAACTAAGGGAACAACTCTTCCGGTTCCCTTACCTGTTAAGAGCACTCCTAGCTCTAAACCTCTCTCTAATCCTATCTTCAAGATACCTGAATTTCAAAAGGAAAAGTTTCCTGACCTCAATGATGATTTCAAAATCTCTGAACAGATTTTAGAAAAAATCAATTCTAAACTCACAAAGTTTAAAATCGCCCAGCAAGGAGAATCTAGTTCTCAAAAGAACTCTCTTTCCAAGCTTACCAGCGAAAGATATAGTCTCAAGAAGAACTATTACAAAAAGCCCTCTCCTCCCGATGTTCAATACGAAGAGCATCCATACCTCTCCACCTGTAATCATGATAGGAGGGGTATTAACCAATGGAATATTGACGGTCTGGCTGAACACCAGATTTACAATAAACTCCATGAAATGGCCGTATCCATTACTGCCTACAAAATCAAAGGTTCCTCTGACAAAGGAGCTGCCACCATGATTGTCTAGAGTTTTACCGGTATGATTAAACATTGGTGGGATAACTACGTCTCTGAAGAAGAAAAAGACCTCATCTATAATGCTATGACCACTGCACACGTTGTGAGAGTTGTAGATGGTCGAGAGACCACGGTAGAAGAAGCACAAGAGGATGCTTGCGCCACACTTCTCTATCACATAGCTAGACATTTTGTAGGAGATCCCAAACTCTTCCAAGATAGAAGTCTAGAAATCTTGAATAATCTTCGCTGTAAAAATCTAGCAGACTTTAGGTGGTACAAAGACACCTTCCTGGTCAAAGTCCTAATCAGAGCTGACTGCAATAATGATTTCTGGAAAGAAAGATTTATTAGTGGTCTTCCTCCTCTGTTCGCTGACAAAGTCCGAACGACCATTAAGGACAGATTTGACGGTCAAATTCCTTATAATAGGCTTACTTATGGTGACATAGTAAGCTTTATCACCTCTACAGGGATAGACCTTTGTATTGACCTTAAGCTTAAGCAGCAACTTAAGCATAAAAGTAAGTATAGTCTAGGAACCTTCTGCAATGACTACAGTTTCACTGACCTCTCTTCTCAAAAGAAAAGAAAGAAGAAATCTTTTAAAAGGACTTTTCCCTCCAAAAGGACCTACAAGAAAAAGTCTTACAAACCTAGTAGGAAGACCAAACGCAGGTTTTCTAAACCCAAAGACACTTGCTGGACTTATGGCAAATCTGGCCATAGGGCGAAAGATTGCAAATCCAGTAAGAAAAAGAAGATCAACCAACTTGATCTTTCTGACGAAGCTAAAGAGAAGTTATTTTCTATCATGAAAAATGACTCTTCGACAGCTTCAAACTTATCCTCCTCTGACGAAGACTATAGCGACGAAGAATATATCAACGCCGCTTATGAGTCTGATGATTCCCAGTCTGGACAAGATTGTGAGTGCACTGGCACTTTCTGTACTTACTCCCCAAAGGCCATTAACGTCATAACAGGCAAACCCAAAGAAATCCTGTTTGACATTATTGAGCACATTACTGACGATGAGCTACGAAGTAAATATCTTCAGGAGCTCAAACGACTGCTTTCTCAGGAAGGAGGCCCCTCTAAAGCTAAACCAATTGTTCAGCCATTCAATATGCAAAAGGTTATGGCAAAGTTTCAAAATTCCTCAGAGCCCTCTATTTCTGATCTAAAAGGAGAAATCGCTGGCCTAAAAGGAGAGATTAAAAATCTCAAAATCAGACTTGATCAAGTAGATCTTAACATTCTTACTGACCAAGACGTTAAATCAGCCTTACCCTCTGAAAAGGCACCTGAGTTTCCTTGCTACCTTCCGATCAGTCCTACTGATCAAGGGCCCGATCTTTTCCCCGGAGAAGATGCCCCATCTTTCTCAGGAAAGGCTATTTCTGCAATTAAAGCTTACAGCGAACATATCGTTGTAAAAATTGTCATTGACAAAGACTTTGTTCTAAATAGGGTCGCTTTATTCGATAGAGGCGCAGACAGTAATTGTATTGTCAAAGGCCTAATTCCAACCCGATATCTCTAGAAGAGTAAGTCTCGTTTATACTCTGCTACTGGAGAAAAGATGAAAATTAGTTATGAGCTCCCTAAAACCCATATCTGTAACAAAGGCATTTGCCTTATTAATGATTTTGTTATTACTGACGATATCACTGAAGATATCATCCTCGGGATACCATTCGTTAATCAAATTCCCCCTAATCGAAGCGATTACGATGGTATTCGCTCAGACGTTTTAGGTACTGAGCTTTTCTTCCCTTTGCTTCGCCCCCTTTCAATAGAAGACAGGCTTCGCATCAAAGAGGAAACTGTTTTTAAAATAAAACGTTTATCCTCTCATATTTCCTTTCTTAAACAGGAATTTCAGCTCAAACATATTGAGCAAACTTTAAAAACCCCGGAGATGGTCAACAAAATATCAAGTTTCCAAAAAAGATTCGAAAATGAGATTTGCTCCGAATTGCCTAATGCATTTTGGGAACGCAAGAAACATCTCGTTGAACTCCCCTACATTGCTGGCTTCGATGAACAACACATTCCGACGAAAGCCAGACCAATCCAAATGAATCATTAGATGATGGAAATCTGCAAAACAGAAATTAACCATCTTCTTCAAAATGGTATCATTAGAACCTCTAACTCTCCTTGGAGTTGCCCTGCATTTTATGTTAACAATAGTGTAGAAAAAGAACGAGGAACTTCTAGGCTTGTTATCAACTACAAGCCATTAAACACTGTCCTAAAATGGATTAGACATCCGATTCCTAACAAAAGGGATCTCCTCAAAAGAACCTATAAAGCCAACCTTTACAGCAAGTTCGATATGAAGTCAGGATTCTGGCAAATCCAAATTGCTGAAAAGGATAGATATAAGACTGCCTTCAACGTCCCCTTTGGGCACTACGAATGGAACGTCTTACCTTTCGGACTAAAAAATGCTCCGTCTGAATTCCAGAATATCATGAACAACATCTTCAATGAATATTCTTATATGTCAATTGTTTATATTGATGATGTGTTAATTTTCTCTGAGAACATTGATTCTGACTTTACTTTTATAAAGTAAAAGTAGATGCCTTCTGCTTTTTGGAAAGCTGAGTGGAGATGTCGTCTTCTGCTTTTGAAAAGCTGATTTGATATGTCTGTCATCTTCCGGAGACAGGATGGGTCCTGGATTCCAATCAGGAATAGTGAATTACCCTTTTTCCGAGATAATTCCGGTTCTTTGAACCTCTATCTCTAGAAGGGTCATTTTCCTATTCATAATAGGGATCCGTGTAGGCCATAGCTAATCCTTTTGGATTTAGCATATCGCCATTGTCATCACTGCTTCCTTTAGACGAAGCTTCTGCGACCAGCTGAAGTAATTCTTCAGTATTGGTGGAGATTTCTTGGCTATCTAAATCATCCAAGTCTTTTTTGAGCTTCTCTTTCAGAGCCTTTTTACTTGCGGAGGATCTGGAAGAGGATGCTGCAGATTTTCCTTTATCAGGAGTCTTGGGGGTTGTTGGCTTGGGATTCTAACCTTTGAACTTTACCTCTTTGGACAGATATTTAATCCTGTTCTGCTCAACTTTGGAGAAGTTCCAGGAGATGATATAAGAAATTCTTTTCTTAATAAAGAATTTACACATTTGAATATGTGTAGGTAAGGTAGAACATCCCTCTTTGATTACGAAATCAGGGAGACGCTTTAAAAATTACTGTGGAAGAACATCCTTGGTTCCTCCAAAACATTCCCACCATTCGTAAAACCACCTGGGTATAGTGGCTTCTATCATAGCGGGGCAATACTTGACAAACCAGGTATGACCCGGTCGAACGAATAAGAAGTTGAACCAGGCCGACTTATAGTCGTACCAGTTGTAAGTCTGCGGTCTGTGCGGCATTGATAAAGCAACTGGAGTATGTAGGTGATCTACGAACTAGTTAAAGGGGGTTAGGACCCGCTTAATGGTAAATTTGGAGTAGCCGATATGCTCCGGGTAACTTTTATCCACTGAGTGTTCCACTTTAATAGAATCAGTATCTACCAGGATAGCTTCATAATAGCGGCGAGTTTTGAGTGGATCTTCAGTGTCCACAAAGTTGTTGTTGGTGTAAACCGGGTTGAGGAGCTGGTTCACATGATATCCTTCGTATGCCTTGTCCAATGCTATTATGGGACATACTTGGGTGGTGATATACTTGATTCCTCTTTGACAGGAGGTGTTGGAGTAACTGTTTTTGCGGTCGTTGGGTCAACTACTTCTGCGAAGGTTTTTGGAGCCTTCATGGCGTAACTCTGCTTGGTTTGTACTGAGGAGCTAGCTGCTTGCCCTTGGATGATTGGCAAATTTGTCTTCATATCTACTAGTTTTGTAGGCAACGGTGGAGGTTGTAGTGCCGAGAACATGTTGGAGTTTGGAGATTGAATCTCTTCTTTGAGAATCGACCTTTGCGGTATTGAAGGCCAAAGTGGGTTTGCTGTACGTGAAGCAGCATCGAATGGTCTAGCCATCCTTGTTTGTTCTTGCTTGGGGTTCTTCCCCAGATTTGGTCTCATGGCCCTGTAGGAATTCTCTTGTTAGAAAATCGGGAAGGGAGTTGTGTTCTCCTTTAATAAATTCAATTTGAAAATCGAAGCTAGATAGGAGAGCCTGCCATCTAGCAAATATTTGTTTTGAAACGAGATTTTTAACATGTTTTTGCAAAATCTCTTTAGCTGATTTGCAATCAACACGAAGAAGAAATTCCTTATTAATAAGGTTATCTTGGAATTTTGTGATACATAGCACTATAGATAAAACTTCCTTTTTCACAGTGCTATAATTATTTTGAGCGGCATTCCATATGCCGGAGGTAAAACGAACTAATTGTTCAGGAGAGACGCCTTCTATCCTTTGTTTCAGGATACCACCATATCCTATATCAGAAGCATCAGTTTCTACTATCATGAATGCTTCCGGATTGGGGATGCCTAGACAGGGAAGGTTTTGAACTAAAGATTTAATCTTTATGACAGCATTGGTTTGTTCAGAACTCCAAGGAACTGGATTCTTCTTAAGACGTTTGTAAAGATGTTCACAGACCTGTCTAATGTGAGGGATAAAATCAGCAACATAATTCAGGCTTCCTAAGAACATTTGCAGCTGGGTTTTATCGTAATTTCATTAGGAAATTTAGAGGAAAACTCTATGGCTCTACAAATGGGCTTGTGGCTGCCCTGATGCAAATCATGACCTAGAAAAGGAATGGAGGTTTGAAACAACTTCATCTTCTTAGCACTGACAACAAGACCATTGAGTTTTACAATCTTAAAGAATGTATTAAGATGCTTAAAATGAGAATCAATGTTCTCAGAGAAAATTAACACATCTTCAATATAAACAATTGGCATATAAGAATATTCATTGAAGATGTTGTTCATGATATTCTGGAATTCAGACGGAGCATTTTTTAGTCCGAAAGGTAAGACGTTCCATTCGTAGTGCCCAAAGGGGACGTTGAAGGCAGTCTTATATCTATCCTTTTCAGCAATTTGGATTTGCCAGAATCCTGACTTCATATCGAACTTGCTATAAAGGTTGGCTTTATAGGTTCTTTTGAGGAGATCCCTTTTGTTAGGAATCGGATGTCTAATCCATTTTAGGACAGTGTTTAATGGCTTGTAGTTGATAACAAGCCTAGGAGTTCCTCGTTCTTTTTCTGCACTATTGTTAACATAAAATGCAGAGAAACTCCAAGGAGAGTTAGAGGGTCTAATGATACCCTTTTGAAGAAGATGGTTAATTTTTGTTTTGCAGATTTCCATCATCTCATGATTCATTTGGATTGGTCTGGCTTTCGTAGGAATGTGTTGTTCATCGAAGCCAGCAATGTAGGGGAGTTCAACGAGATGTTTCTTGCGTTCCCAAAATGCATTAGGCAATTCGGAGCAAATCTAATTTTTGAATCTTTTTTGGAGACTTGATATTGTGTTGACCATCTCCGGGGTTTTTAAAGTTTGCTCAATATGTTTGAGCTGAACTTCCTATTTAAGAAAGGAAATATGAGAGGATAAACGGTTTATTTTAAAAATAGTTTTCTCTTTGATGCGAAGCCCGTCTTCTTTTGAAAGGGGGCGAAGCAAAGGGAAGAAAAGTTCAGTACCTAAAAGGTTTGAGAGAATACCATCGTAATCGCTTCGATCAGGGCGAATTTGATTAATGAATGGTATCCCGAGGATGATATCTTCGGTGATATCATCAGTAATAACAAAGTCATTAATAAGGCAAATGCTGTTGTTACAGATATGGGCTTTAGGGAGCTCATAACTAAGTTTCATCTTTTCTCCAGTAGCAGAGTATAAACGAGACTTACTCTTCTGGAGATATCGGGTTGGAATTAGTCCTTTGACAATACAATTACTGTCTGCGCCTGTATCGAATAAAGCGACCCTGTTTAGAACAAAGTCTTTGTCAATGACAATTTTTACAATGATATGTTCGCTGTAAGCTTTAATTGTAGAAATAGCCTTTCCTGAGGAAGATGGGGCATCTTCTCCGGAGAAAAGATCAGGCCCTTGATCAGTAGGACTGATCGGAAGGTAGCGAGGAGACTCAGGTGCCTTTTCAGAGGGTAAGGCTGATTTAACGACTTGGTCAGTAAGAATGTTAAGTTCTACTTGATCAAGTCTGATTTTGAGATTTTTAATCTCTCCTTTTAGGCCAGCGATTTCTCCTTTTAGATCAGAAATAGAGGGCTCTGAGGAATTTTGAAACTTTGCCATAACCTTTTGCATATTGAATGGCAGAACAATTGGTTTAGCTTTAGAGGGGCCTTCTTCTTGTGAAAGCAGTCGTTTGAGCTCCTGAAGATATTTACTTCGTAGCTCATCATCGGTAATGTGCTCAATAATGTCAAACATGATTTCTTTGGGTTTTCCTGTTACGACGTTAACGGCCTTTTGGGAGCAAGTACAGAAAGTGCCAGTGCACTCACAATCTTGTCCAGACTGGGAATCATCAGACTCATAAGCGTCGTTGATATATTCTTCGTCGCTATAGTCTTCGTCATAGGAGGATGAGTTTGAAGCTGTCGAAGAGTCATTTTCCATGATAGAAAATAACTTCTCTTTAGCTTCGTCAGAAAGATCAAGTTGGTTGATCTTCTTTTTCTTACTGGATTTGCAATCTTTCGCCCTATGGCCAGATTTGCCACAAGTCCAGCAAGTGTCTTTGGGTTTAGAAAACCTGCGTTTGGTCTTCCTATTAGGTTTGTAATACTCTTTCTTGTAGGTCCTTTTGGAGGGAAAAGTCCTTTTAAAAGATTTCTTCTTTCTTTTCTTTTGAGAAGAGAGGTCAGTGAAACCGTAGTCATTGCAGAAGGTTCCTAGACCATACTTACTTTTATGCTTAAGTTGCTGCTTAAGCTTAAGGTCAGTACAAAGGTTTATCCCCGTAGAGGTGATAAAGCTTACTATGTCACCATAAGTAAGCCTATTATAAGGAATTTGACCGTCAAATCTGTTCTTAATGGTCGTTCGGACTTTGTCAGCGAACAGAGGAGGAAGACCACTAATAAATCTTTCTTTCCAGAAATCATTATTGCAGTCAGGTCTGATTAGGACTTTGACCAGGAAGGTGTCTTTGTACCACCTAAAGTCTGCTAGATTTTTACAGCGAAGATTATTCAAGATTTCTACACTTCTATCTTGGAAGAGTTTGGGCTCTCCTACAAAATGTGTACCTATGTGATAGAGAAGTGTGGCGCAAGCATCCTCTTGTGCTTCTTCTACCGTGGTCTCTCGACCATCTACAACTCTCACAACGTGTGCAGTGGTCGTAGCATTATAGATGAGGTCTTTTTCTTCTTCAGAGACGTAGTTATCCCACCAATGTTTAATCATGCCGGTAAAGCCCGAGACAATCATGGTGGCAGCTCCTTTGTCAGAGGAACCTTTGATTTTGTAGGCAGTAATGGATACGGCCATTTCATGGAGTTTAGTGTAAATCTAGTGTTCAGCTAGACCGTCAATATTCCATTCGTTAATACCCCTCCCATCATGATTACAGGTGGAGAGGTATGGATGCTCTTCGTATTGAACATTGGGAGGAGAGGGCTTTTTGTAATAGTTCTTCTTGAGACTATATCTTTCGCTGGTAAGCTTGGAAAGAGAGTTCTTTTGAGAACTAGATTCTCCTTGCTGGGCGATTTTAAACTTTGTGAGTTTAGAATTGATTTTTTCTAAAATCTGTTCAGAGATTTTGAAATCATCATTGAGGTCAGGAAACTTTTCCTTTTGAAATTCAGGTATCTTGAAGATAGGATTAGAGAGAGGTTTAGAGCTAGGAGTGCTCTTAACAGGTAAGGGAACCGGAAGAGTTGTTCCCTTAGTTTCTTCAATTTGTTGAGAAATGGTTTGAAGGATTTGATTAGTATAATTGTTTTGCTCAATTATTCTATCAAGATCTTTACACTGAGGAGTCATGGATCCTTTGTCAGATTTGGTAATGAAAGGTGAAGCCTTTATGACTTCATTAGAGTAGGGGATATTAAGGCCTTCAAGATGAGGAGTAACAGACTCAACTACCGTATTTCGTTGGGTATACCATTTGGTAACCATAACGTTTAGGGAGTCAGTTTGGTTTTCTATCTTTCCGGTTTTCTCTAACCAGAAGAAGAATTCCATATCGCATCGGAGTCGTTTCATGTTAGCTATCCATAAAATCCTATTTTTTTAGAGGGTCCTAAACAGAAAGTAAAATCCCACTTTTCAGTAGGGTCATGGACAGAAAGTAAAATCCCATTTTTTAGAAGGGCTTTAGACAGAATGTAAAATCCCATTTTTCAGAAGCGTCCTGGACAGAATGTAAAATCCTCATTTTTCAGGAGGGTCCTGAACAAAAAGTAAAGTCCCATTTTTCAGGAGGATATTGGACAGAAAGTAAAATCCAATCTTTTAGAAGGGTCCTGGACAGAAAGTAAAGTCCCATTTTACAGGAGGGTCCTGGACAAAACGTAAAATCTCATTTTTCAGGAGGGTCCTGGACAGAAAGTAAAATCCCATTTTTCAGGAGGGTCCTTTACAGAATGTAAAATCTCATTTTGCAGAAGGGTTTTGTACAGAAAGTAAAGTCACATTTCTCAGGAGAGTCCAGGATAGAAAGTAAAATCTCTTTTTTCAGGAAGGTCCTAGACAGAAAGTAAAGACCCATTTTTTAGGAGGGCCTGGACAGAAAGTAAAATCCCATTTTTCAGAAGGGTCCTAGACAAAAAGTTAAATCTCATTTTTCAGTAGGGTTCTGAACGAAAAATAAAGTCCCATTTTTTAGGGTGGTCCTGGACAGAAAGTAAAATCCCATTTTTCAGGAGGGTCCTAAATATTAAATGAAATCCCATTTTTCAGCAGGGTCCTGAACATATAGTAAAATTCTATTTTTCAAGACGGTCTTGGACCGAAAGTAAAATTCCATTTATTAGGATGGTCCTAGACAGAAAGTAAGATCCGATATTTCAGGAGGGTCCTGGACATTTAGTAAATATCTATTTTTAGTAGGGTCCTAGACATATAGTAAATACCCATTTTTCAGTAGGGACCTGCACATAAAGTAAAATCCATTTTGTAAAGTCTCAATTTCTAAGAGGTTCCTGGACAAAAAGTAAAATGCCATTTTTCAGAAGAGTCCTGAACAGAAAGTAAAATGCCATTTTTCTAGAGGGTCGTGAACAAAAGTAAAATCCCTTTTTCTGGATGGCCCTGAACCAAAGTAAAATTCCATTTTTCAGGAGGGTCCCGAACAGAAGGTAAATTCCCATGTTTCAGGAGGGTCCTGAACAAAAAGGAAAATCCCATTTTTCTCGACGGTCCTGAACAGTAAGTAAAATCTCTTTTTTTAGGAGGGACCTGAACATAAAGTGAAATCTCATTTTTCAGGAGGGTCCTGAAAAGAAGGTTAAATCTCATTTTTCAGGAGGGTCCTGGACAGAAAGTAAATTCCCATTATTTAGGAGGGTCCGGGACGAAAATTAAAATCCTATTTTTCAGGAGGGTCTAGAACAGAAAGAAAAATCCAATTTTTTCGGAGGGGCTTGAAAAGTAAGTAAAGTCTAATTTTTCAGGAGGGTCCTGAACAGAAAGTAAATTTTCATTTTTTTAGAGGGTCCTGGACATAAAGTAAAATACCATTTTTCAGGAGGGTCCTGAACATAAAGTGAAATCCCATTTTTCAAGAGGCTCTTGAACATAAAGTAATATCCCATTTTTCAGGAGGGCCCTGAACAGAAAGTAATATCCCATTTTTCTGGAGGGTCCTAAATATGAAGTGAAATCCCATTTTTCTGGAGGGTCCGAAACAGAAGGTAAAATCAAATTTTATTAGAGGGTCCTAGATAGAAATTTAAATCCCATTTTTTAGGAGGGCCCTGAACGTAAAGTCAAATCCCATTTTTCAGGAGGGTCCTGAACAAAAGTAAAGTCTCATTTTTTTGGAGGGTCCTGAACATAAAGTAAAATTCTATTTTTTAGGAGGTTCCTAGACAGAAGGTAAAATCCCATTTTTCAGGAGCGTCCAGAATAAAAGTAAAGTCCTATTTATCAGGAGGGTCCAGAACAGAAAGTAAAGTCCCATTTATCAGGAGTGTCCTGAACAAAAATTAAAATTCCATTTTTCATGAGGGTGCTGAACAAAAAGTAAAATCCCATTTTCAGGAGGGCCCTGAACAAAAGTAAAATCTCATTTTTTAGGAGGATCCTGAACTGAAAGTAAAATCTCATTTTTCTAGAGGGTCCTGAACATGAAGTGAAATCCCATTTTTCAGGGGATTCCGGAACAAAAGGTAAAATCTCTTTTTTTAGCAGAAAACTGCACAGATAGTAAAATACTATTTTTTAGGAGGGTCCTGGATATAAAGTAAATTCCCATTTTTCAGGAGGGTCCTGAACATAAAGTAAAATCCATTTTTCACGAGAGACGTATAACTCAGGAGGTGGACATAACCCCAACTCATCAATTCTCATCGTTTTACAACCTACTAAACATTCTTTCTGTTTACTTTACTATTTCAGTTTTTACTTTAATATTTTGGTTACACATTACAATCCCCCCCTTTTTTACGATACTTTCACTAAAAGACTAGTAATCGTTGCTTACTTGTTAACCAAGCTATTCCCTGTGGGATCGATACCCAACCCAGTTGGGTTCTGTATTTGCTAACAACCGCTTTACACTCCTACGAGAGCTGTAGATTGAGCCTTATCATCCAGAACCCTACTAAAAATGGATATTTACTAAATGTCCAGGACCCTCCTGAAAAATGGAATTTTACTTTCTGTCTAGGACCCTCCTAAAAAATGGGATTTTACTTTCGGTCCAAGACCCTCCTGAAAAATAGGATTTTACTTTCTGTTCAGGACCCTTCTGAAAAATGGGATTTCATTTAATATTTAGGACCCTTCTGAAAAATGTGATTTTACTTTCTCTCCAGGACCATCCTAAAAAATGAGACTTTACTTTCTGTTCAGAACCCTCCTGAAAAATGAGATTTAACTTTTTGTCTAGGACCTTCCTGAAAAATGGGATTTTACTTTCTGTCCAGGCCCTCCAAAAAAATGGGTCTTTACTTTATGTCCAGGCCCTCCTAAAAAATAAGACTTTACTTTTGTTCAGGACCCTCCTGAAAAATCAGATTTTACCTTATGTTTCGGACCTTCCTAAAAAATGGGATTTCACTTTATATTCAGGACCCTCCTGAAAAATGAGATTTTACTTTCTGCTCAGGCCCCTCCTGATAAATGGGATTTTACTTATTGTTAAGGACCCTCTTGAAAAATGGGATTTTGTTTTCTGTTCAGGAGCCTCCTGAAAAATGGTATTTTACTTTACTTCAGGACCCTCCTAAAAAATAGGAATTTACCTTCTGTTCATGACCCTCCTGAAAAATGGAATCTTACTTTTGTTCAGGGCCATCCAAAAAATGGAATTTTACTTTTGTTCTGGACCCTCCAGAAAAATGGGATTTTACGTTCTGTTCAGGACCCTTCTAGAAAATGGCATTTTACTTTTTGTTCAGGACCCTCCTAAAAAATGAGACTTTACTTTCTGTTTCGGACCTTCCTAAAAAATAGGATTTCACTTTATATTTAGCACCCTCCTGAAAAATGAGATTTTACTTTCTGTTCAGGACCCTCCTGAAAAATGGGATTTTACTTTCTGTTCAGGGCCCTCTTGAAAAATGAGATTTTACTTTCTGTTAAAGACCCTCCAGAAATATGAGACTTTACTTTTGTTCAGGACCCTCCTGAAAAATGGGATTTTACCTTCTGTTTAGGACACTCCTAAAAAATGGGATTTCACTTTATATTCAGAACCCTCCTGAAAAATGAGAGATGCCCGAATTCCAAAAGGAAAAATTTCCTGACCTCAATGATGATTTGAAAATCTCAGAACAGATTTTAGAAAAAATCAATGCTAAACTCATGAAGTTTAAAATTACCCAACAAGGAGAATCCAGTTCTCAAAAGAACTCTCTCTCCAAACTTACCAACGAAAGATATAGTCTCAAAAAGAACTATTACAAAAAACCCTCTCCTCCTGATGTTCAATATGAGGAACATCCTTACCTCTCCACCTGTAATCACGATGGAAGAGGTATTACCGAATGGAATATTGATGGTCTGGCAGAACACCAGATCTACAATAAACTCCATGAGATGGCTATATCAATTACCGCCTACAAAATTAAAGGTTCCTCTGACAAAGGAGCGGCCACCATGGTTGTCTCGGGTTTTACCGGTATGATTAAACACTGGTGGGACAACTACGTCTCTGAGGAAGAAAAGGACCTCATATATAATGCTACGACCACTATACAAACGGTGAGAGTTGTAGATGGTCGAGAAACAATGGTAGAAGAAGCACAAGAAGATGCTTGCGCTACCCTCCTATATCATATAGCTAGACATTTCATTGGAGAACCCAAACTTTTCCAAGATAGGAGTCTAGAAATCTTAAATAACCTTCGTTGCAAAAATCTAGCAGATTTTAGGTGGTACAAGGACACCTTCCTGGTCAAAGTCCTGATCAGACCTGACTGCAATAATGACTTCTGGTAAGAACGATTTATCAGTGGTCTTCCTCCTCTGTTCGCCGACAAAGTTAGAACAACCATCAAGACCAGATTCGATGGTCAAATTCCTTACAACAGGCTTACTTACGGTGACATAGTGAGCTTTATCACATCCACCGGGATAGACCTTAGTACTGACCTTAAGCTTAAACAACAACTTAAGCATAAGGGTAAGTATGGTCTAGGAACCTTTTGCAGTGATTATGGTTTCACTGACCTTACTTCACAAAAGAAAGGAAAGAAAAGGAAGCCTTTCAAAAAACCTTTTCCTAAACGGATGTACAAAAGAGAGTCCGATAAACCCAGTAGGAAAACCAAAAGAAGGTTTTCCAAGAAAACCAAAGATATTTGCTGGACGTGTGGCAAATCTGGCCATAGGTCGAAAGATTGGAAATCCAGCAAGAAGAAAAAGATCAACCAACTTGATCTTTCTGATGAAGAAAAAGAGAAATTATTTTCCATTATGGAAGAAGACTCCTCAACAGCTTTAGAATCTTCTTCAGACGAAGACTTTAGCGACGAAGAATATATCAATGCCGCCTATGAGTCTGATGATTCCCAATCCGGACAAGAATGTGAGTGCACTGGCACTTTCTGTACTTGTTCAACCAAAGCCATTAATGTCATAACCGAAAAACCCAAGGAAATCCTGTTTGACATTATAGAACATATTTCTGATGATGAGCTTCGAAGCAAGTATCTTCAAGAGCTCAAACGCTTACTTTCTCAAGAAGAAAGTTCCCCAAAAGCCAAACCTATCATTCAACCTTTCAATATGCAAAAGGTTATGGCTAAATTCCAAACATCTTCCTCAGAACCTTCCATTTCTGACCTTAAGGGTGAAATTGCCAACTTAAAAGGGGAGATCAAAAATCTCAAAACCAGACTTGATCATGTAGAGCTTAACATCCTTACGGAACAAGTCGTTAGGTCTACCTTACCCTCCGAGAAGGCCCCTGAATCTCCCAAATATCTTCCTATCACTCCTATGGATCATCTGCAAGAACAAGATCCATTTCCCGGAGTCGAAGTCCCATCTTCTTCAGGAAAAGCCATTTCCGCCATTAAAGCTTACAGCGAACATATCATTATAAAAATTGTCATTGACAAAGACTTTGTTCTCAACAGAGTTGCCCTATTTGACACAGGCGCTGACAGTAACTGTATTGTCAAAGGCCTTATCCCTACCAAATACCTCCAGAAGAGTAAATCTCGATTGTACTCTGCCACAGGAGAGAAAATGACAATTAATTATGAGCTTCAGAAAGCCCATATATGTAACAATGGCATTTGCCTTGTTAACGATTTTGTCATTTCTGAAGATATCACCGAAGATATCATTCTTGGAATACCTTTTGTTAACCAAATTCGCCCTTACCAGAGCGACTATGATGGTATTCGCTCACTCCTCTTAGGAACCGAGCTCTTCTTCCCTTTACTCCGTCCCCTTTCTAAAGACGACGGACAAAGAATCAAAGAAGAAACTGTGTTTAAAATAAACCGTTTATCTTCTCACATTTGCTTTCTAAAACAGGAAGTTCAGCTCAAACATATTGAGCATACTTTAAAAACCTCGAAGATGGTCAACCGAATAACCCTTCTCCAAAAGAAGTTCGAAAATGAGATTTGCTCTGAATTGCCTAATGCATTTTGGGAATGCAAGAAGCATCTCATTGAGCTTCCTTACATTGCTGGCTTCGACGAAAATCATATTCCTACGAAAGCCAGACCGATCCAAATGAATCAAGAAATGATGGAAATCTGCAAGACAGAAATTAACCATCTTCTTCAGAAGGGTATCATTAGACCCTCCAATTCTCCATGGAGTTGTTCTGCATTTTATGTTAACAATAGTGCAGAAAAGGAACGAGGAACTCCTCAACTTGTTATCAACTACAAGCCATTAAATGCTGTCCTAAGATGGATTCGACATCCGATCCCTAACAAAAGGGATCTCCTCAAAAGGACCTATAAGGCCAACCTTTACAGCAAATTCGATATGAAGTCAGGATTCTGGCAAATTCAAATTGCTGAAAAGGATAAATATAAGACTGCCTTCAATGTCCCTTTTGGGAACTACGAATGGAATGTCTTACCATTTGGGCTAAAAAATGCTCCCTCTGAATTCCAGAATATCATGAACAATATTTTCAATGAATATTCTTATATGTCAATTGTTTATATTGATGATGTTTTGATTTTCTCCGAGAACATTGATTCTCATTTTAAACATCTTAATACCTTCTTTAAGATTGTGAAACTTAATGGTCTTGTTGTCAGTGCTAAGAAAATGAAACTATTTCAAACCTCTATTCATTTTCTAGGACATGATTTGCATCAAGGTAGCCATAAGCCCATTTGTAGAGCCATAGAGTTCTCATCTAAATTTCCTAACGAAATTACAGATAAAACTCAACTTCAGAGGTTTCTAGGAAGCCTAAATTATGTTGCTGATTTTATCCCCCACATTAGGCAGGTCTGTGAACCTCTCTACAAACGTCTTAAGAAAAACCCGGTACCATGGAGTTCTAAACAAACCAATGCTATTATAAAGATTAAATCTTTAGTCCAAAATCTTCCCTGTTTAGGCATCCCCAATCCTGAAGCATTCATGATTGTAGAAACCGATGCTTCTGACATAGGTTATGGTGGTATCCTTAAGCAAAGGATATCTAATGAATCTCCCGAACAATTAGTTCGCTTTACCTCCGGCATTTGGAATGCCGCTCAGAAAAACTATAGCACGGTTAAAAAGGAAGTTTTATCTATAGTGCTATGTATCACCAAATTTCAAGATGACCTTATCAATAAGGATTTTCTTCTTCGCGTTGATTGCAAATCAGCTAAAGAGATTTTACAAAAAGATGTTAAAAATCTCGTTTCTAAACAAATATTTGCTAGATGGCAAGCTCTACT